>JAQHUG010000084.1:5130756-5214600 GCA_028555095.1 Dicrostonyx torquatus
GGGGAGGGAGGAAGGGTGGTGGGGGAGCGGGAGGGCCTGGGACAAGGGGAGAAAGTGTAATTTTAAATATTATTTTAAAAAAAAGACTTGGTTTTTAGATGGCAAGAAACAAAGTTATCATGAGGAAAGAGAATCGGGTTCTCTCTCCTGCGTAGTTTTGCTGCTAACCCTCAGGAAACTCACGACTGCCCTCTCGTGGCAAGAAACCCATTCTGTCAGAATATTCCAAAATCTCTGCAGGTCAATGGTGAACCATGGATCTCTTCCTTTAATGGTGTTAAAATTTGTTCCTATTTGTGGTCCTGCAGAGCTCTTCCCCTTCCTCTCTCTCTTGTATGTGGGTGCAAAGATGGTTATTTTCACACATTAGGCTCTTTGAAAACTAAGGAGAAAACTCCCCCTGCCATGTCTGCTGCTGCTCTTCCTCCAATCGCACGCTCCTGTTTCTTTCTGATGTTGCCTTTAGGAAGACATCACACTCTAAAAGAAGCTTAAAGTGAGGTTCTGGGCTCAGGACCTGGCTCAATGCGGGGAAGGCATTGAGTGAGTGCTGGAGCTCAGATGCCCAGGACTTATATACTCTGTAATCCCAGGTCAGGGGAGGTAGAGACAGAGGCTCTCTGAAGCAAGCTGGCTTAGCTAACCTGGTGAATTTTTCCCCAGATACATAAATTGTGGAGCAATGGCATGAACGTCCTACCTCTACATATATGCAGAGGTTCCCATATGAACACATGTATACATGTGTCACACACACACACACACACCCCACATGCATACACATGCCCAGAGAATAATGAGGGTTGTATTTCACTAAAATCTGGGATTGGGCAGAATGTCTTCTTAAGGGGCAAAAGACACCAGCATTGTGGTTTAAATAACAGAAAAACTTCTTGCTGTTTGTGGACTTAGACTCAGTGTTGAGTGCTGACAGTAGGGTTCTGAGTTCCCAGCACAGGCTCCCAAGTGAGGATGAGTTACCATCCTCACTTCTAGCCTGCAGAGGGAAAGCATATGGCATCTATAGAGATAGATCCGTGTCCCCTCCACGACTCACTTGGAAATTTGCACATCATTTCTAATCTTGTTCAGGTGCCTTAGCAAATAAAAAGGAGGTAAGAAATGTCACCTCCTCTTGTGTGGTCACAAAACCAGGACCCCCCCCCCCACTATTGGAAGGGGGAGAGGAGAGAGATGATTCCTAGAGACAATGGGGGACTCTGTCGCATGAAGTAAGACAGACACAAAGAACAGATGTCAAGGGACAGACCTCATTGGCCAGAGGACAGGAACAGGAAGCGTCAGGTCTCTGACTTTACATCTAGTAAGCAGCTTATGGAGTGTCTGGCTCTGTATGGTGTTCACAATATGTCCCCTTCTCCATCACAGAGATAATGATGCCTCGGTTTATTTGTTTACTAAATTGAATGGCTTTGCTGTGTGACTAGAGATGATACAGTTATCCCCAGAGCTTAAAACGTTGACATTTGTGTTATCTGTATCAGGCAGATGCGTTACAAACACAAAGGTAAAAAAGAAATCATATTATTCCCTCCTGGTATGACCTTAAGCATTTCAAGTTAGTGCCTTCTTGAGGCTTCACAGCCATGGGCTAGGACATGGAGCCGTGAGCAGCAACACCCCTTTCTCCCCTGAGTTCCCTTTGTGGGGTGTTTTCTCATGGCAAAGAGACACGATGTCGAGGCAGCCAGGCAGTGCAGTGACAATTTTGCTACTCTCCGCACTGTCTGGACCCTCTTTTCCTTCTTGATATCCTTACCATTTGATGGATTCTGTGATGGAGACTGAGCTCCCTGCTCTGGAAAGCTTCATAAGCTCAGCCATTGTCCTCAGCTGGAGTCTGCAGTTAGCTAAGTGCTTTAGTGGGTGTGCAAGGGGCGGTGAGGGGCTGCCAGTGGCTTTCCCTGCTGTTCCGGGTCTCACCCACTAAGTTTAAGATGGGAGATCATGTCCTTTCTGTTAATACATTGTGACCCCAGGATAGTACCACCTGTTGGTCTGTAGAACTAGGGGAGACATTAAGAGAGAAACATGAGATAAAACTCAAATTTATCCTTAAATATGTACTCCAAATAGGAGAGCCACCGTGGCCCTTTGGGTCTGTGCACATCTGCATTAATTTATCTGTGTCCTCCAGCTCTTGGCATGCAAGAAGATGCTGGTAGGGATTTCTGGGGGCCTGAGAAGGCTCACATCTGGGACTTGGGAAGGAAGTGTAAATTCCCACTGGGATGCTCAGTTGTGCTGCTGCTCCGATACCATGCGTGATTGCAGCTAGAACACTGTGGCCTGGTTCCATACCCGAGCTCTCAGCTGACTGGGTAATTAGGCCAGCTCTATTTTCCACAGTCACATGCTGCCACCTGGCGACCAGACTTGGCTAGCTTCTCATCCCCCACTGCTTCTAGAAAACCCAGTCCTGCCAATGGTTCCGCTATGCCAGAGTCAGTCACAGAGACACCCACGATGTGTACATGATGCCGGGGACCCTCGGTCATGATGCTGGTGACCCTCAGTGGCTCATTCTTCACCCACCACTATGAGTCTTTCTGAGGAATATACACAGTAAACTGGTTTTCTGATTCCTATGCCAACACCAGAAACAGTCTGGGGTAGCTACTTTCTAAGCCCCTTGATACCATGGTCCAGTTTTCTAAGTCTGATATCTAATTCTGATGTTACTTCATGTAATGCTGGCCACTTCTCTAAGTTTCTACGAGAATTCATGAGAACAATTGCCTTTGGTCCTGTTTCAGAATCTTAATTCTTGCTTAAGAAGAGGGTCTCATGCCAGTAAGGCCTTGGTCCATTCTTGGTCCATCCTTGGTCGAGGACTAAGATTTTCTCTCGAGCATACTCTCTAGGGCTCTGTCCATATTTCTAGCCTCTGTTTACAGTGATGTTGACTGGCATCTCTCTTGTCTCTGAACACATCCTTCGTTTTCCCCTTCAATGTCCATGATGGGTGACTCTAGCTATTGGCTTGATACTTGAAAGGAGGTGAAGCCTGAGTCAGGGAAGGCCAACATTGTCTAATCCAGCTCTTACTGTATAAGGGTTCCTTCAAGGCCATCAAGGAAAGAGGAATGTGCCACTTCTGTGAACCTACCACCCAAGCTTGTCCCTGGATAAGCAAAGTTCAGGGGTTTCGGGAACACCTGTGCACACAGTCCTATCCCAGCCAGGTCACGTTTCCTCACCAGGATCCTCATCAGGCTGACTTTGGCCTGAGTTCTGTTTGATTTGGGAATTCTTTCTTTACATTGCTACTACCATTTCAGGCCACCCCTCCCCCAGTCTCTAGCTCTGCCTGTCTTCTGGCCCCAGGAGATGCTGTAGAGATGCAGGAGATGCTGCAGAGTCACAGAAGATGCTGCAGAGTCGCAGGCTGTTTATCCCGTGACACCTCTTTTCATTCCTACCATGTATGACATTCACATGATATCACAGTTTCATCCTCCTGGTCCAGGTACTAGGCTGTGAGTCTGTATCACCATAAGTCAGTGCCAGGGCACTTCTGTCACTGTGACGAAGTGTCTCTGTCAGCACAGTGCTTGCTGCACAAGCATGAGGAGCTGAGCTCAATCTCTAAGACCCATTTCTTAAAGATAAATGTAGTGGCAAATCTTGTAGTTCCAGTGCAGGAAGGTGGAAATGAATGCCTGGGCCTCTGAGGCTTGCTAAGCAGACAGCCCTGCTTAATCTGAATTCCAGGCTAGGCAGAGACCTGCTCCAAACAAACAACCCTAAAAAACAAAAACCAAAGTGGGTGTCATCTGAGCAATGGCATCTGAAGTTGACCTTTGGCCTGCACATGCACATAGACATACATGCATGTGAACACACACACATACACGCACACACACAGATCATACTTAGCCACTAGTCACTAACACATACAAACACACCATATACACATGATGGCATACATACACACATATGCATTGCATACACATACATACACATCCATAGCACATATACATACATATACATACAAATACATAAGCACAGCTCCCCATAAATATCCACACACAAATACAATACATACATATACATACATTAATACATATATACATAAACACATTCATACACACATACACATAAACACATATACTTACACATACACATGTAGACAAACACATATACACACATATACATACACAAGTCTGCATGCATATGCACACACACACACATACACCCTTAGACCACAATGAGCCAGTTCTGGGGACACAGTTTCCATTTGTATTCTCCAATGCCCTGCACTCCAGCAGAAGGCGGGCTCACTATCTCTCCTCTCTCCTCTTCCCTCCCCAGCTCACTTCGCCACAGTCGCCACGGGGGCTCTCTGCTCCCTGAGCATACAGACCTGGGCTCTATCTCATGGACTTTGCTATTTCCAGGCTCCTCTGTTTAGAGTGCTCTTCTCCCTCACACCTCTGTGGCTTCCTTCTTTCCTTCTTTTTTTAAAAAAAACTAACCTTCATTCATCACTATCTCCTTCAAGTATTCCTAGGTATCCTACTTAAACCTCCACCCCACCCCCAGTCATGTGCCTTGATTCCTCTATAACCGCTTCTCAGCACCGACATCCTCATTCCCTTGCATACATTTTGTTTATGTATCTCACTGTCTGTCTTATCAGTTAGCGTGACAAAGCCTCTCTTCAGTCAAAGCTGTCAGTTGTGGGTGCTCAGTGATTCCCAGAAGCAAGGAAGAGGTGCACTCTGTGTTTGCCTCCATGCTCCTTGGCTTGTGCTGTGCACCTGGTGTGACTGGGACATGCCTTCCAGGAGATCAGAAACACACAGTGAGTTCCCAGGAGTGGCAGCCACTGGATTTTGTCTGCAGTGTTGCTTCGGTCACAAGCCTCTGCCTCCGGTGACCAGGGTATGAAGGGCAGTCGTGGATCATACATGCATCTAGTTCAGTTTACAAAAAGAGGAAATCGAGGCTGAAGGCCAAGAAGTGACTTTCCGGAGTGAGCCTTTTCTGCTGATGAGAAGTGACTTGCTTTCTATCAGCCATGTCCTTCTTGATTTATATATAAAGTAACAGTTTGGGGTAACTTTTGAAATGAATTATCATAAATATACTTAGCACTATCACTGTTGAGAAGGTAAATATTTTGGTAGTTGCCAGAACTTCATGTAGTCTTTCTTACTTAATTGTTTCACACCCCATAAATGATTATTATAATAGCCCTGCATGTTTATATACATAATAGATGATTATTAAAATAACTTTATATATTAGTACATGCATCAAATGATTACTAAATTAGCCCTCTATGTCAGCACACATACTTGTACTTCATATAAGCTTCAGAAGCCACAGCCAGCTCAGGCAAGGTGTCCAGATTCTGAGGATCGGCAATGGCAAAGGCTCATCCCTGCATTCATCCCCTTATCCAGTAAGCATTTGTTGAATATCTACTGTGTGCTGTCAATTGTCCTAAGCCCCAAGATTCCAATGATAAATAATATAATCAAGGCCTTTATAAGAAAGAAAGAGGGCAAATGATCAAAAAGTAATTTCAGATACTACTGAATTTGAAAAAAATAGTCATAGTGGAAATTGGATCACGAAAAATAATTTTCAAGATGACATTGGAAGAGAGAACCTGAAGGAAAATACTATGGGGACAGAGGGGTACAGATTGAGATATACAGTCCAGAATTCCTTGTGGCAGGATAGACTAATTGTGTGCAAGGGGAATATCATGTGGCATAGGATAAAAGAGGTGGGGGACAAAGGGTGCAGTGAAGACAACAAGGGCCTATCCCCAGGCTTTATCATTCTGGTGAAGATTGTGGGCATTGTCTTAATGGGGAGTCACTAGCTGATTCTTTGAAAGTATATAATGGCTGATACCTGCACATCAGGACTCAGAGCATCAAAAGAAGAGGGCTGGAGAGAGAGGAGTCAGAGCTTAAAGTCTTTGTCTCCAAGCATGAGGGCCAGAGTTCAGATCTCAAGAAGTCAGTAAATTCTGGGTTCCCATGGAGGCCCACCTAGAATTCTATCCTCAGAAGGCAGAGACAGGAGTTCCCAGCTAGATCTTGCTGGCTAGTGAGACAAATCATGTTGGGGAGCTCCAGGTTTGATAGTAAGGCCCTCTCTTAATGACTAAGATGGACGAGAGGGGAAGGGTGATGGGTAATGAGTCCTGACAACCTGGGTCCTCCATTCACAGGTACACATATTCACAGTGCATGTGCACCCACCCACACGCCTGTGAACAAGCTTACACACACACACACACACACACACACATACAATCAAAAAGAAAGAAAAGAAGAATCAAGAAAACCAGTTACGGAAAAAAAAAATCAAGAGAGGACAGTGGCTTTGAGGAGGGAGGTGACAGCAGAGAGAAAGAGACCATGCCATGCAACCATGAAAGGCCATCTCTGCCATTGCTCTCACAGGTCCCACTAATGCTGTGTGATTGGATTCCTGTAAATCTTCCTGGTATGACAGAGGGTTAGAGGCTGGCATATTCCGTCCATTCATCAACAGGAGATGCATGGTTTCTCATGGATCACAGCTCTAACCTAAGTTTAACTTAAGAGGCTCTGCGAGAATTCAAGGAGTGTTCTTTAGGCAAGTAAGTGGCTGCAGACACGGCAGAGAGATGTTTCAGAGACTCTCCGCACACAGCAGCATTTGAAGATTTTAACTGTTATGAGTAAGAAGAGCTGATGTGGTCTAATCTGAAGCCCTTTGGTTGGGACCATGCTTTGCTCTTCTCGTGACTCAGAACACTCATGTGATCCTGAATAACCAGGTCTTGTCAAAGAGAATTAGAGTAAGAGACTAGCATCTTCTGCAGGCATATACGCAACTGTGTTGCTGACTGTTCTCACATCGCTTACCTGCTGGAGCTGTCCTTGTCAATCAAATATGAGATCAGAATAAGGGGTCATTATTCTAGTTTCATCTTTGCTGTTGCAATAAAATATCTTTGCGTGGAGAAGCACAACTTAATGAAGAAAGGGTTCATATAGTTTATTTCTGGCCACAGTCCATCATTGTGGGGAGAGCAAGGAAGCGGGAACTTGAGGCAGCTGGTCACTGGTCACGTGACACCTATAGTCAAGCACAGAGAGAAATGAGCACATGTACGCCATCGCTCAGCTCACATTCTCTATTCTTGAGCAGTCTAGGGCCTAGACACAGGGAGGGGTGCTGCCCACTCTCCAGCTTGATTTTCCCACAATAACTAAGGCAGTGAAGGCAATCCCCATAGACACGCCCTCAGGCCAACCTGGTCTACACAGTCCCTTGTGGACATTCTCTTTCCAGGTGACTCTAGACTGTATCAGGTTGTCATTTGAAACTAGCCATCACAGTCACCGACGTCATTTTCTTCGGTTTGGGGTAAAACGGCCGACTTGCTTTAAACGACAGTTTTGTGTTGTGACTTTCAACTACTTTTCATCTCCCCTGGCCAAACCTGTCCTGCTTCTTTATATGCTGGGCACGTTTTCATCATCTTTCTGTGCAAAGATGACAATTGATACCTGGGTCTGAATTGCCCCTGGCACTCAGAGAGTTTCAGTGCTGTGGGGGTTGTTCTGAGTGACTGACTGGATCGAGAGTAGATCTGTACACCAGGCAGCAGCCGCAGGAGGGGTGGATGCTTCAAGCCTCAAAGGTTATGTTTCTTAGGAGAAAGGATGGAGAAGACAATTTCCTTTTTAAAAGGAGACACTGCAAACAATGAAAATATGTTTCTACATCCCGAGCGCTGATTTCCCAGAAGACCCTTTCTTTATCCTTCTCATTCTGAAGATGGGCTGTCAGTGTATTTCTCAGAGTTCTAAGCATTTGCAAGCTGAATCCCTGGGGATTAGAAGAAAACACAAGGAACGGGCAGAACACAGAAGAAGAGCAGGCTTCTGGTAGAAGGAATGAGGCTGGGAGCAGGCATGGTAATCTATTCCCTTCAGTCGTGAGTGGACCAGAACCATAGCAAGACAGAGCAGCTGTGGTCACCTGCACTTGCCTTTCTCACCTCAGCTAAGATCTCCCCTCAAAGGGAAGGAGAGGTGTTTTATTCCTGAGCCAAATGTAAGTGAGTGGCCATGGCTTGTGACCAAGGATGCAGTTTGTTCTAAAGTGCCAAGTTCCAATGTGGAAACAGATTCATGTTTTTATGGTTGAAAGACAAAAGAAAGTTGTAATGAAGGCACATTTCAAATGCATTGGTCCGAGTAAGAGGGCTACCAAAGCAGGGAAGTCTCAGTTGTAGGCATCAGATATCACCTAGCAACACGCTGGTGGAGGACAAGCCATTTGTCTTCTCTGCCTCATGGGCCTGTGACCCACAATGTAGTCACAATATATAGATTAAAAGTCTGACTGTATAGTCAGACAGCCTGTCTTGGAATTTTCATTCTCTCCCCAAAGCTGTGTGACCTGGTGACTCACCTGAACTTCAGTCTATCCGTAGCTACACAGTACTCATTTTGCAGGGTCGTTGGGGTCAAGAAGATGTGAGATGTTGGGGAACCGATTAGTCCAGAACTGCTTCACCACTTGCTAGGCCAGTTGTCATTAGAACAAACCATAACTGGGGCAACGCATGCCTTAATCCCAGCACTTAGGAGGTGGATACGGCAGGATTGAGGTCTGTCTCAGGTGTATAGTGAGTCTCAGTGCAGCCTCAACTACATGAGGCCCTTTCAACACATTCATGAGAGTGTGTGCACACAAGTATTTTACAGAAAGAATTATATTAGTATGCACAAGTCTTTGGTTTAAATCCCCATCACTGCAGAAAACATATAATTAGGGCTGGGGAGACAGCCATGTTTGTAGAGTGCTTGCCGTGGAAACATGAAGACCTGAGCTCAAACCCAGGCACTATGGTAAGTATTGCTTGTATGGTTAACTCTTAAAATCCCTGCCCACCAAGCAGCCCTGTGGTAACCATTTTACCCAGGGTGAAGTCATGGTCCAAGCAAGTTAAACTTCCTGTACTCTCATAGAAAGTGGCAGCTGTAATAAATATTCTCTGAAGGTCCACACCTTAAGAATTTGGTAGCTGGCATCTTACTGTTGGAAGATGCTGTGGGTTTTGAGAGATAATAGCGTGTGAAGGTCTTCAGATCCCTGGGGGTAATCTTGAAGGGATGATAGAACCTTGCCTCTCTTCCTCCTTATGCTGCCAACAGTCTCTGGCACAAGCTCCTGCCACGGTGTACAACCCTCACCCATTGCTCAGACTGATGGGACCTGAATTGAGATGTTAATTCTCTCAGGTGTTTTGTGAAAGCAACGCAGTGCTGATCAATACGGAAGCAGAGGTGGCACATGCCCCTTCCTTTATAGTGCCAGGGGTAGGAGCCCGACTTCCCAAGCAAAGGAAATCTTTCCATGAAGGTTGGTACCACTGGTTTGCTAGCCTCTTGATGTGAAGCTGTTGGGGGCAGGCAATTGTGTCTGTCTTCAGGATTCCCTGGCAAGTCTTTGAGAATGAATGGTAGAGAGATATAATGTAAGAAGCAGTAATATATGTTTAGTTTCCTTCCCCCAGTGGAGATTTTGAAGAGCTGTTTTTATATTAAAAATTTAAAGAGTTGTTTTATTTAATTGTGTGCATGTGTGCACATCTGAGTGCGGGTGCTCTTGGAGACAAGAGGGGGCGGGTCTCCTGGAGCTGGAGTTATAGGCAGTTGTGAGCCACCTGATGAGTGTGCTGGGAACTCAAGCAGGGTCCTCTGCAAGAGCACTCTGCACTATTCACCACTGAGCCATCTCCAGTCCTATTGGAATTACGATGGAGATGTCTCTTACTATAGGGGTCTGGATCCATGTTGATTATAGCTTTAAACATGTGCAGGCAGCACCGAGAGGCCCCACAGCCATGAAATCTGCAGAGCTGGAGGCTGAGACCCAGTGTGCTCCTTATGCAGTTCAGAAGCTGGAAATGTGGGAAGGAGGACCACAAGCTATGAGGTATTGAAGAAAAGTGGGAATGGCACCATCTAGTGGACCTTGGATTAACTTCATCTACAAACAGTGAGTGTGGTTTAATGAAACCTCTCTAAAAGGAAAGGGAGCATTAGTGGATTATTGACCTTGGTACACCACGGAAATCAGACTCAGCTCTGAGCAATGGTCCAGATGAGTTCTGAGTTGGCAAATAGCCCAGATAGAACTAAAAGACTTTCTGGAAACTGATGTGTAGGGCATTTGCCCTCGGGAGAATGTGAGCGCCTGCAGCCACGGAGCAACAGTGCTGCCTTTGGGCTCACACGGGTGTGATGATACAAACCTAGGCTAACCACAGCCACATCGAAAGCCCACACTCTCGTACCAGGTGGTAAAGCAGCATTCTGTCCCTCACAACTCTCATAAAAGCAAGAAGAAATCCGGGAGCGGGAGAGAGGCTCAGAACCTTGCTGTGCAAAGGTGAGGACTTGAGTTAAGATCCTTAGGGCCCAAGTAAAAGTGAGGTGCAGTACTGGGGTGGTGCTGGTCTGTAACCCTGGCGCTGGGCAGAAGGAGACAGGAAGATTCTCATTAGCTTGCTGAACTTGTACTCAGTTCAATGAGAGACCTTAGAGGTAGAGGGCCATACAGAATATCAGATATCAGCCTTGCTAACAGATGAGTACATGTGCACACACATGCACCAACATGCAACATGTATCACCATACACATGCATGCTCCACACGCATGTACCATACACACATGCATCACTCCACATAATGCATGTGTCACACACACATGTATTCACACACACATGCATCACTACACACATATGCACACACATGCATCACTCCACACACATGCATGTGTCACATACATGCATTTCCACATGCACATGCATCACCACACACATGCATCACTACACACATATGCACACACCATGCACACACATGCATCACCACACACGCTTATGCACAGTCCACACACAAGATAAAGAAAGAAAAAGAAGAGGAGGACATACATTTCAAAATTTCTGACTCACCATGGAAATGCCACTCAGGCTGTTTATCACACACTCTGTGGACTGTACCTCTTATTCTGATGTCAGGGTTCAGGCAGCTGTTTGGGGCACTTGTGACAGCTGCCTGTGATGTGACCCTATGTTGAACCACACCTCTGCGCCTCTTCAGCTGTGTTGACGTTGTGTCTTTGAGCTTCCATTTCTAGATGAGAGGTTCTGGGGGTGCACGACCCTAATATAGGCCTTTGGAACAGCATTCCCTTCATCCCTTCTCACCCCTTCCCCTCCTTCAGTCTTCTTCCGTTACCTCCTTCCTAAGTGATGAAAGCTTTCGTTTTTAAAAGCCCAGTCTCCTTACCTTTTATCTTTAAAATCTGAGCCTATAGAACAGTTCAAAGAAGAGCTCGCTGTAGACAAGGCGTCCTCCTAGGTTTGCCATGTGTTCACGTTTCAAAGTGCTGTCTTCATAACCTTCATTAAGGAACTCGTCTGCTTTCATCTCCAAAAGTAAAGACCTTTGCGTGGTCCTGAGGATTGGGCCCCCTTACACAAGTTCAGCAAATGTTCTGTCACTAAGCCATGACTCCAGCCCCAGGGGCGTTTCCCTCAGTATTATGAGAACTTTGGTAATGTCTGATCCATTGCAGCCAATGTTCTCCAATTATCCCACGTATTTTCACACTTCTGTTACTCCTCCGTGCTTTTCTCCCAGTTAGACTGAAGTCAAATACTTTTTGACTAGAACACCGCAGAGACGGGGCTGTGTTCACCATACCCCATTGAACAAGAGGGCACTGCAATGTCCGGTTGTGTAAGTGTGATTAGTTAAACTTAGATAAGGCCAAGCAGATGGCTTCTGGGACTGTAAAAATATTTATTTTTATTCATGTGTGTGTGTGTGTGGTGGGCCATATGAATGTGTTAATATTTCTCTCTGTGTGTACAGGTGTCCTCTGAGACTGAAAAAGGATATCACTTCTGCTAGAATTGGAATTATTGGTGGTTGTGAGCTTTCCAGTGGGGCTGCAGAGAGCAAAACTTGGGTCTTCTGCAATGCAGTGTGTTCTCTTGATCACCAAGATGTTTCTCTAGTCCCTGGGCCTCTTTCTTTAAATATTAGAGATTTATTAATATAGTCTATTTCATTACCAAATCAAAGAATAAAAGCCATATATGATCCTCTCAGGAAGAAAAAAATAAGTATTCATAAAATTCAAAACCCCCTTCTGAATGAATATATATTATTGATTATATATCAGTTATATATAATTATGTGTTTTATTATAGCATTTTCACACACATATCATTTTATATATGGGGGTATATATATATATATATATATATATATATATATATATATATCATAGTGTCCCCAATACTCTCTCCTGCCCCTCTCCCATTCCTTCTGAACGCTTGGGACTCTGAATCATAAAACAGCACTTTCTGATTACACTGAGTGATTGAAGAAATAAACTTTGAGACTGTAAATGAAGAAATAAACTTTGAGACTGTAAATGAATGTTTTGCCCCAAACATTCAATCCCTCAGTTTTCCTCATACACCTTGTATGAGTTTGGCTTGGCCAAGGTAGGAAATGGTTATTTTCCTTTTTTCTGAATGTGGCAGTCTACAAAGGGATTTCTTTTCATCCACTCTGTCTGTTAGGAATTTCTTTGGAGGGGAGTCCTGGAGTCTTTATTCAAAATACTTTAGTCCACTAACATCATTACTGTTACTAAAGCTCAAGCCCCGAACTTGACCCCCAGGAGTCCACCCATCTGGCTCCTGTGTGCCAACACTCTTGAGAGCCCATTGCTTCTCAGTACAGGATGCCCCAGGCTCATCTTGTACTTCAAACCCAACTTAGAATTGATTCCTAAAAAGAAAGGAGAATTAATCACATGGAACACTTAGAGTTCAACTTGGAATGAAACAAACATTTTAAAAATCATTTATTTATTTATTTATTTATTTATTATCATCTACACAATAAGATATAGGGAAAAAAAAGGTCTGGTGACAAAAAAGGTCTGGCCAACTCAGTGCCTCTCACTGCATGAGCAGGAGCTCTGGGAAACAATCCTTCCCCTCATTTTAAGTATCATTTCCTCAGAACTCCAGCACCAGGGTGATGTGACATCCCAGCCGTCATCCCAGTGCTTTGGAGGCAGAGACTGGGATCTCCGGGGCAAGCTGGCTGAAGAGCTAAATTAGGGAGCTCTTGGGTTCAGTGAGAGATGCTGTAAATAAAGTGGGGTGATCAAGAGAAACACTCAGTGTCAACCTGTGCCCCCTCACACACACATATGCCTGTATATGTGTGAGATACACACTTTTGCACACATGCACAGGTAAAACATTAAATGAAAGGTGATTGGGTGTCAAGCTGATAAGGGGTAGACTTGTGTTGTTTAATCTTGATTGACAGCTTGATGAGATTTAGAATCATCGAAGAGGCACAGTTCTGGGTATGACCCTCCAGGCAGCTGGAGGCAGGTTTGGTTGAGGTGGGAAGACTAGCCTCAAATATAGACAACATCATCCCCATGGGCTTTAGTTCTGGACAGAGGAGGAGGAGGAAGAAATGAGTCAAGCACTAGCTTTTATCTCACGTTGCCTCTGACTATGAAGGGAACACAATCAGTTACCTCAAGCTCCTGTCTCACACAGCTAGAATCTTCCCCACTAGGATGGACTGGATTCTCAAACTGCAATTCAAAATAAACCTTTCTTTCCTTGGGTTACTTTTATCAGGCGTTTGGTGGCAATGATGAGAAAAGTAGCTGATCCCTATGCTAAGAGTATATTAGTTTTGTAAGAACTTGAATGGCTTTGGTTGGGTTAAATTCTTTGCACATATAACGCCCCCCCCATCACATACACACCATCAGCCCTTGCAGCCTCCTCTGTCTCCCCCTCTATAGTAAGGTCTTACAATTATCACCTTGAAATGTTTCCACACATTTTTTTTAAGGATCCGTGAGCTAAAGCGAAAGTCACCCAGTGGAGAAAGGGGGGAATGTTTTGTTTTCTGTTCAGCAAATGATAGCCTTTAAGACAGGTTCATGCTAGGGAACCACCGTTAATCTTTTCTAATCATTCTAAGATTAGGTACCAAGTATTGGGGGCAACCCCTAGCACCCAGAGTCCATGGATTTTCTTCAAAATGGCCAATCCTGAACACACTTAGCATGATTATGCTGCTCCAGCCCTGTCTCCTAGTGACTCCACAATGAAGACACTGCCCCTCTTTCTCCCTTCTCCCTGACTGCATGCCTTGACTTCCCCACCCTGATGAACTGCAACTTGGAACTGGAAGGCAAATAAACCCTCTCTTCCCAAAGTTGCTTTTAGATTAGGGTGTTTTTCTTTTTTGAAGATTGATTTTATTGAGTTCTACATTTTTCTCTCATCCCCTCCCTGCCTTTCCCCTCCCCTTCAACTCTCTCTCATGGTCCCCATTATCCCAGTTTACTCAGGAGATCTTTTTTCTACTTCCCATGTAGATTAGATCCATGTATGTCTCTCTTAGGGGCCTCATTGTTGTCTAGGTTCTCTGGGATTGTAAATTGTGTAGGCTGGTTTTCTTTGCTTTATGACTAAAAGCCACTGATGAGTGAGTACATATGATATTTGTCTTTCTGGGTCTGGGTTACAGAAAACATCATATTGAGTGAGGTAACCCAGGGTGTTTTTCATAGCAGAGATTAGAACAGCGTGCAACTGTTGTTATGTGGGGATGAACCTAAGAGACCTGCCCCATTGGAATGTCACAGGAAGTCAACCCAGTGCACAGGAAGCACTTAAGTCACCATGACCAGAAGAGTCCTCTTGAATCTAGTGTGAGCCCCACATCCGCATTAACTCAGGACACTGCCTGATTGTGAGAGTTGTGACACCATCCCCAAAGGCTCCTTGTCCCCAGTGTAGCCTCCCTCCCTCTGCTCTTGTTCACACTGTGGACAAAGGGATACTTTTTGGTCATTTAGACTTTCTCAGTGGTTTCTTTGAGTACTTAGAATCAGCTCCTTAGAACCCCATTGCTTTAAAAACAGATTCTAAGAGGTGTCACTTTTTCAGGTCTATATTAGCCATGTTTTTTTTTCTTCATTGTGTCTCAATACCAAATAAGAAGCAACTTAGGAGAAAAAGTATTGACTGTGGATCTCAGCTTGGGGTGCCATCATAATGGTGTAGGCGAGGGATAGATTTCATGGCTTGGTTTACTTCTGTGGCAGCACGATCCTGGGGCAGCTTATTCACAACTAGTGAGCTAGGGAGCAGAGATGGGCGGTCTAGTGTTCTGTTTGCTCTCTCCAGTTTTTTTCTTATTCAATTTGTGGCTCCAGACCATAGGCTGGTACCTATCACTTGTAAAGTGGTCTTCCATCTTCAGTATGTCTCTCTGGAACCACCCTCTCAGACACACCCAGAGGACACCAAAGTGAACAATTCACTGAAAAACTATCATTTAAGCACCTAGACTTATGGAAGGCTGGAGCTAAAACCAGCAGAGACCATATACAGTCTTTTCCCCCACACACCAGAGCCTGCCTGGTAGGTACAACCTGTAAAAAATGGACTCAAATCTGTTGTACACAAGTTAAACATACTCAGACTAAAAGGTTCTCAACTGTGCTGTGACTCTCTGGAGTGCTGAGATTAGGGGCTTCCTCTAAGCTATTGAGAACATCACCCAGACACGGGCCTCTCCTGCCACTGTCCTCTGAGAGCTTCAGTAGTCTTTGGAACCCAATAAGGGTGTCAAAGAGACTTAAAAAAAAAGCAACTCATGCATTGTCTTACTGCCAGATGCATGAAGTTCAGTTCTTGATCAGCTATAAAAATCTTTGAGTACCTTATGATTTTATAGTGAGATGGGGTCTCATGGGTGGTAAACTGGTTGCAACGCTGAATCTAAATGTCCCTGGCTGCTCAGTTGAGAGTGAATCATCTGTAACAACCTCCACATCCTCTGGAAGAGGAGACAAAAAAGACATAAGGGCCTGCAGATGGGGAGGAGAGCTGCACATGACAGGGCTGTTGCATTTGTCAACTCACAGCGGCTGTAGTCACCTGCATCAAACCTGGACAATATCAAGCCAATGGAACTTCCAGTATGAGTGGAGGAGAAGTTTTCTAGACCTCACTGCTAATGGAGAAGCTACTGGCTTCTCTGTTGATGACTGCTGATGGAGGAGACCTCATTCTTTTTTGGGGATGTGGCCCCTAGAAGGTCATTTATGCTCAGTGAACCTCTACACACCTCTGTGCTGATGGGTATTTGACTGGACTCAGGGGGTATTAATAACAAATAGATGGATATTTATCTATCAATCTATCAATCAGCCTATCTATCTATTTGCATATCTATTTACCTATCATCTATCAATCAATAGATAGATATCTATAAATAGATCTATAGGTAAATTGATAGATGAAGTTGATAGGAAGATGGCATGGGGCTTTAAGAGTAGTTGGAGGGAGACAGCGGTAGATACAAGTGATCAATGTATGTTAAATAAATGTGGAATTTCAAAGACTAAAACATATTGTTAAGGGGTTGGCTAGATGGCTCACTGGTTAGCTCTTGTTGCTCTTGCAAGGACCCAGGTTCAGTTCCCAGCACCCACAGGGTGGTTCACAAATACCTGCAACTACAGTTATAGGGGGTGCAGCGCCCTCTTCTGGCCTCTGTAGGCACCCACCAGGCATTCATGTAGTACACAGATACATATGCAGGTAAATGCCCATACACATAGGATAAATAGAGTAGCTAAAATTTAAAACGCAGTATTAAAAAGAACAATGGAAAGTAGTTAAAGGGTTGTAGCTATGTTACTGACATGATTTTACTTACATTCAAATAGATCTTCAGGTGGAGAAGACCAGAAGGGAGATAAGAGACCAGGAAGGAAGCTGCTGTGGTGATCTGTGGGAGAGGAGGTAGGGCTGAATGGAGGGAGATGGAGGCAGGGGATAAATAGGGGTCTTGTGGGAGCAGAGGCAATGGGGTCTCCTGATGAAGTAGAGGAAAGAAAATGAAGCAACTATTAATATTTGAGCCACTCTGTGTTTGGGCTACTTTACAAAGACATTCGGTACAGGGAGGAATGCAGTTATAGGCTGAAACAGTGAGTTAACAGTTCAGCTTGCAGTGGATTAATCATAAAGTCTCACGAAGGTTTCCCCATACCCTGTAAAGGTATCCTGATATGCCGTTATATATGGGTTTCCTGGAATGTGTCTGCCGTTTACTGTTTTTCTGAGAATTTAATGGGCCTGCTTCATCTGTAATTGCGTTCTCTCTGATCCCAAGACATTCTCAGAAGTAAATGCAGTGCTGGCCTTCTCTGAATTTACTTATATCTTTCCATAATTGCTTCTTTTTTAAACTTGGAATGCCCAGACTGATTCAATTTTTTTAAAAAAAAATTCTCTTCTCTCTTTTTCTTTTTGTTATTTTCATGAACTTTCCCAAGATGTAAATTTCTCTAATGTTTCTAATATGGACCATCTGTCTGGTTCAGGAGCACACCCTATATCAGCATCATTGGCCTACTTTATGGGTAAGAAGTTTTTTTGTAGTTGCCTTGAAATTATTTAGAGATGGTGGTTAGATTTTGTCTAAGCATCCTCTTACTTGCTACAAGGTCTTGGCTTTTCCAGAACTGTATCTCCTCTTTAGGGCTTGATTGTCTCAAAGACCTTTCTGCTGGTGCCCAGGACCTTTGGCTATCTTCTGTTGGAGAGAAGCACTCTTAGAACTAGTGAAAGATCTTATTGTGTGCTAGGGGTTCGGGGGCAGAGGGGTTACCCAGAAGGTGGCTTTCTTGGGCATTACCTAACATGTCAATGTATTTAGGTCTTTTCTTTGACACCTACTGAGGTGTTCTTCTAGGGTCCTTCATGAGGGTCCCTCAGTTTCCTAGTTTCCAAACAGGAGTAGAAGTACCCACTACTCAGCTTTCAGTCTGGAAAATAAAAAGCAGGAAATAAAATAAAGGAAGGAACATGGCAGCCTCCATTCAAAGCCCAGAGTCAGACTGCCCCAACCAGGTCAGGCTCAGGTAAGGGAAAGTGTTTAAGAGTAGGATGAACAGGCAACTGGTTATTATACTCATGAGGCTGAATCTGTGCCTAACGACTGCCTGACTCCCAGTGCCTAAAGGGACAAGAAATGTCCTAGAAGAAATTACAACCCATGTCACATTTAACCCAGAACTGGATTATAATATTTAATGTGCACTGAAGCATATAAAAATAACCCAAATGTCTGTGCCCCAACCCCAAAGTCAAGACCTGGAATAAAGCAAGTTGAGTCCTTCATGATACCTTGCACCCTGGCCTTGCTGTCCCCTTCCCATGGGACTCATAGAATCTTCGTTTTGATTTGGGAAGGGATCCCATTTTTATGTCATGTTCTAGTTTTGAAATATTGGTTTGTAAAATCAACATATGCTATCTATCTAATATGTCTAGGATTTGAAGTTTCCCAAAGTCTAAATCTGCTGACTAATTTGGAATTCTTTTTTCCCCTATTGTGTTTGTTTGCTTGTGTTTTTCATGAGTGTACTTACACTTACTTATTTATTTAAAACTTTATTTTTAATCAGGTATGTGTGTGCGTGTTTCTATATGTATGTAGTATGTGTATGGGGGTGTCTGTACACGTGTGAGTGCAGTACCCACAGAGTCCACCAGATGGTGACCCATCCCATAGATTTGGAGTTACAAGTGCTTATGAACTAGAGGAGGTGATGCTGAGAATTGAATTCAGTCCCTCTGTAAGAGCGGCAAGGGCTCTAGGTTGCTGAGCCATGTCTTCAGCTCAATTTAACGAGAGGACTGCCATCAAAGGGCCCAAGTTATGGATGCATTACTATATATTGTGTGTGTGTTTGCTTCTCCATAACCTTAGACAATGCTGCCATGCAGAGATGGCATCCTTTGCTTGAGTCATCATTGGCCAGACAGATGTTATCCTTTCCAATACCAGATCCAGGTGAGAATAGGTTAAAAGAATTCTCCTGGAAAGCTGTGCAGACACTTTGGAGCCAGGGTTCCCAGAAGGCACACTTTGTTGCTTAGTGGATTCTTCCAGAGCTGGCTTACATCCAAGTCCAGCTGAAGGGCTTACAAGAGCCTCCAAGTTTCCAGTCATAGTCAGCTGTTGACTGGGGCAGCCCTAGCTGTTCCCATAGCTAACAGCCCCGTACCGCTGTCTGCCTCTCTCTCTCTCTGTCTCTTTCTCTGTCTCTGTCTCAGTCTCCTTTCAATTGTCTTCTGAGAGTCTGTACAGTGACTGTAGGCACTGGCTTGGGTGAGCCAGCCCTGGTGTATGCCTGCTGTGGTCCTGTTCACTATCAAACACCTTGCATTAGATGATAAATCCTATGGCCCCTCCCGAATGGATAACTAGAGGTAAGAATGACAGATGAGCACAGGAAAGTTAGAAAGCTGTCTGGATAATCCTGGCTGAAATGATAGAAATGTGAAGAGGTCGTAGCTGGGAAGAAGATAACACTTGCCCTTTTTATAGCCAAGTGGGACTCCAGAGAGGTGTCTGCAAAAGAGTTCCTGAACTTTCTAGAGAAAGTCGGTGATGAATCTAATGTGCCTTCTATTTTTTATGATTAGAAAATGCATGGAAAAATACTTTTATCTTTTTGTGTGTGTGTGCGTGCGTGTGTGTGTGTGTGTGTGTGTGTGTGTGTGTGTGTGTGTGTGCGCGCACTCCACAGCACACATATACAGGTCAGAGGACAACTTCACACACTGGTCCCTGCCTTCCAGCTTGTTTGTTACAGGGTCTCATCCTTTGCTGCTGCCAATGCCAAGCTAACTGGCCTGAGTGGGATTCTGTAGTCTCTGCCTCCCGTCTCACCACCGGAGGGCCGGTTACATATGGGCGCTACAGTGTTCAGCCTTACATGACTTTAGGGACCTGTATGCAGATCCTCGTGCTTGTGTGACAAGTGCTTAATAATCTGAGAAAACTAGGACATAATTTTCAGGGGACTATCAGGGTTTGGCTTGGGAAAATTGTCCTTTTGAGTTGTTATTGGCCACTGTGTAGATTCATGTGGGATGGATTGGGAGTTTGAGAAGTACAGAACAGATAGATCAATGTGCAGTTGTCATGCTTTATAAACCCACAGTTTCCTGTCTGAGCTAAATAGACATGGTCCTGATAGAAGCGCACGTCTCCACACTGAGAAGCCAGGAGCTAATGTTATCCTGTCTTTTTGTTGCTGTAACCATTTCTCATGTCTCTTATACTAGTGAGATGCTTTTTATAAAAAAACAATTTATTTTTATTCATGCGTATTTGTCTTTCTCTGTGTGACACATGTGTGTGGTTGTTTCACAGAGGTCACAAAAGGATGTGGAACTCTCTGAGGTGAGAGTTACAGGTGGTTGTGAACCGCCAGGTAGGTGCTGGGAATCAAATCCAGGTCCCCTGCAAGAGTAGCCAGCACTGTCCAACATCAGTGCTCGGAACCAGACTCCAAGTCCTCTGTGAAAACAGCCAGCTCTCTTAGCCACTGCACTCTCTCTCCGGGCTTTGCCAGATGCTATGCTAAAGTATAATATCTGTGGTAATCTTTATGACATTTTCCTGGAACATTGAAAAACCATTGAGCCATCAGATAAGCAGCCTCCGGCCCTCATTCTGAATCACTCCACACTCATAGCTGGATACGATTGTCAGTTGTAAGTTTTCTCTCCTCTTGGAAGAACAGTTATTCACACAATGGTCTACTATCTGCTCTCTTCTATATATTTATATTTTCTTGAATCATATTTATCTTGGTCTCTGCGTTTTTTTTTAACAGTAGCGTCAAGCATGGTTCTCTGCAAGCCCACTCTCCACATCACGGACTCTTTCATGAATACCCGGTCTGCTCTCCATAGCTCCTGTTTCTCTTTCAGGGCTGTGTGATGTCGGTGTTTCACTGGGACAGTCTTCTCTTTTTGTCGTGTGTTGGAGCTTTGTCTCTCATTCTAGAACATTCACACTTTCTCTAATTTTCCTGCCAGTGCCAACAGTTACTGGGGATGAGCTTTCATCTCCATCTCTCAGAAGCCACGTCTCCATTCCCAGCTGAGGTTCTGTGTGGCTATGTTCCCTGTGAGCTTATCCTTCAGAATGGACATTCTATTCGGCCTAAAGCAGTCCCTATGGTTTATCAGTGAATTGCGTTGGGTAGCCTTAAACAGAAAACAGCTGTATTCTTTCTGCCACCATGGAGTCCTGTGTCACACCTCCTTGGTCTGACTTTGATGTCTGGTGAGAGGACCTGGGGCTGGAATCCTCCCTTGGAATTAACACCAGAGCTGCAGGGCTTAAATACTGGTCAGATGAATGGGATTGAGTCATTATGTGGTCCTGGGAAGAGATGTGACATGCCGAGCTACCCAGAAGGTCATTAACAGAGAAATAGCTAAAGCCAGTCCCATGAACCTTCAAACTTAGCAGATTACCATATGGAGACTGTTTTAGAAAGAATGAGGCCTCACCATTGCCCCTCCTCAAAGTCAACTACGTGGGTCTGTCAATCACCAGGTGAACTCTTTAGGAAACTTGTCCATCCCGGTGACATTTTTAAATTCCTACCCCTTGAGAGTGTTCAGGTCTACAAGGGCCCTCTAGCCACTGGCTATTCTCACCTCTTGTGGGTGTCCAGCTTTAGTCTGTAATGAGCCCCTGTCTGTCTTTCACACTGATGGGGCTTGGGAGCCTCTCCCTGACTCCATGTTGGGGTCCCAGACTAGCTTAATTCCGTGCAGCTGGGTGCAGCATCTGGGCGTTCTCAAGCGCTCTACGTCACGCCCGGAGGAAATGTTGCCACAGCACCCATCATCCTCCAGCTCTAACATGCTTTCCTTTCCCTCTTCTGCGATGTTTCCTGGGTCCTGGGGGCTGAGGGGGACAGACGTCTACAGCCCAGTACTCACAGCTGCAAAACGTCAGCACACTGTCCGGTTCCGAGTTTGCAGTAAGAAGCGGCTCTGACCAAAGTCGAGAGCAGCAGCACAAATCTACGGACAAAAGTGTGAGTATTTAGAAGGGAGTCTGACAGCATGTCCATTTACCAAATCAGCATCAAGAAATTCTCCCCTAGGGTCCATGACTTCCCTAGTCATGGGTGCTGGCCATGTTTACAATACTAGGTATGAATTCTGTCCTGTGAGAAGATTTCAGATCTAATCCAGAGACTGGTTGGTTACCCCTGTGTTCTTAGTCAGTGTTCTGTTGCTGTGAAGAGATGCCATGGTCATGCAACTCTTATAAAGGAAAGCATTTAATCGGGGCCTTGCTTCCAGTCCAGAGACTTAGGCCATTATCAGCATGGTGGGAAGTATGGTTGCACACAGGCATGCATGGTGCTGGAGAAGGAGCTAGGAGTTCTACATCCAGGTCCAGATCCACAGGTAGTAGGCAGGAGGGAGAGAGAGAGAGAGAGAGAGAGAGAGAGAGAGAGAGAGAGAGAGAGAGAGAGAGAGAGAGAGAGAGATATGTCTGATGTCTGATTCTGGGCTTGGAGTGGGCATTTTGAAACATCAAAGCCAACCCACAATGATGCACTTCTCCCAACAAGACTACACCTATTAATTCCTTGAAAATAGTGCCACTTCCTGGAGACCAAGCATTCAACTATAAGAGCCTATGGCAGCCATTCTTATTCAAACCACCACATCCCAGAAACAGCCACATCACTCTTGTGTATCCTGCCTTGAAGGTGAGTGGTGCTTGCAGGTTCCAGCTCTGGGTTAGACATTCAAGATCTCTGTTCCCCTAGCAGCCTGCACATCAGCTTCCACTGTGACGAAGACTAACCACCAGGGACACAGCTTCCTGCTTAGTCTAAGACTGATGTCTCTGTGTCTTCAACCGGAGTGTGTGTGTCTTACTGTCTAGTTCTGAAGGGCTAGCAAGAGCGAGGGCAATAGCTTGTCTTGTTCATTTCGGATGCCTCTGCAGCCTCTCTGACCAAGCGCTTGTGGAGAGTGCCGCTACCTAGGCTTCAGGCCCGGATGGTGGTAGAAGATGGAGGGAGTGTGTTGTAGAAGATAGGGAAAATGTGTTAACCAAAACTAAGGTGGTGTGATGACTTTTAATTTTTTTAAAAAAAGAAGTTTGAACAAAGGTATTCACGTCGGTAAACAATACTGTCCCCTGAAGACATGGATTATGAAATGAAAATCTCAGTGCTGAGGACAGGTCACCTTCCTGTGAGATGGTGTTTAAATGGGAAAAGTGAGATTAATTTTACACAATCATTTGAAGATGGTAGGAAAAGATGTAATCCAAAGGTCCCGTTTACTCCATCATGAAAATGTCCTAGACAAGTGAGGGCAGAGAAAATTAACTTGCCTGCTCTTCAGGGGTTGTAGCCAGGCATGAAATGGAATGTCAGCGCATGTTCTGCACCTGTTTCACCCGACCTATGACCTTTTCTTCTTAGGACAGAGTGCTGTGCATTCATGGTCTTGGTTTCCTGCCTGAAGAGGGCCTTCTGCTGACCTAATCTCCCCTGCTGCTTCTTGGTGTCTGGCTCCCCGGGTTACCTCTGAAGTATTTGTAAACTGTTTACGGAAACAAACACCAGATGGCGATCTCGACTAACGTACAAAATCGTGTCTTTTCAGTTTTGCTGGGGCAGGAGGCAGGGATGGGGGTGGGGGGTTGTCCCGGAGACGCGATCAGATTGACACCACAGGTCTTTGTGCCTTGTAAGACGTCTGAGCTGTATTAGGGTAGGCGGAGGATCGTGAGACTAAAACAAGACAAAGCTTGAAATCATCTCCTGGCGATTACATCTTGGGGGGGGGGTAGGTGAAGTCACACGTGCACAAAATTAGGACGCGCCACCTGGTCCCCTTTGCTTGCAAGTGAAACAGATCAATTAATATGGGTCAGGGGGAGGAACTGATGGCACTGTGCGGGGGGCAAAATTTACAAGAGTGGGCATGGGTGTCTCAGGCTTTAGTCTAGAGTACAGGCACTAAAGAAGCTGCGTGCTGGGTTAGGACGTGCTAAGAGGAGCGAAGGATTCAGAGTAGACAGCAGGACCACTTGAGACGTTTGGGGTGGTGAGGAGACCCACTAACACTCAAGAAGGGCTGGACTGAGAAGGCAGGGTGTAAGGCTGGCTTAGGAGCCCACACATGGCGGTGGCAGCCCACGTTCTGTGCCAATCTGCCTGGAAATGGACCACAGCTCTGCACATACTTCCTGTTGGAACATGCTTTGGGCCATGTTCTTGATCCTTGCTGTGCCTCAATTTCCTCATCTCATTGGGGAGGAGGTGGTCTAACTCACAGGGCATTAGAAATACTAAGTGTTTACAAGTGTCTGGTACTCGTTAAGTGTTGTGTTGTTCGCTGAATCAACACATTTCTGAGGAGAGCTGGCTCTAAGGATTCAAGTTAAGGCTGAACCTTTGCCTACTATGTAGCTTGTGGGGAGTATTTGTGGAGAAGTGCAGTACCTCTAGATTCCTGGGAGATGCAGAGTGCAGGACCTGCTGCTCACTGGGGACCTGCGTTCAACCCTAGTTCCCATAAAGAAAGCTGTGCATGGCTGTGCAGGGCTATAACCCCCTCCCCAGTGCTGTGGGGAGACTGGGAGGAGCCCCAAGGCTTGCTGGTTACCAGCCCATCTCCGGGTCAGCAAGTGACTGTCTCAAGGGAATAAGTTGGGAAGTGATCGAGTAGTATGTCTGCCATCCTCTTGTGTCCTCTTCAGTATACAGGACATGAACGTCCACACACATGTCATGTGAGCACATATACCACACACATACAGCACAGATACTCTCTGTAGCTTGCTCTATAGCCCCCTTTCTCTTATACACACACACACACACGCACACGCACATGCACACACACTGCAAAATCTTGCCCAAAACATAAATCTTAATGGTGTTGATAGTAGCTTTGATGTACTGATTTATATCGAGGCTCTTGGGACTACACTAAATACCTTAATGGCAGTACTTCAAGTAATTGCCCCCACCCCGAATTTATAAGACAGATTATGATTATCTCCATTTTCTAGGTTAAGGAAGTAAGACCCAGGGAAGTAATTAATTTGTTTAGCATTCTGTAAAGCAATTTTGGCAAAGCTGAAGCCATTCCAGTGCCTGGCCTTTTCCTGTTGATATTCTTCAGGGCATTGATGCATACTTTACACACACACACACACACACACACACACACACACCTTATACATTCAGTATTTTATTCTAGTTATTCTGGGCAGGGTTTGTTGACAGTCCATGGCTAGGTAAGTTCATGCTGTCAGCCCAACACAGCCAGGTCTATCGTACGAAGTCAGATTTCTATTCCAAGCTGTGGGGATCTTAGTGATGCAGTCACACGCCGCTTAACAACAGGGATGGGGTCCTATAGATTCCATACCTGGGAGCATCGTGGAGTGTGCTTTTGCGAACTAAGCTAGGAATACATAGCTTTACCACTCTCCCTTTTGTGAATGTGGAAACTTGGAGTTATGGCCACTGAGAGCCTGGTCTAAGGGTGTTTGGTTGAGAGGCAAGGAGGATGCATACATTTGTAAAGTTCCGGGTTCAGCTCTAATGAAGGGTCTGACTATTACTAGGAGGTTTCAGTCCAACAAGACCCCCTGAGTCCATGCTGTGAATCTTGCTCACTAGGCCAAATGTGAACGCTTTGTTTTCCTGTCTCAAATGAGAATTTAAAGTATTTTGTCTATGGTGGGTAGAGATGACAGTGTCCTCATGGTTGGGTTGTCCCCTTCTCTGGTTTCCAGGGACACTGCGGACTGTCCTCTCTACAGTCGTCCCATTGCTCTGCTACTAGAGCTGACTCTGATGGCAGATAAATGGAGAGTCATAGGGAACCTCTCCCTTCCACAGTGCCGTACACACTGGCTTTGTCTTTCAAGAAATGATTCATCCAGCAATGACTGCTTCATGCAGATTGAAATGCAACATAAATCACCCGCCCTCTGCGCTCACTCCGATCGCCATCCTGAGCGCTTTTTGTAGAGACATTCTATAGCTGCCTTTGTGAGCGCTTCGGGCGTTTGGTATATGGATCTTCTACTGAAGTGTGTCATGGTGTAAACAGCAAACTTACTGAGCCGGAAGCAGTCTCCTTTTAAGGAAGGTCAGGGTGCATCCACTCAGAGCAGTGGGCTCTAGATCTGTTTAGGAATTGCGGCTGATGGTCTCATCTGCTCCTGGGTAGATGCGAGCTCTGACAGACTACAGAAGTCTCCGTGGCTTGGGACCTTGTTTTAAGGCTTCATTGTTGCACCCTGTGGACGGCTAGGACTTCATTCATAAACCCCTCTAATAGATCCTGAAGAATTGTTCATGTCTTGAGGAGTCAACTGGGAGTGGCACTGCCTACAGCGCTCTGTGAAACCGCGCATGCTTAAGAACAAAGCTGCAGGTTATCTTGGGGGGGGGCGGGGAATTGCAGCACGGACTCCAAGCTGCAGTTTGGTGGCAGGCTTCAGACTCGCAGTAGCAAACTTCCTCATGAGCGCAGAAAGACCCAACCCAAGGGGGACTGGAGGGCTGGTGACATCTTGGAAGTCCGTGCCTTCCACTCATAATAGAAATCACACTTTAGCAGCATGCTTTCCTGAGCCAGGGATGCTTGTTAAGGCGACTTCCCATGGGTTGCCCTTGGGCTGGAGACCACAGCGATGGGTTGGAACTAGGAATAAAGAAATGTGAATGAGAGCATTATGCTTTAGGAGTGGTGTCCCCAAAGACATGCAACTTTCAGAGGGTGGGCTCTGCTGGGAGAAGTGAGATCACTGTGTGTGTTCTAGAAGGAGCTATCGGTATCTTGGCTCTACTTCCAGCTTGGCTGTTTCTGATTCCTGGCCTCTTAGAATTAAGTGGCTTGCTCTATACTGTAATGCTCTGTCTCAGCACAATCCAAGGAGCATGGTAGCCACAGTGGGAAAACCTCTGAGCCCCTGAGCCCTAATAAACCTTTCTTCTTTTTAAGTTGATTTTTTCTGATAGTCTGTCACAGTGACAGAAAGCCACCGAAGAGACATCGAGGACATGCTCCTGTCCTGCTGCCGGGCTGTGGAAGAGAGGTTGGGGAGGTGGTGAGTGACTCAGTGGGAGAGAGCATGGATGGGCTGAGTGGATTCCGACAAGAACGAGCAGAGGTTTCTTGCAAAGGGGAGATGGCCAAGGTGGAGCGTCTGTGCAGGGTGGGCTGCAGAGGCCCCTGCATTTTCAGATTGTGGTCAGTGGCTTTTCTGTGGCAGTGGAGATTTACATGTGATGGATGGATGGAAAGAAATGAAGAAAACATTATCCTTAAGTTTGAATGCATGTCCTGGGACTTTTATTCTAAGAAATCTGAATCCAGCCTCAAATGGTTCCCTAGTTAAGAGTCTGGAAATTGAGACGACATTTCCCGGACATTACACAATACTGTATCACGCAGTCAGAAAGCAGATTGAGCCAGTCTCAGTGTTAGGGAAAATCTACTCTAACCATGTTCTCCAACTTCTACATCTATAATTTAGCCTCGCTCCTAAGCCTTGCTTATAGACTGACACATTACACAGCACGCACTTTGCTTGGTTTCCTGGATCACTTTGTTTAGCTTTTTATTTCTTACACATATTTAATGTATTTTGCTCAAATCTTCTTTCACCCACCCCTCTCCAACACACCCTATTTCCATTATCACGCTACCCCTCCTTCCCAGCCTCATGTCTTCCTCTTTCATTAACTTATGAGTCCAGTTAGTGTTGCCCACGAACACACAGGAGTGGGGTCATTGACTGGGACGTGAGCCATCCATGAATGGCCACTCTCAGAGAAAGGTGCCTCTCCCTTTCCAAGTAGCCATCAGCATCCCACAGCCTCTCAGCTGGGGTGATGCCTGGTAATCCTCTCACTGCGGGCCACTCTGCTCCACTTTGATAATAATCATGGGTAAGCATTTGGAAAGTGACAGATATCCTGCTATGTAGATGGTGGAACACACTAACACACTAAAACTATGTTATTCTGTATAAAGAAAAGAAAATAATTCTTCTTGACAAGTATTTTTTCAAACTTTCCTTTTAAAGTCGGGAATGCCTATTTCCTATTGTCTTGCAGAAAAGCTGTTCCAGGAAGCACTGTAGGAAGCATCAGTTACTCCCCAAGACAAGAGCTACATCCTCCCAGGGATAACAGGGCACCAGCCTGAGAACACCACCAGGTGACTGAGTACACAGATCCGAGCTGTCACCACCCTGTGCGGAGGGAGGGTGTCTACCTGACTGTGAGGATGAGATAGAGCCCTGAGTCTGTGAAATTGGAAATGACCTCTCACCTTTCTTTAATTAATTGTGTGTGCTCTGTATACATGTGTTCATGAGAGTGCATGCATGCAAGATGGGACTGCTTTGGGTACTGACCCAAAGAGATGTTTTTCTTATTCTTTTCATCAAAAGCCTGGTTTGAAACCACATTCTCTGGTCTAGTCTAGGTAATATTCAAAGCTTTTTTAAAATTTTTTTTATTATGCTAAGACCTATAAACAAGAGAGCCCATATTATTATAATCCATGCAAAATTATGTAAACCTTACCCAGCACATGAGATTGGGGTGGAACCGAATGCTCCAGTCATTTGTCTCGCCATTTCTGCTCCGGAGAAGACAGAGTAGCCCTCTACAGGCGTCTGCGGATTTGCCTCTTCAGAACGTGATTGTTATACACTTCCTGAAATTCTAGAAATTAATTTTCTTCTGGGGACACAGGGAAGTCAATCATTTCCTGAAGGAAGGAAATTTCTCTACTGCTTTGTTTGTTGTAAAGGGCTCACAACCCAGTTATTTGTCTCATAAAATGGAAGGCACTGCTTTAAACCAGAGTCTCGCTTCTGTGCCATGATTGAGCCCTTGGCACGCAGCGTTAACAAAGCCACATATGGCTACAGACCTCTTTTCTAGCCGGGATGCATCCATCACTGAAGGGAGCCTTTTCAAAATAAACTCCCACTTTCGCTTCTCTTTCCCTTCTTATACCAACATATAGTTTTGCTTTTTTTCTTGTTTCTCTGGTGTCAATTGACTTTAAAAAAAAAAGCAATTAAAGAAATTTACCCTTCATTTTAAATTTACGTGTGTGGGTGTTTTCCCTGCATGTATGTCTGCACCATGTGCATTCAGTGTCTGCAGAGATCAGGAGAGGGTGACAGATCCCCTGCAATTGGAGTTATAGACGCTTTGTGAGCTGCCTGATCTGATGCTGAGAATCAAGACTCTGGCCCTCTACAAGAGGAACAAGTTACTTTAGCTGCTTAGCCATCTCTCCAATCCCCACCTCTTTATTTTCTTTCCTCTGTATCAATTATTCTCAGACGCTACCTGTTGACACAATTGCCTGCTCTGGTCACTTTAGGGTTCTTTTCTCTCCTAGTTCACCAGACCTACACAAAGAACCCCCCACCTTAGTCCTGCCCATTGGCTTGATTTTTCTATCGCTGCCACTCTTAACCCAATCACAGCAGAAACAAGGGTCTAAGCACTGAAGTTTCTCCTGGGCAGGGGGAGGTCACTTTACACTGACCTTTTCAATTCTTCTAGCGTTCTGTGGCTGGCGTCTGATTTGTGTGGTGTGCAGGATGAACAGTTTTGTATATTCCCTATGTCTGAGTTACAGGACATTGGGGGAAAACTCCCTCCTGAGCTGTATGACCTAAGACTGAGAAAGTAAGTTTCCCCATAGGAAAACTCATTCAGAAGACCGGAGAATGGATTTCTATTTTTCCCCAAAATGACATAACGACTTTGGGGCCCAGCCCGTCCTGCCCCATTTTAGACAGGAAGAAAAACTCAGTTGCTCTGATGGCTTGAGAGGTCTAACTTCCTATGAAAAGAAGCTGCATCTCACAGGCCTTTCTAGAACCTGTCACATCTATTAAATCTACACACATCTGTATGGATGTAGGTGCATGTCTATATGTGCATGTACATACATTGTCCAGTCTACACATAAGGACACCAAGACATAGTGGTGACTCCAGAGTCTCACTGGAAAACAGTGACAGCCTTGCTCTGTGGAGCTGGTGGACCAACTTCTTTCCACTAGATCATGCTCAGGCATTCATATCCGCACTCCACCCAGTGTATTGACATTTCAAGAGAATTTCACAATACATGAGCATGTCTGTAGAAATCTAAGCCTAGACCTAGAGAACCGTGTCCCCAAGCCTGGGACTTGGTAGCCTTACCAGGAAGGTGTAGGTATGTCCTAACCCCAAGGACAAGGAGCATCAGAGCCAGGAGAGAGTCTGTGTGCAGGGGATGGTGAGGCAGTGGTCACTGTGACTGCCTTCCTTTCTCCCAGAAATTTTGTTCTCCATGGTATGATGTCAGTGGTCCGTGTCACCTTTACTGTGATCTACCATCTGACCAAGCCTAAATAGACACCACATTCTTTTGGGACCTGACTTTTGTGTCCTACTGAGGTCTTGCCTTTAGAATGTGTTGACAGGGAAGAAACCCAGGCTGTCGAGAAGGCACTGGTGACTTCTAGATCACACTGAATCAAGTCACTGTATATCCCATATATGCATATTTGTGCTTAATGTGTGCTTTGCTAAGGCTGAAGATCTTCTGCTTCTTCTCCATGTCTGTGCCTATTCCACACAGAAATTGACAGGGAAGGGTTTGGACTATAAACTCTGGTCCAGGCATAAGGTTGTCCTTACATTCCTGTGGAAACCTTTGGCTGAATGCCTATTCTGTACAGGTCTCAGCAACAGAAAATTATCTGTGATCATATAGTTCAGTGGTTCTCAACCCGTGAGACCCTTTCACAGGGGTCACCAAGGTCTATCAGAAAGCACAGATGTTTATGTTACAATTCAAAACAATAGCAAAATTAAAGTTGTGAAGTACCAATGAAAATAATTTTATGGTTGGGAGTCACCACAACATAAGAAACTGTATTAGAGGGTTGCAGCATTATGAAAATTAAGAATCACTGATGTAGAGTCAAGGCCTTGGTTTACATTGCTGAAAGACAGGATAGATAGGGATGTGTGTCCTGGGAAAGGAATGCAGATACTGCTGGGAAAGGATGAGGAAGTCGCTTAGTGGGAGCTGTGCCAGGGGTGCGGTACTTGGGCTTCTCTGGACAATGACAAACTTCAGACCTGCTTAGGTCAAACGTTGGTTCACATTAGATACGATACTGGTTAAGGAGAATCAGAGCAGTCGGTCTCCTCTGGGATCTGGAACGTCACCAGCCACAAAGACTTGACTAGGTTCCCAATTCCAAGCATGAATTCTCTCCTATCAAGTGGGATGTAAGTCCAAATGTAAGTTTCTGGTTCTTCCCAAGATGTAAATGCCACCATTGCACCCTTGGGGATATCTTGCTAGCTGGCCGTTGTTGTGGTGCATAGGCTTTGCATCTGTGGGGGACTGTTAGTTGCTTTTCTCCTGTGGCAGTTTGCACAGCACCTTCAGATAGTCGTAGGGGAGAAGGCTTCCAGATCATTCCATCTTGAAGCCTCCAAGTGTTTGAAGTGCGCAATTTTTTTTCAGCAGTATCGTCTTACCTTCAGGTTCTGGGAGAAAACCAAGGGCAACATCAAAAGCTTGCATTGTTTGAAAGTCTCTTAATTCTTCAAGTGAGGGGGAACTTTACAGGGAAAGAGAGGGTGTTAAGCTGAGAGATAGGTATGTTTCAGAATTGAGATCAGGACTCAGGTCCCTCTGGGAGAAGGAAGACTTAACTTTAATCCAGCCATGAAATGCTTAGTTGAAGAGTGACAGTTGTTTGTGGGAATTCAGGGTGGGTGCTCTAGTCCTGAAAGGAGTGGGGAGAAGAGACACTGAGCAGACAGAAGAGCTGGCAGGTGCTGGGAAGAAGGGGGAGGGGGAGGACGGGGGGGGACTTTGCCTTCACAGTGACATTTCCTCCCACAACATCAACAAGGTGGGATAAGGAAGAGGCAATGAGTGGATGGGTGGGTGGTCCTTCTGTCTATGTGTTGCTTTTATTGATTAATGAATAAAGAAACTGGCTTGGCCTATAGCATGGGAAGAGGAAGGCAGAGTTAGAGAGAAGCCATGGAGCCACAGGAGATAGGCGCTGGGAACTTGACCCAGTAAGTCACAGCCACGTGGCAATATACAGAATTATAAAAATGGGTTAAATTAATGTAAGACTTAGTCAATGAGAAGCTAGAGCTAATGGGCCTAGCAGTGATTTAATTAATACTGTTTCTGTGTGATTATTTTGGGTCTAAGATAGCCAGGTGGCCAGGAGCTAATAAGTGGCCTTCTCCAACAGATGAGATACTAGGAAATGGACATAGTTTTATATGTGATGCTATTTCACTTTCATATATGCAAACAATTGCGTGACAAGGAATAGGCTGATTTGTACTGGTGGACTCTGTTCTCAGGTTGAGAGTAATGAAGAACAAGAAAAGACCCTGTCACTGAGGAGCTTCTAGACTACAGAGACCAGAGAGTCAGTCAACTGCCACACAGAGAGAGCACAGTAGAAGCTTTGCTTGTCTTGGGTTTGAATCCTGTTTGACAACTGATTCCAACCATCAGCTATAGCTATATATTGACCTTAATGTGAGTGTATCCCATAAGCAGTCTTTCAGGATCTTCCTTTTTCTCATTTATGTTTCAGCCCAATAAATATTTGTGCAATTGTTTTATTCCAGACTTAATCTTAATGATGAGTCTCAGAGCATAGCAGTGAGCATGAGGGACCAAGGCCCCCACCTTTACAGAGCTTAGCAGTGACCAACTATTTTTAATTTAAATAATAAAAGCAGTTGTCCTCCCCCCCCCTCTCTCTGTGTGTGTGTGTGTGTCTCCCCTCCAACTCTCTGCCTCTTTACACATACATATGAACACTAAAAAGCACTTACATACATTTGCACACACACACACACACACACACAGAATCATTGATAGAAAGAAGCTAACTTCCAAGGTTGGGAAACATTTATTTCTTGAAAGCATTTGAGGGGAACAGAACCACAGGGAGGCAAAGAAAGGAAGAAGAAAGCGACTTAAAATATCCTGCCCATTTTCAAAGCTGTCAATCCTCATTTGGAGTTTCCTCTTTAAGTGCACAGGCAATAGAACTGTGGGGGATAAGGATGGCAGGCCAACAGGAGAGCTCATTCAGACCCAGTGTCAGTGGCTCCAGTGGCCAGTAGCTGTGCCTTCTGTTGTCACGTTCAGCAGGTTCTGATTTCAAAGACTATTAGACCCTGCACTTGGCATTCAGGCCTTTCTGTTTGCATACCTTTATTTAGTTTGCCAGTGAAACTGTGGAGTCATTGTTTGCATTTAAAGCCAAGGGTGTCACCTTTAAATAAAGAATATAAAGTGTAAAATACCTGGCTTGTTCCATAGAACCTTCAAGTAAGATGGCGATGTGTATTCCCCGTGAGCTTGTTATTGATCCCCGGTGATGGATGCTGCCTTGGCTACTTAACCTTCTCTGCCTTGCACTCCAGCACATAAATAAACATATGTTTATTCCGTGTGGGCAGTTTGCTTCTTACAACTCAGCATGCTCAGCTATCGGAAGGGGAGCATATATTGTAAAGCTCTCCTCATGCTGGATCATCTGAGCATGCCCAGACACGCCGGTCCTCACACCCCAGCATCTCGTCATCTCATACTGATGCTCCAAACAGCCTCAGGAGACACAATATTAACAATACCTGGTGCTTACTCGCCTGAGCCTGAAGCCACCGCTGAGGCACTGGGAGATTGGATGGAGCGGGGACAGGGCTTGAAGTCAAGGTAGGGGCCATTATCCTTCCTTTTTTTTCTCCCCACCTCCTCTTCCTCTCCTTTTCTATATTTTCCTCCATCTCCTCTTCTCCTCTCCTTGTCTTCCTTCTTCTCTCCTTTCTGCCCTCTTCTTTCTCCTTTTCTCCTCCTCCTTTCCTGTTTATACATTTTTTTCTCCTCCTCCTCTTCCTTCTCTCTCTCTCTCTTTTTTTTTTTGTTGCAATACTGTGTCTCTAACTTAGGGCCTTGTGCATTCTAGACAAGCAACCTCCTAGGACATACATCCCTAGTCCTACCATCTCTCTTTTAAAACATCATTAAAATTATTTATTTACTCTTGTATTCATTTTCCCTCATCATCTTTTTGTTTTGTTTTGTTTTAAGGCAGGGTTTCTCTGTAGCTTTAGAGCCTGTGCTGGAACTAGCTCTTGTAGACCAGGCTGGCCTTGAACTCACAGAGATCCACCTGCCTCTGCCTCCCGAGTGCTGGGATTAAAGGTGTGTGCCACCACTGCCAGGCTACCCCATCATCTTTGGTGGAAGAAAGTGGCATGCATATCCTCTTCTGGCACTTTCATGTTTACTGTCATAGGCTTATAAAGTCATAGCTAGGTGTAAGAGAACCTTTAAATAAAGATAAAGGAAAGGGCACACATCAATTAAGAATTATTGCATTATAAGTATTAAAATATAATTTACAGTGGTCTAAAGATCACAGGAATTTATTGCTTTCCTTTAAAAAAAAACCCTCAGGGTTGGGCTGGCTTCAGGCACAAATAATGAAACAATATGTTGTCACTCACAATAGTAGTGTAGCTCAAGTACTTACCTACCATGTTCAAGGCCCTGAATTTGATCTCCAGCATCAGGGATGATGACAATGATGATAATGACAGGATCATAATAACATTAAACAATCACATTTTCTCTTCCTTTGAATTGGTTCTATGATCAGAAATGTTATTTCTTTATTTGTTTTACTGGATTCATGTGTGTGTGTGTGTGTGTGTGTGTGTGTGTGTGTGTGTGTGGTGTGTAAAATACATATTTCTATATAGTGTTGGGATCTGGGCCCAATGTCTCACAGAAGATAGGCTAATGTTGTATCACTTAACTAATTTTCAAACAACTTGATGTGTGTGTGTATGCGTATGTGTGCATGTGCATGCATGTGTAATATGTGTGCATGTGTATCTGCATTTTACAGGTATGTGAACACATATATTTCAGGTTCCTGTGCACACATTTGTACATTTGTGTGGAGGAAGGCCAGAGAGTGATAATTAGTGTCTTTTTCTGATCATTTTCCATCTTATATATTGAAGCCAAGTTCCTCACTCAAACCCAGAGCTCACTCATCTGGAATTACTCGTGGGATCTTTATCTCTGTCTCTGGGAATATAGCTGTAGTTCCTTTTCCACTGGCATTTACATGGTGCTGGAGAATTGAACTCAGACCCCATTCTTCTGTGGCAAGTTCTTTACCCATTGAGCCATCTTCCCAGCCCCCTGGATTCATGCTCTTACAGAAGCTTCTACCTGTTAATGACTAAGAAGTAACCAGTAGTAGAAAGGCCCAGGACTGAGTGCCAGGACTCTCCAATCCCATTCCACGTTCATTTTGTCTTAGTGGTGTCATAAGTGAGGTAGTTCACGAAATTACATCATTGTGGATTAAATTCTGGAGTGTGGATGTGGGCAAGGGATGAAAACATTGGACTTTGAACCCCTAAATTGTCTTATTTTATTTTTTTAACTTTAAAAATATTTGTGTGTTTGTGTGTCTGCACACATGAGTGCACTTGCCTACAGAGGCCAGAATAAGGAATTGGATCCCCTGGAGCTGGAGTTACAGGTGGCTGTGAATCGCTTGACATGGGTGCTGGGAGCTGAGCTCCAGTCTTTTACAAAAAACAAGTGTGCTTATAACTCCCGATTCATTTCCCCAACCCCTGGGCATCAGTAAAAATCAGCAGTGTTCTCTCTGGCTCGCATGTCTTACATGCTCCCTTAAGAACTGCTTATGGATTTGATCACTAGAGTCTGAGCTGAGGTTCTGAACAAGCTGATCCCTAGGCCTAGAGAAGAAGATGACTAGGAAGAGAGGATAATTTGCTAAGGGAGGCAGAGCAGAGTCTACAAGACTTCCCCTCCAACAAATATTCAGCTTGCAATGTTTCCCCAAAGTCAGACCTCTGTCCGATTTTTTTTTTTGGTGGCATTAGCTCATTTCCATGGCTTCTTGCTCATGGGGATGGAACACATCTCTCTTCTGTGCTTTCCTAAGGACTCCCCAACTGCACATGGCCTAAAGGGAAGCAGGCCGTTCCAGATGGCTCTGCTCTGCACCAGTACTCTTCATTATGTAAACCCTCCTCTGACAGCTCACGCGGAACATGCCTCGTCCTGGAAGAGGAGCATTCATTAACCGTGTCGCTGTTGCCACATGGAATCAGGGAATTAGGTGAACCCTGCCAGGCTGCCAAAGCAGGTGTGCCTGTGGGCAGCACCATCCTGGCTTCGACATCCACAAAGACTTCACTATTTTAAAAAAAAATAATAGTCTTAAAAGACCAATAGTAAACATTGAAGAAGAAGAAGAAGAAGAAGAAGAAGAAGAAGAAGAAGAAGAAGAAGAAGAAGAAGAAGAAGAAGAAGAAGAAGAGGCCAAGGGAGCTTGAAAAGTGGAAATATGCATGGTCTCAGAAGCAGAACTGAGAACGAAATACAAGCTCTCTGGCAGCTATAGTGCACTCTTTATACTGTAGACTACTTAGTTTTTAAAATATAGACTGTAGAAGGCTTGGTGAAAGGTGTACATGTTTTTATGCAAAGAGAATTGGACACCATCCCTCTGTCATCTGTTGTCAAAGAACATATTCTTAAAGGGTTTTAATCATCACACATGTGTATGTATGTCTCTCTCTGTATCTCTGTCTCTGTCTCTCTCTCTCTCTGTGATACATGAGTATAGTGCCTACAGAAGCCAGAAGGGTGGCACTAGAACCTCCAGAGTTGGAGTTACAGGTGGTTGTGATCTGCCAACCAGGAGGCTGGGAATGAACTTGGGTCCTCTGGAAGAATAACAACTTCTGAGCCATCTCTTCAGTGTCAATCAATAACCCTGACTATATCACCCCTTAAGTGTTCCTAGATACTTTAAAAAAAATCTACACAATCTAGAAGACCTTTACTTTCCTCCTTGGCTGCCATTTACTCAGAAGCAGATGCACAGATCACGGCAGACAAAGGGAGCGATGTAATCCTAGACTGGATAGGAGATTATTAAGAAGTTTGTATTAGGCGTTACAGATATGAAGGGTAGAATGAATGGGAGATTCTAGATATCAGCTAGCAAAGGATCTTAGAATGATTTAGGAGGTGCCCAGAGCCTTATGAGACAGGGTCTTGAAACAACAGAATGTCAAGTATAGACAGGAATTGGATAAAACACGAATTCTAGTTTACAGGGCTGGAGATGCTCATGGTTAAGCACTATCTTGTGTGGAGCTTTGGATCCCTTCCCCAGCACTGCAGGAGAATTCTATACTTAGCTGGGCTGAACCAGAAGTTTACAGTAAACACTCAAAAACTTAGTAAATTGTCAGGAGCATGAAACAGGCAATGTTTTAAAAATATTTTCAATCATATTTTCGCATTCATTTGTTTTGTGTGCATATATAAATGTGCACATGCATGTGCCCCAGCTCGTGTGCGGAGGTCAGGTGACAACTTACTGAAGTTGGTTCCCTCCTCCCAGCATGTGGGTCTCAGGGTGGAAGTCAGGATACCAGCAAGCACTTTCCCCACTGAGCTACCTCACCAGGTCCAATAGGCAGTGTTTAATCCATTTGTTCAATATTTATGGAGACCTGTTCTAGATGGTAGACAGGCATCTCTCAAGGCATAGCACAACAACCCTGTCTCCATAGAGGCCATGCTCTGCTGGGAGAGGTAGGTGTTAAAACTAATACAAAGACAGACGATTCTGTAGATAACACAGGAGTTGTGGGCTAAAGAGCGGTACTAGGAGACTAAACATGCTGGGAGAGGGTTGTTCTTTTAAATAGTTGGAAGGGACAGAAACAATAGCTGTTTAGTCCCCAAACCTGGATGCTTCAGAAGGAACAGTGCAGTGGTGCGGTCTCAGTCCAGGCACGAGGCCTGGAGGCTTCCTGAGGGGTTACTGGTGAGAGCGTGTGCTGAAAAGCTGAGGTAGAGGGAGTCTGTGTGGGGGGACAAAAAGAGGGGGAGCACTAAGCATGCTTTGTAGAGAGAGCAGAGCCTGGAAGAGCAGAGCCCGTGCTTGCTGGCTTTTCTCTGTCTCTGCCTCTTTCTGCTCTGTCTCTGTCTCTCTTTCTTTCTCTTTCCGTGTTTATTCTGTCTGTTCAGCAGTCTCTCGGACAATGCTTCCCACAGTCATGGTGCTCCTTTCCCCCTCTGTTGCTCTCTCATCTGTGGGAAAACCCCTCACAGATACTCCCAGGGTGAGTATTTGGGATCTCCTCGCCATCTCACAAGCTAGTTGAGTTGAAGTCAAGATCAGTCATCATGGATGGAAAGGTTCCAGAGGGACCTTATTGAGAAGTGAATGTGTTGAGTAGAAACTTGAAGGGATGAGGCGGGAGATAGAGCATGCCAAGCTGAGGACACAACTCCTGAACCGCCACAGGATGGAAAGAAGCTTGTCTGTGAGGAGTGAAGGGGACAGTGTGGCTTGAATCCTGTGGACCTGAGAGTGACAGCAGGGAGAGAGAGATCAGAACAGTAATAGGTGGAGCCTGAGGGTGGCCTGAGGTCTCTGTTCATAGTTAAATAAGAAGCTGCTGAGGCTTGAGCCAAGGAAAGGCAAGGACATTAAAAGCATCCCAGTTACTTGTTGCTGCAGCAGAACAGAGTGGAGGAGTGAGCTCATTAACGCATCATTTATGTGGCCTGCCAGAGGGACCTGCTGGAGTTACAACACTAGGAGAGTAATATGTGTGAAACAAGCAGCCCAGTGGATAAGGTGACCAGTGTGGCTGCTGCATGATTAGAAGGGACTCCCAAGTCAAGGTGACAAAGTAGGGTTGATGGTTAGTGGTGTGGTACCTGGTAGGTTATCGCTCTCCAGTGGATGGCCTTATATCCATGTGCATCTGGGTGGTACCGGCTGAACTTAGGTGAGTATTTTAGGAAGAAAGGGGGAGAAAGGGAGGCTATGGTAGGATGAGAAACTTCTGAGCTGATGTAAAGGAAGAGTAGAGGTCACCAAGTAGAGGGGAGGAGCCTCCTAAGCCTCAGGAACAACAGGCCACCCCCATGTGCACGAATGTTGGTCTGCAACAAGGAAGAGGATGGGGCTTTCCCAGGACTAAGAGAAGCTCTCTACTGTCTGATGGAGAGGGATCTAAGCAAGAAAGCACAGCATAGTCATAACTAGGAGAATGAGAAAAATAGAATTTAGGCCATTATAAGTAGGTATCAGAGTCAAGGATTAAGTCTATGTTACAAATTCATGGAGTGATGCGTCCCTAAAAGAATGTGACATGTTTGGAGTTTCCTTGTATATAAATCTAAAATCATTCTTTCTTATAACAGGTGCCTCATGTAACCTAGGCTGGCCTCAAATTCTATATATAGCCAAGGACAACTTTGAACTTCTGATCCTCCTGTCTCCACCTCAAGTCCTGGGATTACAGGTATGTCCCATCACACTCAGTTTATGTGGTGCTGAGGATGGAAACCAGGGATTCCTGCGTGGTAGGCAAGCCCTCTGCCCACTGACTGCCAATCCCAGCCCTGGAACATTATCACCTCAAAACCTTGTGGCTGAACTCAACCTTTGTTTTCCCTGCATCTGGAGGCCTGTGGGTTCAGGGCGCTCTGGGTCCTAGGTTGTAGTCTAAGTTAACCCAGTAGCTTCTTTATTCCAGGATCCAGTTGGGGCTGGGTGTCCAAGACAGCCTGTTTCTTCCAAGGCCTCTTTGTGGTATGGAAAGAAAACTGTCAGACTCAGGACAGTGAGGCCAGCATGGTTACAGCATCTCCCTGGAGTGTGCTGTAGCTAAAGTCAGCTAGAGCCAGACAATAGATGTAACCTGTCGTTAGGGTGAATTGTTGGCAACTCAGTTGATAAAACGCCCTGACATTTCCTTCAGAACTTCGAAGGCTAGGGGCTATAGGCAGGAGCTTGAGCTGTTTCAGGGACTTGATGGATTCATGTGCCACCGAGACAGTCTGTGTGGGGATGGGTGTGAGGAAGCACACGCAGATACATAGACAACTCGAAATTTCCAAAAGCATTAGCGTCTAGAGGGAAATTTAACATGAAGACAAAAAGCCCACGAAAACTCTCCCAGAAAATTAGTGTCATGACATAGCACAGCTATTGACGTGTGCGAGTCAAGGGAGTTCTAAAGAGAACGTTGGCAGTATCTGTCAAAATCCCAGCCTGGCGGGGGTGGACATGTTGTTCTACCCCTAGCTGAGGAGCTGTTGGCGATGGATGGCTGCTGGGAAAGGGAGAGAGAGCTTTCTCCAGGGATGGAGCCCAAAAGGCCACCTATGCTTCAGGATTTGGCCATATACCCACCCACATGCAGGGGTCGCTAAAAGGGCTCAGTGGACTGTTTCTTGTTTCTGTTTGTTTCCCTTAAGGAACATTTGAAGTTGGGAGAGAAAAGCTGCAGGGCGATAGAGGAGGAATTTGAAGGAAGGTAATGGACAGTGGATTTGATCAAAATACATTATGTGCATGCAAGAAGCGCCCCAACAACAAGATGATAATAAAAAAGATTGTTTTAAATTATTCAGAAGGAGAATTACCTAATTTAATGTATCATCAGTTTAAATAGATAAGAAAACGCTTAATGTATCCTAAAAATACTGCAGAAAGTAGAGCTACTTTAAAGTTTTGTGTGTGTGTGTGGGGGGGGTAAGCGTGTACATGCTTGTGCGTGTATGAATGCACACTTGTGGTAAGTTCATGCTGATTAAAATCAGGCCTGGAGTGGAAAGCAAGACGGGCAGGCCTTATTTCTTTACCCAAAGGCCAATTTCCTTCCCATAAAAGTTCATTTAAGAGCTTCTAAAAATATGAACAATATGCTCTCCTTTTCATAGTAGTAATGGCACCCAGTGGATTAATTGCCTTTTTGTTCCTGTGAGCCAGTGGCAGGTATGCAGGCCCTCCACACAGAGCCCAGGCAGGGAAATTAGTCATGGCTTTGTTGCAGACCAGAGGGAAGAAAATTGGGTTAATGAGAGGGCACAAGGACCACGCACCACGGCCCACAGCCGGCTCAATGAATAAAACACTCAAGACAATGAGATGTACGGCAGGGAGGGGGAGAGCATATTCTGGGAAAAAAATTGAGAGGTAACTGAGTAATTTTCAAAGAAATTCATGCAAGGTGCAATTTCAAAAACCCCATGAAAGAAAACAATCAAGCAAATGAAGAGGACACCCAAGGGAGGAGAGAGACTATGAGGGCTGCATAAACGTGTGTCTGAGAAAAGGTTAATATTCACAGCACATAAAGTCGGGTTGGGGGAGGAAGCAGAACAAAGCAAGCACAAACAACCTGGACCCAAAGCAGGTCAAAGGATGAGAGACATGTTTCTGCCAAGAAGATGAAAAGATGGCTGATGGGTACCGGCAAAGAATGCATCACCAATCTGAACATAATACAGACAGCATGGCGAGGTTAACTCCTTTCGCCTGTTCGGATGGCTGTTGTCAGAAGTTAACACAGTGAGCATGAGGATTGGTGAGGCTGTGGAGGGAGGAGGGTCTTGTAGACTCCTTTTCTTCTTTTTAAAGAACTATTATTATTATTATTATTTATGTGTATATGCTCACTGGTGCAGTGCCTACAGAGGCCAGAAGAAGACATCAATGTCCTAACCTGGAGATAAAGGTGATTGTGTACTGTCTTAGGTGCTGAGAACTAGATGCAGGTCCTCTGGAGGAGCAGCAGGCATTCATGGTCGCCGAGCCATATCCCAGCCCCTCTGTGGACCTTCAGTGAGTGTGAACTGGGTTGTTCACTACAGGAGACAGTATAGAGCTAGGTGCACCGAGGAGTGAAAGCAAAAGCCTCCTACCCTGTGTGAGCAGCTGTCCCGTGTCTGTATGCATTCCTGGACCTCAAAGCACAGACCTTGGGCCCGTATCTGTACTTGCTGTGGAGCAATCCAGATGCCTACAAAGGGTGAACGGATAAGAAAACCACCTACCTGCGGTGGAATATTGTTCAGGTTTAAAATGGAAGGATAGCTTGCTGCTTGTGACACTGTGACTGACATCAAGTGACAGCCAGATTCCTACAGATGCTATAGGGTGTCACTTAGATGAGTAATCTAGATTAGTTACAGAGAGCACAGCATGGGTCTCAGGTCCTGGGTGTAGTGGGACAAACAAGGAGAAATGATTCAAGAACACAGAGCTCAACTTACAGAAAACTTACAAGCTCAGCATTAGATCTTTTATTGTGGTATTTACAGTGAGTAACTGAAGATGGGTTGAGGGGGTAGATCTTAATCTATGTCCTTCACACACACACACACACACACACACACACACACACACACACACTTACAGACACATACACACACATACATACATGCTCACATATATGTCCACACATGTACATGCTCACAGAAGCTCACAGGTACACATGTACATATGCACACACACACACATGTTGGATGTCTAGGTTGGTTCTATTTCCTGGCTGCTATGAACAGAGAAGCCATGAACATGAATGAGCAGATATCTATCTCTGTGGCAGGACTCAGAATGTTCCAGGTTGTATGCTCAGGTACCGCAGAACTGAGCCAGATGGTAGATCAATTTTTAACCCTTCCAGGAACCTTGACCTTAATTTTCATAGTGAAAACATCAGTCTACACTCCCCAGGCAGCGAATAAGGCTTCCTCTTTCTCTACTTCCTCTCCAGCATTTATGATCCCATATTTTCTTGATGATGGATGGCCATTCTGGCTGGGGTGAAAAGTAATCCCAAACCTGTCTTTTTTGCATTTCCCTGATGGCTAGGGATGTTGAACATCTTAAGAAACATTGATTGGCCATTGTCTTTCATCTTTTGACACTATCTATCCAGTTTATTGGGCCATTTGCTGTCTGGTAGTTTTTGTTTTCATGGTACTTTCTTTAGTTTTATATGTAGGTTAGTTGTTAGTTATTAATCCCCTGTGTGTAGTTCAGGTAGCAAAGACTCAGAGAGCAAAAGACGGTAAATTTTATAGAAAGGTCATCTTCATGTCGGAGGGAATGCCTCGGTCCCCAGCTGCTGCTGTGTTCATCCATTAAGGGACCACACACGCTCAGCTGGTGTTTAAACAGCCGCCTGCCTGTCTAGAGAATGCACATTGACCAGTCTCCACAGTAAGACCCTCACCTCAGGGAAAGCTCACACTCACCCTCTGTGACACCTTTCACTGTCCCCTGCTCGAATGCAGTTGGCAGTGGTTGATACACATTACAGCAATCTGTTTAGTTAAGAAGGATGTGGTTTGGGGCTGGAGAACTAGCTTAGTGGTAAAGGGAATTGGCTGCTCCTACAATGGATTCAGATCCTATTCCCAGCACCCACATGGCAGCTCACAACCATCTGTAACTCCAGTTCCAGGTCATCTAACTCCCTGCTCTGACCTCCATAGGCACTAGGTGTGCACACAGTGTACTTCCACATATACAGGCAGAACACCCAAGCCCATAAAATAGAAACACATAAATCTTAAAAAAAGTGAATGCCATTTCTAACTGGGATGTGTCATCACATGCCTGTAATTTCAGCATTTGAGAGGTGGAGGCAGGGTCATCTCAACTACATAACTGGTTTGAGACTAGTCTGTCCTAGGTGAGAACCTGTATCAAAGAATCAAAGAACAAAAGGAGCTTACAGTTCTGATAAGAAATCATATCTGAATAGAAGATCCACCATCAATGAAGTGCTTTTTCTTTCTTTTCTTTTTTTTGGGGGGGGGGAATGACATCCTCTGTAAACCCCAGTTTCCAAACACTGGAATGAGCAGACCTGGGCTAAAGAGGATGGATAGACCACACCAGGAGCCAACAGGGGTTAATCGGCATGTCTCAGGTGCAGTACTACGCAAAGGGCTTGGCTCATGTTCATTCCTGTGAAAATGTTATTGTTGATTTTCAGTTCAGTGTGACAAATGTCCAGGATTGTCTTACCATAAACTTTCACCCCCATGCTTGCCTCTTTCTCTCCTCAGGCACTTGCCGAACACAGCTCTGATGGGAATCAGCTTTGTTCTTTTCTTCTGACGAGAGACAGCTCCGTGCTAGTGTCTCCATGCAAACTCCTTTCTTGAAGATGAGAAATGAAACTTTGGGCCAGGCATGGTCAGGCAGTGCTCATAATCTCGGTACTCTGTAGACAGACGCAGGAGGATAGCGAGTTCAAAGCCAGCCTGGGCTACATCTTACGATCCTACATAAACATATGAATTGATACACACAATGGCAAGAAGGCTGCCACAGGCCAGCATGGCAGGCATTCTGTGCACAATGATAGTGTTTTCCATACATTACAGGGAAGCAGCAGCCATGAAGTCTCATTGTTAATAAACAGGAAGCTCACCTGGGATTACACAGTGTTTACCTGATGGTCTTGTCATTTTGTGTTGGATATAAAGGAATTTCATTTATTGCCAAGGAAAATGGCCTTTGAGCCCATTCCCTGGAGATTTTAAGTGATGAATTTGACTCTCAAAGTGTTAAACACTTTTCCACCAAATTGGAATGTCACTGGTGTTGTCGTTGTGAAGGTCTTGTTTAGGCAGCCATATTGTTGAGATTTCATGGGTGTAGCTTCCCTGTGACATACAGAAGACACTGTCTGGGGACAGATGTCCTGACCTTCTGGGTCTGACAATCTTCCCTCCAGCTCGGGGTCAATATCCCCTAAGCTTTAGGTATAAGGGTTTTGTTGTAGGTGGTTCAGCTGGGACTAGGCACCCCACAATCACTTACTCTCTGCATTTTGACCACTTGTGGATTTCAGGGATGCTCAAAACTTGAGCATCCAGCAGAGATGAGACATTTCACAAGGCCCCATTTTTAGATGAACAGCGGCAGGCAGTTAATGGCTGCTGAGAGAGATGAAGAAGCAGCTTGCTCCAGGGACAAGCCCCCTGATTGCTTATCCCACATCAGTGGTCAGCACTAAACGCATCCACGAAGAAGCGACCCTGAAGAGACTCAGCAGGTTGTGTTTATATACATGTCGAGGTAACAAAGAAGAGGTTATGATGTTTAGAGGGAGTAGAGAGACGTGGGAGGAGCTGAGGGTGGTGAGGTCTACAGACTGGATTCTTATCCCCGCTGCTTTGTGCAGCCCGCATGGAAACAGTGTGCTTTGAAAACCGAGAAATGTTGCCAGATTCAGTATCTTGGGATGCTGGGTTAATGCCTGCAGATCTTCCTGGAGTGCAAACTGCTGTGTATAAAAAAGCCCGCCATCCTAACCTGTGGCAGCCTTCTTGCTACAGAGTATTGCTGGGCTCCTGGCTCCCATTGTCTTCACCATCACACCAGACCATCATGGCCTGTCTACGCTCAGGAGCAAGTGGCCCCAGGAATGGAGAGATGGCTTTATTTCCATGGCTCTGCTCCGTCCATCTTCATAACATCTCCGACCTTGGGGAAATGTAGTTGTGGGACACGAACTTGGAGTCAGGGATGCCACACCTGATAACAGGAGAACATTTTCCTCCTGTTGTGTCCTGACTCAGATGGGTAGGTTTCTCAAAACTGGAACCCACAGTGACCCAGACAGAAAACACTTCACACTCACAGGACTTACGATTGACGTAGGCTGCTTGAAAACTGTGTTGGCAAATGTGCTAGGCATAGTCGTAGGGCAAATAAATATGAATCATTCATATGTGCAGCGTTGCTTGCCTATGACATTGTTAGGAGACTAATGTCTCCCAGGATGTGCTCCTTGCTAGCATTTTCTGAATCTGGCCCTGAGTTGGTCGGTCACCCCAGCCACAGCATTAGTGCTGGCATAGTGGGTGGATGCAGCCCCAAAGTTTGTGTTTGTTCCCCGGCTGTGTTAAAGGAGGGGAAAGGAAAAGCACAGATTTAGAAGATGCCAAACCTTCTAGAAGAACCTGGAAGTGCACAGTGAGGTGGAGCTGCCACTGCTGCTCTCTTTGTTCTGCACAGCACGAAAACACATTTATTCTCTTCTAGGTAACAGTAAGAAGTGAGGTGGGGAGGGCGGGAGAGGGGAGGAGGCCTAAGGAACAATTTCTCTGGCTCTGGATGCCAGTCCCCTGGTTATCCAGAGACCTAGGCAGACACTTTGCTTAAGGATCTTTTTTATCCTGGCACAAAGCCACATGGTAATTTTGTAATATTCACCTAGAGAGGTTGCTGAAGACTCAAAAGTTTTAACTAGCTTGCTTAGACATGGAGGCAGAACCCCTATTGATGCTGAACCCCTAAATCCACACTCTGGGTCACAGGTCCATTCTGTCATCATCATAACGGAAGGGCTGAAGAAGAACTTCAAGTCAGCCCCTCACAGAGACACCCACATATCCTTGTTTACTGCAGCGTTGCTGCAGTATCTGAGCTAGGAACCACCCTGGGTGTCCGCAGTAGGGACCGCTAAGGGAAGTGTGGTGTGGGTGCACAGAGAGGTTTTATTAGGATGAAGTAGCATCACTGGTGGAAAATGATGCTACTATTGGAGGTGAGAGTTCTCTGTCTGATAATACAATCATCACAGGATTCTCTCCTTTGTGGATCCTAGATTTTATAGAAATACACAAGGTAATATATGTATTTGCAACACAAAAGTAAAAATGACCATCTGTGGGGAGAAGGAGAGAGGAGAATGAGGGCAGGAGGGTTGCATGCTCCAAGTATATTGTATGTAGGAGTGTGTGTGTGTGTGTGTGTGTGTGCTATGCAACCCAGAACTATATTCAGTGAACGTATATTGAGAGAGAGAAAGAGAGAGAGAGAGAGAGAGAGAGAGAGAGAGAGAGAGAGAGAGAGAGAGAGAGAAAGCTGGGGTGTTGGGTCAGCAGTCAAGAGTACTTACTTCTCTTGCAGAGGACCCATATTTTGTTCCCATACCAGGTGATCACTGGGTGATCCAATGCCTTTTTCTGGCCTCCAAGGACATGGCGATCGTGTACATACAGAAAGATACACATAGACATAAATACAAATAAGTTTTTTTAAAGAAAGAAACAGAATATCATCTTTGAAATACATATTAAGGATGTATTACATTCTCAAACAATAACATATGTATTTAAAAATATTTTACTGAGAGCTGGAGAGATGGTTCAGTGGTTAAGAGCATTGCCTGCTCTTCCAAAGGTTCTGAGTTCAATTCCCAGCAACTACATGGTAGCTCACAACCATCTGTAATGAGGTCTGCTGCCCTCTTCTGGCCTGCAGGCATACACACAGACAGAATATTGTATATATAATAAATAAATAAATATATTTTTTTAAAATTTACTGAGAGGTTTGATTTCATGGTCGGTGGAACCCTTTCTTTTTACTTTCTTTTCAAAAGAAAAACTATGTTTTTTCATTTTACATACCAATCCCAGTTCCCACTGCCTCCTGTCCTCCATCTCCTCCACATTCCCCCCACATCCACTCCTCAGAGAGGGTATGGCACATTGCTCCGATGAAGCATCAAGGTCCTCCCCCACTATATCCAGGCTGAGCAAGGTATCCATTCAAAGGGAATGTGTTTTAAAGAGTCAGTACAAGCAGCCGGGACAAATCCCGATGCTACTGCCAGTGACCCTGCAGTCTGCCCAGCTACACAACTGTCATACACATTGAAAGGGTCCAGCTTGGTCCGATGCTGGTTCCTTTCCCGTCTGGCTGGACTTGGTGAGCTCCCATTAGCTCAGGTAAACTGTTTCAGTGGGTGTCCCCATCACGGTCTTGACATCTTTGCTCATATTCTCACTCCTTCCACTCTTCAACTGAACTTTGGGAGCTCATCCCAGTGCTCTGTTGTGGGTCTCTGCCCCTGTCTCTATCAGCTGCTGGATGAAGGTTCTATGGTGGCATTTAAGATATTCATCAGTCTGACTATAGGTCAAGGCCAGTTCGGGCACCCTCTCCACTATTGCTTAGAGTCTTGGCTGGGGTCATCCTTGTGGATTCCTGGGAATTTCTCAGTGCCAAGTTTCTTGTTAGCCCCATAATAGCTCTCTCAATCAAAATATCTCTTTCCTTGCTCTACGTCTCTGTCCTTCCCCTATCTTGGCTATCCTGTTCCCTCAAGTTCTTCTCCCCCATTCTCTTTTCTCCTCCTTCTTCCCTTCAGTCCTCCCTTCTCCCTCCACTCTCATGCTCCCAATTTTATCAGGAGATCTTGTCTGTTTCCCCTTCCCAGGGAGATCTATATATGTTTCTCTTAGGGTTCATCTTGTTACCTAGCTTCTCTAGGGTCGTGGACTGGAGGCTCAATATCCTTTGCTTCACAGCTAGCATCTGTGGAGCCCTTTCAACACAGATAGTATACAATTGTGGCTGGGCATCCCAGCTGAACTGATGTCATGTTTTCCTGACTTATTTTTGAAACATATAGGGAAGATTAAATATGAGCCCAGCAACTCCTTAAAGTCAGTGAACATAGGCTGTAAGTGTCACCAATGTAATGTGGTCAGTGCTCATGATATAACAAACAGCATGAGAGCATAGACTATGACCGTCTTTCCCATACAAATCTCCTTTGCTGAGAAAATTATTCACACTTGGTAAGCAACCATAGGTATTTATTGACTATTGGATGTGATCCCAGGATAATAAAATATTTTGGAGCATATTGAGATTGTATGTTCAGGGAGTATGTGTTCTGGAAGTCCCACTTTGTCAAACAAGGTCACTGCTGAAAGTCACTGCAGTTGCCAAGCGAGCACGGGGAAGGAGCTTAATAAATCAACGCTATCAATCATGCCAAGTGCCCCATGTGGGACCCTGTCTCGGGGCTCCCAGGGAGCTGCTCCTACTGCGGAAGGGCTACCTCGGCCCTTTCTGATCACAAGGGGGCGGTGTGTGTTTTCTCAAGCCTGCAGTCTTTGTGAGGTCTTTCTTATTCCTTGGAGATGTCTTCATGGTGTTTACCAGTGTAGAACGAGATTGCTCTGTAACTCCTGCATGGCAAACAAATTGTGCTCTTGTTCTTGCTGAATATTTAAGCAGCCATGGTAAGGATTGGGTTCCCTGCTTTTAGTACGGCTGCCACTGACATAGCAGCATGAAGCAGAAAGTTGGGGAAATGCACGCTTATCCACTTTACAGTTTTTTTTCTTGAGCTCTCCCTGGAGGAGACTGGTCTAGGAGAGCTCGCATAGGCTGTGTGCTGTGGCTGACGCGGAAGCAACACCTGACTCGACGAGCTGCAATTAAGCCTGCAGAAAACTCATGTCCTGGGTGTGAAAAGAGATTTTCCTCTCTGCTACTTTGACAGTTCATCAAATGCAAGGTGTTAAAATGCTTACCCGTGGTTCCCGAACTCCTTCACGGTCCATGTCATGGCCTTTGGAGACTCCCTTATCCCCTATGGGAAAGGGTTGCTTGTCCACTATGGAATAAAAACTTAATGACTTTGAAGTGATTCCCAGTCCTCTCCAAACAAAGAAAGCCCTTTTCCACCACATGACCCAAGGTATGTGGGGATTTGCTTCCACAGGCAGTGTTTTGCAATGCTTCCGAATATTAAGTTTGGGACAAGATTATTGCACTTAGTGTGTTGAAACCTCGCTGTGAATGCTGATGTCTATGAGAACTTGTTATCCAGTGTGGCTTCAGACACCAGCTGGCTTTCGCACTGTCTTTCCCTAGAGGTTTCTGTGTGAGCTGTTTTCCTGTGAAGTGTGTGCATATGTGCATGCGTGAGTGTGTGTATGTGTGTGCATGTGTGTGTGTGTTGGGATTGTGTCTATAAGGAGTGAGTGCTCTGGAGGTTCCCCTTTGTCAAACAGACCCACGACTGAAAGACCTTGCAATTGCCACATGATTTCCTTTGTATAACGCGCGCGCGCGCGCACACACACACACACACACACACACACACACCACCTGTTCTCTAGACTTTTTTTTTGAGACAGGGCTTCTCTATGTCACCTTAGCTGTCCTGGAACTCACTCTGTAGACCAGGTTAGCCTCAAACTCAGAGATCCACTTGCCTCTGCCTTTCAAGTACTTGGGATTAAAGGTGTGTGCCACCACCATCGGCTTCTCTAGACTTCTTAAAACACGACCATACGAGAATCTACCCAAGTGGCCAAACTGTGTAATTCCAAGACACTTTTCCTCGTTCTCTGTGAAAATGAAACCTAAAACCTATTGGTGTACAAGTCTAGCTTAAAGTAGCTGGGCTCAGAGGTGGTCTCAAAATGTGACCACAGGATACATTATTATGACCAAATGTGTCTCAACTGGGAATAAACAATGTTTATTTAACAGGGGACTCCAGGGCAGGAGATCTACTGTCCACTTCTGGAGACATGCTTTCCTTCCACGGGCATCTCTTTTATCATCACAGGGAAATGCAGGTGACCCGACCAAACTGAGGCATCCTGGGCTTTTTCAGTCCTAACTCTGTCTCAGACACCAAGCTGGTTACAGGCAATTGGTTTATATACTCATTTAATAAAAAATTCATTTGAGCAAAGGTCTCATGTATTTCAGGATGGCGAGAGCCTTTGCTGTCGCAAGCGAGACCTTACACTTCCTATTCTACCACTACTCCCACCTGAACGCTGAGATTCCCAGCATGGACCACTATGCCTGGCTTTATGGGGACTGAAATCCAGACTTCATGCATTCTAAGCAAACATACCTCCAACAACTGAGCTACAAGCCTAGCTCAGTCTTGTTATTTTAACTCCATCAGATTTCATCCAGTGTTGCTCTGTTAAATTTTCAGAAGAACCAAAAAGATAGTGGATATGAACTAACTTTTCTATAACCCTGTTTTTCCTAAGTGACGGTGATAATTGCCAATCAATATCAGTGAACTAGCTAGGGACAGTCTCAAGTCTGTGGGACTTGCCATCAACTCCATTTGATGTTGGACTTTCTGGGTTTTTCAAATGATGTCAAAACATTTTTTTTTTATCAATGTGGACTTTCTTTGTAAAAACTGTCGGTGACAAATTTAGACTTATAAGAAGTACAGTCACCAGGCCATGAATTGCCAATTTATAATCCTGATCTTAGGCTTGAGAATTGTGCACACATGGAGAGGGAAGAGACCATTGCTTATCACTGGAGTGGAAGAGAGTGGGTAAGATATGCAGTAGGAATCCCAACTTAATTATCAATTCTGCAATGGATAGGCTCTGAGATCTTAAGTAGTTAACCTTATCTCTGAGCTATGAATACTTTATCTTAAAGGGAAAACGAGGTTAATAGTGAGTGCCACCTTCACAGAACCACCACAAGCTTCAGGAGGTGTTGCTGTCAGGCTTAGCTTCTCTTTTTTTGAGACACATTGTGTATCTCAGGCTAACCTCAAAGTCTCCTTTGCAAAGACATTTATTTTATTTTCATTAATGTGTGTGTCTGTGTATGTGTGTGTATGTGTTATGTATATGTATGTGTCTGTATGTGTGTGTCAATGTGTGTGTATGTGTTTGTCTATATGTGTATGTACATATGTGTGTATGCATGTGTGACTGAATATATATGTATGTCTGTGAATGTGTATGTTGTGTTTGTGTTAATGTATATGTGTGTCTGTGTATGCATACGTGTGTATGTGTATGTCTGTGTGTTCATGTGTTTATGTATGTCTGTGTATAGTACATGTGTGTATGCGTGTGTGTAGTGTGTGAATGTGTGCGTATGTCTGTGAATGTGTATATTTTTGTATCTGTGTGTCTATGTGTGCATGTGTATATATGTGAGTCTATGTGTATGAATGTGTGTGTCTATGTGTATGTTTCTCTATGTGTGTATATGTTTGTCTATGTGTGTCTGTGTGTATGTATGTGTGTCTATGTCTTTGTGTATGTGTTTGTCAATGTGTGTCTCTGGGTGTATGTGTGTATATGTGAGTCTATGTATGTGTATATGTGTGAATGTGTGTGTCTATGTGTATGTGTTTGTCTATGTGGGTCTGTGTGCGTGTATATGTATGTATGTGTGTGTCTATGTCTATATGTATGTGTGGGTCTAAACACATGTAATCAAGTACCTGCAGAGGAAAAAAGAGAGCATCCGATCCCCTGGAGCTGGAGTTAGAGATGCTTGTGAGCTTCCTGACATGGGCTTTCTGCAAGAGCAACAGGGGTCCTTAACTCTTGACCATATTGCTTTCTTCTGCCTTCCAAGTGTTAGTGTCCAGCTGTGAGCTCCCCCACCGGCCTACATATCCGTACTTTCTCCATTTCAGAAACTCACATACTTCCTAACCTTTCCTATGGCCAGTTAACATCTTAGCTATTAATTATTGTTTCTTTGCTATTTACTTTTAAAAACATCTGAATCATGTTCACTCTCAAGGAAGCAATATCTGTAGAAACATGATTCCAAGTCAGCCACATAATCTCCCTATTCTATGATAAATATAAAAAAAATTTAAAAATCTGACCTGGGCTGGTGAGATGGCTCAGCAGGTAAAGCACCCACTGCTTAGCCTGATACTCTGAGTTTGATCACTGAGATCTACACAGCAGAATGAGAGACATGATTTCTGAAAGTGTTCTTTTACTTCCTCATGTGTGTTGTAGCATGCACGCACACGCATGCACACACACACAGTTGTAACAGTAAAAAATGCTCATCTATTTTTGGCTAGGAAGATGGCTCAGCAGTTGTGAGCACTGGCTGCTCTCAGAGAGGACCAGAGGACCCAGGACCCACATGGTACACAGCCACCTGTAATTCCAGCTCCAGGACATCTGATACCTTCGTCTGACTTCCTTGGGCAACTGCATTCACGTTTACATGCTTCCACACAACCATCCACATAAGGAAAAGTAAAGCAAATGCTAAAGGATAGTTTGACTATATGCCATTTTAATTTCTAAAATAGATGATTTCACAAAAATTAGTATACTTGTAAGGGAAGCCAAGTGGCCAATGAGTGCAGCTAACAGCTTCAGCTGCAACTTTGCAGGAAATGTTGATCACGGCTTCCAGCAAGGTAAACAAATCTTATATTTATGAAGTGGTTATTTAAGCTAGGGATTCTTGGTTTCATTAAAAATTGCCTTTAACTTGAGGCTTGAAATTCTTCTCCTATCTTTAATAAAAGACAGCACAGGGCCTACAAAACCCAATAACCCAGGATGCGCCTAACACCATGGCTTTCATTCAATATTGATTTGTGTATTAATACACATTTCAGTTCCTTGCATCCATTTCAGTGTGAGGTCCACGAACAGCTGTATCTTAGAATAGATTTCTGTATTACATGGTTGGTGGCTCTTTAATAATCAGAAGCTGGAGCTAGATGCTTAGTGAGATAGGCGGTCACATTGGATTCCTAGAGATGACTGTGTTTATTAATGCCACCGTCACACACAGAGCATAGGACCTGGGTGCTGGCAAATCCACAGAGAATAAACCATGGTTTCTAGGAAGCTTCAGTCTTGTGGGAGGAAACTGGCCAATGAAATTACACATTGCTATACTGGGAGTTGAGGGGTATAATATGAAGGAGCAAAGTGAGTGACAGGAAGACAGCTCGGTGATTAGGAGTGAGAAGCATGCTGGCCTTGTAGAGAACCCCAATTCAGTTTTGAGCACCCACACCCAGCGGTTCACAAGTACCTGTTACTCCAGCTCCAGGGAGTCTGACATCCTCTTCCAGTCTCCAAAAGAAACTGCAGGCACAAGCACATGAACACACGTGTATGTATGTGCGTGTGCACACACACCCATTCACATAAACAAAAAATAAAGGAACAAGATGATCAGTGACAGGTGATGGTGGGGCCTTACTTTTTCAGAGTGGGCACCTTCTCCCGAGGGACCACTGGAACTGGAGCAAAGTGAAGTAGTAAGCAGGCTGGTCCCTGAGAAAAGTGACAGTGTAGGAGAAAGACAAGATGCCGTGGCCCTGAGAAGAGTGATGGGTGTGTCGAGCAGGAAGAAACCTCTGCAGGACCAAAGTCGAGAAGTGACATATTCCGATATGGTTTGAACTGCCTGATTAGCTATGTACAGAAGATATACAGTGGAGTAAGATATACAAAACAGGGGAAGGAAGATATACAAGAAAGATGTACAGCGGCTAAGGCTAGAAAAGGGGACCTTGCAGAGCTGTCATTCGCTGCAGGGTGAATGATGGCAGAGAGGACCAAAGAGGTAGCGTTAGGAATGGCAGATGTCATTGGATGTTGGACACATTCTAACACACAGAAAGTAGCATTTTCTGCTGAAAATGGCTGTGTCACAAGAGAGAAAATAAAGGGTCTCATGTAGTTCAAAGGTTTGGGGAGGTGAGGTCAGCACCGTGAAGGATGACGTTCTGACGGATTGACAGCCTTATCTCCTTTGAGTCTTTCCTGTTTTCTCTACACAGGTGCCTGCTTCCACAGAGCATCTTTACTGACATACCTGGATGGCAAAGACCGCTTAACATTCCTGCATCCCGAGCGGGACCAGGTGGTTTTGGTCCACTTTTAGAGAGCGCAGCATAACCAGCGCTAATGCTGACTTTCTGATGGGGTTTTTCTCTTCTATTTGGTCCCTAGTTGTAATGATAAACAACTGTGTCCTCACAAAGAAACATTTCCCGAAAACAACAAGCAAAACTCAAATCGAGTTATTTTTCTATTTTCTGTCTACTTTTTATTCCCATAAATGCAATCTATTATTTCTCAGATATGTCAGGACCCTCCTTTTTATTTGCTTTCTTTGAAGCACTAGGAACCTCAAAATGTAAAGAATATGAAGACGCTTGCTGATCCATTTCCATCTGCCCCAGGCTTATAGCATCGCTTCCTTTCAGTTTTGCATAAGCCATAGTTGAGAAGCGCTCACGAGCTCGTCAGAGCACAGAAGTGGCATTGCTGAGATGTGAGGCTGGAGCGCCTGCCTCCGTGTGTTGCAAGCGCTGGTGGTGCTGTGTTCTCCTGGCTCAGCTATCTCAACGTTCAGTCCTTTCCTCCCATTCTGCCTCCCGCGGCTCCTTAGGAGCTTTTATGGAGAAGAGTGTGTATCCTCTGTGGAAATCTTGATGCTCTAGCCTGTTCTTGGTGAGTTTCTATGATATTCAAATATCCACACTGGTCAGTGATATCTCCCTGACTGTATCTATCCCATCCTGTTGCTCTTTTATTCTTCCTTTCCTGGTAGCAAGAATGCTTGTAATATTGGGCATTGGAGTCCTTCTCTGATGCAGCATAGCCCTCCAGGAGTGTCTCTTCCCCTATTGGATGTGATTTCTAACACATGGAGATGGCTCAGACAGAAAAGGTCCTTCACCTGGCACGAACACCAGAGTTTAGATTCCTAGTACTTATGTAAAGCCATTCTGGTGAGGATGCCAGCCTGAAATTCCAGCTGTCCAAAGGCAGAAACAGAGCAGCAGGCTTGACTAGCAAGACTAGCCAAATTGATGGGTTCAACTGGAAGACCCTGCCTCAATGAATGCAGTGGGGAGCAGCCTAGAAAGGCTCCCTAGATAAACCTCTGACAATCCATACTTCAATCTTAGACTGCTACAAGTGTCTGCATTTACATTCACTGTGTTCACACATATGTAAACATGCATGACACTTGCACGCATGCCACACACAGAGATACATGAAGAAAAAAGTAGATGCAAGTTCTTTTTTTTACTGGATCCACCTCTTGGCATTTGTCATAGCCTGGCATTGGTACCTAACAGACTGAACTCTTTGACTGTAGCGTGATGTCTCTGGAAGGCACTTTTTCAGCGCACAGCCCACTGCTGGCTGTAAAGCAGGCACTGGATACATCGTAAGTGAATGTAAGGAAAAGCCCAGCCTTCTCTGTCTCACCTTCTCTTGTAAAGAAGAAAGGAAAATGGATGCTCAGCCTGACTGACTTCTGTTACCTCATGAATTTTTCTCTAGACCCTCCAGACTGAAGGTCTGTTCTTTTGCCAAATGATATTCTCCAGGATGCACACAGGTCTCGCTGAGGCTGGCCTTTGTCTTTCATGAGGCTGCACCAAAGGCCAAGTCAGCAGGGAGACACTGCCACCCACCCCAGTCAACTTCAAACTTCATGCAATTTTTATTTGTCTCCTTTGGCCCGGCCAACCTTGCATGGAGCTGACATAAAAATTCAACCCTCTGGCATCTGATGAATAAAATAACTCCTTGGCCAGAATCCGCTTACACCTTGGGGAGGATTCCAAAGACATCCAGCTGTCTGTGCTCAACTCTTCTCTGTGGGCCCGCGTTCCATTTCAGTGCCCAACGGTAATTAGCCCTCTGCCACTGGCTCACCTGGTGAGTCTTTGCTGCAGGAGAGATGAAGGCAGGAGGATCACAAAAATACCAGGATGGAAATCAGGAGATCAAGTCGCTGACTCTCTCAGTGCTTCTGCACAATGGGATTAAGATGAACATCAGTAAATGTCTATTGAATTGTTTCTAGACTCAAATGAGTGGGGTGTTGGGGGAGACCAGGAAAGTTTTCTCCAAGCATTTGCAGAATAACCCTGAACAGTCTCTCTCAGCAGGACTGTCACTAGTAAAGTGACTTAGAGGAAATGGGGGGAAGTTAGGAGATAGGGCCCACAACACACAAAGTGCCCAGATCTATCCCAGGTACACAGGAGGTGTCACACAGGTGACAGGCGTGAGCGCTGGTGGAGCTGTTTCTGATGTCACTGAGTTCTTGGCATGCTCTCCAGTGCTGGCAGTCTGGTCTCTTCCATCAAGTTAGTAATTACCATTGAGGTTAGGTGTCCCCAAAATCTTGGGTACCACAAGAACTCAGTAATTTTTCTCTTTCAAGTTATAACAGATCTCCCCATCCCCACCTGCCTGCTCTATTTTTGTATGGAAAATGAGTGAATTTAAGCCAAGGGATGTCACGTGTCACAAGTGTTTGCTTAATGATGTATAGTTTGCAAGAAATAGAGCTGAGCTTTGGCTCCCCTCCCCCAGGCTAACCCTGAGTGCTTCTGTGTCTTGGCTGTGAGGAGTAAGTAGTTGATGTCTGCCCCGTAACTTAGACACAAGTGAATATAACTGAGCTTTCTGCTGCCACATTGCTGGGATCAAATATTAATCCTCTTTCTCTCTGCTTGTGAGGTCGAGTTTCATTTTCTCATCTCCATACGTGAGGAGGCCTAAGGTGGCTTGACTGAGGAATTGTGCTGTTCCACAGGAATTTACAAGTTTTGAAGCTCATTTTGTTCAGATTTGTCACTTGATAGAGGAAGAAGTCACCTTTAATTGAGGGTTTTGTGGTGAGCTGGTAATAACACCAGGTCTGAGAATATTCTCTTTGACTGTGTTCATATGGCAGATTTATGTCAGATGATGTTAGTGTCCAGTTCAGGACCTACGAATCTGCACTGACTTATTGCTGTGAGGTTGGTGACTGGAGTGAATCAATGCTTTGTTCCTAGGTGGGTGGCTTAGTTTGTATTGCAGGTGGGGTCTGAGGATGTACTGAGAAATTCTGCAACTCTTGGAACTGGAAATCCATTGCAGATGGTCTTTTTTGTGTGTGAGACAATGTGAAAAAAGATTCTTCTCACTGAAAATGTCATTATGAAACTCATTGCTTTGTACAACGAATATATACTAGTAAAGACTTTTTAAGGTTTTTTTTTTTTGGAACTGGAAAGGTAGTTCCTCTCTTAAGAGAGGACCTGGGTTTGGTTCCCAGCAACCATATGGAGGCTCACGGCTGTAACTCTAGTTCCAGCTCATCTGATGCTCTCTTGGCCTCCATGGACACGTGTGCATGTGGTCTTCATACATACACTCAGGCCCACACATGTGCACACAAAGATATTAAAGTAAGCCTTTAAAAGAAGATTTTACTTTTTATTAAGTATATGCACGTGTATCTCCTTATGGATTCATGCATGATAGTGCGGTGCCTGCAGAGGCCAGAAGACAGCATCCATCAGATGCCCTGGAACTGGAGTTATAGGCAAGTGTGAGTCACCTGAGGTGGGCGCTGGGAACAGAACTTGGGAGCTCTGCAGGAGCATGCATTCTTAGCAGCTGAGCTAAAATGTCCCCAATAATTTTAAAATAAAGAGATACTGTATAAAAACCAGAGGAGAAGGCAATTCCCATGCTAAAGTGGGAGAAACAAGAGGGGTAGGGTCTCACTGAGGGGTCTGAGGTTCTAGAAGTTGGGGAAGGCTATCAGCTCCATTCATTTGTGGTTTGACACTGGGATGCACGATTACACTGAAGGGACAGATACTATGGTTTCTGATATTAGTTTTTGTTCCCGCTGATTTTCACTAAAGGCCTAACAATGGTTCTCTCCTCCACAACTCTATGCCTCGCCAAAGGCAGTTTTTTGGTGTTTTTCTCTTTTCTCCCTTCAATGGCATCCTAACCATGATGACATTAGTTTAAATAAAGCAGCAATAATGACTCACAAGACGCTCTCAATCACCAGATGAGAAGACAAGATGTTGTGTTTCCACTCTTGGGGTCTGGCAGGGGTGATTTTCTTGTTGTTGGTTTCTATGAAATAACTTAGCGAATAGATTGGTGACAGCTCAGAGGAAAGTCTAATGTACATGAACAGTGGAATGGACATCTGAAAACACTTCTGTGATGTCTACTGGAGGCGGGGAAACATATACATCGGATCGAAGCAACTGCTAGACAAAAGTGCCTACTGATAATGTTGGGCGGGCCTTGCACACGATGCTGTGGGTGAGCAAGTGGAGCTGGCACGGAACTGGACAGAACCCAAGTATCAGCACATAGCCATCTGGAGGATTCAGGCCTTCAACAATGTGGCAATCAGACTCTCTTAAGAACTGATTGCTGGGTTGTTAACTAGGAGGAGCTATGAGCAGTGTGTCTAATCATGGCCTGACAACAACTTCTAGTAAATAAGGACTTAGGATGGAAAAACATTGAAGACATCAATCTGTGTCTATTGTGTTAGAAAGTTCAGTGTCTCACCCCTTCCTGAGCTCTCCACCCCACTACTCTGTCCAGTGTCTACTTTCTTTCCACAGTAAACTCCTCAGTGGTTCCTTTCTGCAGAAGGATACCAGTGGCATTGAGAGCAAGGCTCCTGACCTCATGGCGTGGGATTGGGAATGTGTCCCTTGGCTCTGACTGTAATTGGAGCTTACATTTGGGGATGCATGGGATTCCCGGGTGCATGGTTATAATTCAGGAGATGGATTTGGAAATATTCCCAGTTTAATTCTAAATCATGGCATAAGAGCCTGAACATAAGATTCCTCGTGTCAGGTTACAAGATAAACTGTCATTGCGCATACTTGTGGTCCTAGGAGTCCTTGGGTGATATTGAGGTAGAAGGATTTCCTGGATTGAGGAGTTTGGGACCTTTCTGGACAACAGTAACTGAGAGCCTCACCCCCAAAATGAAAATAGAGAGGCAAAAAAGTGTGGCAAATAATACAAGGCGTGATAAGTGACCTTTTACCTAACTAAGGTGCCTTCAGGACAAGATGCAACTATCTTTGGAGAGAGGTGCAGACAAGATAATAGACATGTAAAACCAAGAGACAGAGAGGGAAGGGAAAGAGTGCAAAGGGATAAGAAAAGACTTAGGTGCAGAAAATAGCATTGATAACAGAGTTCAGCCATTAGTGGGCTCTAATCAGCTGTCAGAGTCTTTATAGTATCACAGGCTATGGTGTGTGGCCCCCAAGGCTTCAGCCAAGGAATACAGGCCTTTGGCTTCAGAACTTATTGTTCTCTCTCTCTCTCTCTCTCTCTCTCTCTCTCTCTCTCTCTCTCTCTCTCTCTGTCTCTGTCTCTCTCTCTCCATTCTTTCTTCTAATTATCACAACTTAACTTTACAAATTAAGAGACCACATGATGACGTTTCCAAACAGGTGGACTTGTATTACATCTGCTCCCACCCCTTCTACTACTGTTTTTGTTCCCGTCCTGTCCTTCCCCTCTCAAATCCCTCGTATATCCTTCTGTAGTTTCTTACCAATTTTGTTTTGTTTACCCAGCTTCCAAGTGTAGAAGAAAAACCTGCAATATTTGTTTCTGTATGTCTGGCTTTCATGTATCATGAACCTTTAGTTCCATCCATTTTTCTGCAAAGGACAGAATTTCATTCTTCTTGGTGACTGAGCCAAACTCTCCTGTGTCCATATACCCCCTCTGATCCCTTCATTCTTTGGTGAGCTTTGAGGCTAATCCTGTAGTCCGGCTATTGTGGATGTCACCATAGTAAACATGACTTTTGTTTTTTTTTTTACAGGCGAGGGGACAGCAACCCAGGACCATACTGGGAAGTCTGTGGTCAACCCACAGCTAGGTAAACTCATAGCCTGGTCAACAGACCTGTCTTCTATTGTTAGTCTTTCCTATATGCTGAAAGGAGCTTGTTTAAAAACAAGTGCTCCCTAAATTTAATGCTAGTCCAGGCCCATTCGTGACAGGGCTGACCAAATACCAGTCTAAATGGGGGGGGGGATATTGGTGATGATAGCGACACATTAAAGTCATCGAAAACTATGACTCCAGGACTGGAATGTGGCTCAGGGGTTAAAAGCAAGCACATCTCTACAGAGAAACTGAATTCAGTTTCCAACACTCAAGTCATGTAGCTTACAACCACCAATCCCCAGTAACTCCTGCTCTTGGGGATCCGATGCCCTCTTCTGGCCTCCGAGGGCAACTGCACTCATGTGCACAAACCCGCACAGGCATATGAAATTAAAAATTAAAAAAGAGAAAATATGATTTATAGGATCTAGATCTGAGAGGAAGATAGAGGGAGGCAGAGAGTTAGTGGTGGCACAGAAAGCGCTGGGCAATCCATTTCAATTACTTTCTGATGACATCTCATATTGAACTATGTTACACAGACATGGATTTCCATTCCTCATTTTGCCTTGAGAAAACAAAGTGTCCTGAATACCTCCTGTCATTTCTTCTTTCTCCTCCTCCTAGCAGTGAAGCAATGCCTTTACTGTTTATCCTTTTTTTTCGCAGCAGGAATTTATAATGCTTAAGCGCATTTGGATATAGAGGGAAACATTGACATTAGAGTGTTTATTCACTGAGTAAATTGACAAAAATTTATTGTGACTGCAGGTTGGTATGCTGACATCCACTCTCTCAAGCAAAATTGCCTTATCAAAATAGAAGCCAGAAAGGGAATATTCCCTATCTCGTTTTCTTTTGTTTGGAGCAAGCATTGCTGGACCTTCTGATACAGCGTGCTGTGGAGTTCTGAAAGTAATTACCCCTCCAGGAAAGCAAGCTTTGAATAGCTCATGGGTTGTGAAAAGAAAAATGTCAAGGGAGAATATCTGATTTTTCAGGGAGAAATAAGACGGGCCTCCTTTGTGAGCCTCTAATAGTCGGGCTGGACTAAGCCACACACGGCCGCAGTTTATTGACACTTGAGGATATTTGTATAATCACCTGTCAGAGGTTCCCAAACTGTAGCTCATGTTAGAATAACCAAGCTGACTCTCTGGGTGCATGCTGACAACCATAACTTCGTCATTTATGATTTAGTAAGTCTGGGCATAAAGTTTCTATGAAGTCTTAGTAATAGGCTCATAATGCTGCCCCAAAGACTTTGGAAAAATATATTGTATAGTGCTTTTAAAAAATCTCTTTCACATTAACTACAAGATTCGTTTGTCAGATAAACTTTGTTAGAAATAAGAAAGACTGGCATGGTTTCTTTTTCTTTAAAATTTTATTCAGTGTGTGTGTGTGTGTGTGTGTGTGTGTGTGTGTGTGTGTGTGTGGTATGTATGTGAATGCAGTGATTTGGGGGCCAGAAGTGGCCGGTGTCAGATTGTCAGCAGTTGTGAGCCACCCAAAGTGGATGTTGGGAGCTGAATTCCATTCTGCAAGAGCAGTGTGTGCTTTTAACTGTTGAGTCCCTGGTACGGTTTTCTCAATGTATCTATGTTGTATCTGGGGGAAAAGATGTTGAGGTTAATTTGCTGAGACTCATATTAAAAGTTTAGTGTTGCATTGTATCTGTGAATCCCTCGTTCAACCTTGGGTTCAGTTTAATGTGGCAACATCGCTTTTTGATAAGATCTATATAAGGCCAAGGAATAAACTATGAGGTAATATTCATTGCAAACTATGTAGGACTTAAGTATAAATTCTTTGCTTGGCACTCAAGGTTTTCATGACTCACCCCCAGCCCAACTCTTTGCTCTTATATCCACACAGTATTTAGCTATTCTAGGCATCAATCTAACTGGACCTTTGTCAAAGGAAACTGATAATTTTCTGTGTTTAAGCAGGAAGTTGTGCCAACTATTGCCTCCATCTCTTCTCGGGAAAAGGATGTTTCTCCACACTTAGTTGACTCACCGCCTCCTCTGTATCACTTCCCACAGGCCTCCACTTTCAACCCAGGCAGATGTGGCTTCTTCTTCTTCTTCTTCTCATAGAGGATGCTGCACCATGTTGGCTAACAAGTAAAAGCAGAGCACCGTGGAAGGAAGGATGCACACCTTTGGGGGTGGAGCAGAGAGGGGTGCAGATTAGTGGGAGAAGGTGGTGATGGATTACCATGTTGACGTCCTTTTTCGTTGCTGTTATTTCACTCTTAGAAAATACCGACTACAGTTGTCAAGTTTTCTTTCAGTTTTAAATGAGATGCATGGATAATAGCTATGTGTTTACAGGATACCATATGGTTTCAAAACCATGTCTATTTGAAACTTATCAAATGCCATTGTGGAGTGAGTGAGTCAGGTTGCTGACAATATGTCAATCACCTTATTTCTTCATGGTGATATTTGAAATCCTTACTCTTAGTTGCATGTTTTAGACTTACTTTATTTTGACTATGTATGCACACAAGTGTGTTGGGCACGTGTGAGTGCAATGCCCATGGTGACCAGAAGAGGGTCTCAGATGCCCAGAATCTGGAGCTATGGGTAATGGTGAGCCATCTAACATGAGTGCAAGGAATCAAGTACTTCTCTGAAAGAAAAGTACGTGCTCTTCACCACTGAGCCATCTCTTCAGTCCCCATTCTTTAGTTATTGTGAACTTAGCATATGCTATTAATAACTACAGTCATCATTCTGTGCAACAGGAGGCTGCAACTTACTCCTCACATCTAGCTGAAATTTGGTACACGGTGACTAACTTCTCATTCTACTCTACCTTGGGTTTGACTTTTAGGAGACATCATTCAGTACCTGTCTTTCTCTTCCTGGCTAGGTTCGGCTTATGTTGCTGCAATGGCACAATTTCCTGTCTTGTCGCTGCTGTACACTATCCCACTGTGTAAGCACATGCCACGCCCCCTCTTTTTTTAATTAATTAATTAATTTATTTATTTTTGTTAAAAGCAAAATTTACATTTACTCCCCTTGTTCCCGGCCCTCCCGCTCCCCCAGTACCCCACCGCCCTCCCCCTACTTCCTTAAGATGGTGCAGGATACCCTGTCCTATGGGGAGCCCAAGGGCCTCCCCCCTCCATCTCAGTCTAAGAAGATGTGCATTCATATAGAATAGGTTCCCAAATAGTCAATACATGCAGAAGAGATAGGTCCCAGTGCCATCATCGTTGGCCTCTCAGTCAGTCCCCGCTGGCAGTCACATTCATAGAGTCCAGTTAGGTCATTTGCTCATTCAGTCTTGGTCCAGCTGGATTTGATGAGCTCCCAATAGATCGAGCACACTGTCTCTGTTGGTGGGCCAGTCCCTCATGGTCCAACGCCCCCTCTTTAACCTGTCAATCAGCTGATGAACAGGTGTCTCCACATCACTAATTGGGGGGGAGCTGAGGAAGCCTTGACAGAGGGGTGAGTTGCTCTACCTATGCCAGCAGCACACATTCACTCAGGATTTCATCCACTCTTTACATAGCTGCTCTAACTCCAGTCCCTGGAAAGCCACTGCTCCCTTCTGACCTCCACTGATACATTGCACACCAAAACATGCACATACATATAAATAAAAAAGAAAATCGTTAAACATTTCATATAGACAATTTGAATTTTCTCAACCGTCTTCCTCATCAACCCGCATGAGCTTGTATTGAACCTACTGTGCACTCCTGGTGAATTTTCTGTGTTGTTCTGTGATGAGTCACGCCCAGCTGTAGTTTGTAGCCCACTGAAATGGATGTGATGCTGCGTGGTATAAGGGTCTATATTTGGGAAGAATATCATTGATCCTTGGACCATCATCACTTTTGCATGGCTCCAAGGCTATGAAGATGTGGAGCTGTTGCTTCATCCTCAGTTTTCTCGAAATTACTATTAGAGTGAGTGTTATCTGCTTTCAGAGTATTTGGGAAAATCCACTGGTGAAACCACTTGGACCTGGTCCCTTCCTTTCCTGAAGATTCTAAATTTTGACTGTAATTTCTTCCACGGCTGCAGAACTTCTCATTGACATGTTCTATCCAGTTGGTAGTTGGTTTCCTGAGAAGCCACTCAGCCCTATTCAGTTAGATCCATATGCAAGGAGTTCTTCGCCATTCCTCTCTCTCTCCTCAGATTAGCATGATTTAATGATTCCTGGCCTGCACCTGTGCCACCTCTTACATTCCCCATCTCATTACTTGTGAACTGGCATTTGGGGTAGCAGATTCTCTCTATTACAGCTGTGTTTTATACCTCACTGCCTTCTCTGCTCTCCCCTTCTTGCCTCCCGTGCTTGCTCTTATTTACGAGTTTCATAACGTTGATGTTCACGGTGTGGGCATTGATGTCCTTGTTTAACCCATAGTGCTGTCCTTGCTGAATTCCACAGAGCCTTCAGTATCATGGTCCAGTTTTATTAAGAATACAGTATCTTCTGAACTTCCTTCGAGGCTTTCTGTGAGGTAGATTGCTAGAAATGGGTGAACTCCCTTAGGTTTGGTTGCTCATCTGTAATCTTTCTGTAGTTTAACTGGAGCTAACTCACACACAAAATGTTTTGTGCGGTTATAATTTTAATTGTTTTAGATTTGGCAAGGTTTACTTATAGCCTGGGATATGGTTTAGCTTCATGAATGATCAGTTTGTCATTGAATAGGTGTTTTGCTCTTGTCAAATGAAAGTTCTGAAACCATCAGTGGATTCTGACTGGTCATGAATGCTGATTTGTTGGCATCTGCATTCTGAGGATGTGTCTCACCTGATGCCATCACATCACTTATAAGGGAGACTCTTAACTTTGCCAGCCATGACTATGAATGGGTCTTTCTGCCCTTTCTTGGCTCTCAGTTTTTATCAGCTACTAAATGAAGATGTAATTAACATGTTATTTCTCTGGGACGAGTTGATTGTGTCGTCACTATACAATGCCCTGGATTTTCTTTGTTAACTTTTAAATTTGGGTTTAAATTATTTTAAGAGAATGTCTTTGGTGGCTATTCTTGGTTGTCAACTTTGCTACATCTGAAATTAACTGAAATACAAAGGACTGGGTGATGTGGGAGTCCCCTCTGTGTGTTGCTTTTTTTGGTTAATGAATAAAGAAACTGCCTTGGCCTGATGATAGGGCAGACCTTAGGTAGGCAGGGAAGAAAGAACTGAATGCTGGGAGAAGAAAAGAGAGAGAGATGCCATGGAGCCGCCAGAAACAGATGCTGAGAGTTTTACTCAGTAAGCCACTGCCATGTGGCAATATACAGATTAATAGAGATTGGTTAACCTAATATGTAAGAGTTAGCCAATAAGAAGCTAGAGTTAATGGGCCAAGTAGTGATTTAATTAATACAGTTTCTGTGTGGTTATTTCAGGGCTAAGCTAGTCAGACAGCTGGGACAAACAAGCGAGCCCTCCTCCCTGCAACAATTGGGTATTCCTGTGAGGGATTTTTTCTTAATTAAACCATTTCAAGTGGGAAGACCCACTTCTAATCTGGATCTTTGAGGTGGGAAGATCCACTTTTAATATGGGCCATACCTTCTACTGGTTACCTGTATAAGAACATGGAAAAAGGAAGCTCTCCCTCTCTTTGCCTGTTTTCCCTTGCCCTCATTAGCAAGTTCATTTCTTCACTGGCATTAAAACTTACTTCTTTAGGATTCTGGTGTATACTGAAGACCAGCTGAAGCATCGGCCTTGTGAACTGAAAGCTCCTGACTTCTTGGACCTTCCATTTATAAATAACCATTGTTGGATTGTGTGGATTATAGCCTGTAAGTCATTCTAATAAAACACGTGTGTGTGTGTGTGTGTGTGTGTGTGTGTAGTTTATAAAATCTGTTATTCTAGATAATCCTGACTAATACAGATTTTGGTATCAGAAGTGGTGTTAGAGAGACGAAAGTATAACAATGAATGTTCTCAGTATCTGGAATAGGCTTTCCAATTTGCCAACACCTACAGTTAGCCTCTCCAGTTACTGAAGCTTTTCCTGGGAGCTCAGAGACTACTAAAAGCCAATGGTATGAGTTATTTTTACCAACTTAAGGAGACAAATGCATTTGATTATCTTGATTCACCAGTTGTGAGAGGCAACAGGTTTGGTGACTCTGTATATAAAACTTTGGGCAATTTGTGGGAAAATAAGGAAAATGGTGATGCTGGCAGGTTTCTTCTAGACTCTCTGAATACCTTTTCATTGGAAAAATAGTGAGCTCTGTTATAAAATTAAGCAACTTCTAGCATTTCAGAATAAGCTGAAGGCCAGCAGTAAACTCAGTGGTAAAATCGACCAACTTTAGAGTTACATAAATAGTTTAAAGGTTTCTAAGTGTGCCCTGGAAGAGAATCTTCTCTCTAGTAGTCATAGGCGTCAAGTTACAGAAATTCAAACTGAATCCCTCATTAGAAGACTGGCTTAATTACAGCAAAAATTCAAGTACCAGACTTGGAGGGGATCTGAGGTTAAAGTAAGGGAAAAGAATGGGATCCTGTAATTTGGGAAATAGATGAGTGGGAGAACCCTATTGAAACTGAGAGCTTTGAACTCTCAGATTCTCAGCCAAAGAAGTAAGGTAGTCTCTCCACCCTCAGCAGAGGATGCACTCGAACCCACAGCCCCTGAAGTATTACTGAATCCATTATTGTCTGCTAAATTATTAGTGGTTTTCTCTGAAGAAGACACCAGGAAAAACAATACTGATGTCCCTCAGGGCCCATCAGTAGCTTCCTTTAGATCTATAACTAGATTTAAAGCTTAGCAGGCTCACAGAGGCAGGTTGAAAGTGTTGTCCTTGAGGAGGTACACTCCACCACTAAAAATCTTAATGAGTTTGCTAACTCATGCAAGCAGAAGTATGAAGAATATGCATGGGAATGGATTTTAAGGATGTGGAGTAACAGGGGGGGGACATAAAACTGGATCAGACTAAGCTGATTGATATGGGCCCACTGATTAGAAATCCTAGATTTAATTTGAAAACTTGCACAGTTAAAAAAGAGGTGTGAGAAGTTTGCTTGAATGGTTGGTTGGGGTATTTGTCAAAAGATGGCTTGCTTAAAAGGAGCTGGAGGCCCCTGACAGCCCGTGACTTAGTGTTGAGGAAGAAGTTTCAGGGCCAGAGAAATTGCAGTTAGAGTGTAGGCTAGGTAAAGCCTAATCTTCCACAAGGGGGAGGCCCAGGAGACATACCCTTTACTAGTCCTATAAGATACAAAACGGTGAGAGGGACACCAGCACATTTGAAGAACTTTGTGGTGGCCTTTTGCCTTGTGCCAGACCTTCGAATTGAAAATGTTGCTGCTCGGTTGGATGAATGAAATACAGTGAGTTTAATTGGACCCCAAGGTAGCAGGGGCCAGGTGGCAACGCTGACTTGTCAAAGGCGATTGTAGTTATTGCAATGGGCAGCATAGACAAAGAAATATTCATAATTGCCTGACCTGTATTGGTCAGCATAGGCAAAGTGAATTTTATGGTGGCATGACTCGTATGGACCTTTGGGATTAGCTAATCAGTCATGGTGTTTCCAAGCATGACATAGATAAGAAGCTTACTACATTTCTGCTTGGTCTGAATAAACAGAAAAGGTCTCAAACAAATCAAAGAATGGTCACATTGGATGGTGGCAAAAAGCAAATTCAGCTCCATGTGTCAATTTCCAGACATGAGCCACTTTGCAGACCCAGAATGCCATCAATGAAAGGACGACCAGGTGTCCATGAGGAAGGTCAATGATGAAATACCTAAAAGTTTTGCAGTTAGCTTTTCTCTAGTCCTTTCCAGGGGGACCTAAGTCCCTTTACAAGGGTAACTGCACACTAAAAGGAAGGCAACAATCAGAGTTTCTGAGGTCTACTGAATACTAGTTCTGAATTGATGCTGATTATGGGAGACTCCAAGGAGCAGTGTGGCCCTCCAGTTAGTCAGGGACTTATGAAGGCCAGGTGATTAATGGAGTTTTGGCTAGACAACTAATAGTATGTCCAGTGTTTCCCTGAAATAATCTTGTGATTATTCCCCCAGTTCCAGATGGAGAATTGGGACAGGTAGACTTAAAAGCTGACCAGATTCTAACATTGGCTCCCTGACCTGCGGAGTGAGGGCTATCATGGTTGGTAAGTCTAAATGGAAGCTGCCTCCATCAGACAGAATAGTGACTCCAAAGCATCCCTGGAGGGACTTCACAGATAAGTGACATCAAGGACGTGAACGATGTACGGGGGTGGTTTCCACAACATCTCCCTTTAACTCTCCTGTTTGGCCAGTGCAGAAGACAGACAGACGGATGGTGGAAAGTGACAGCTGAGTATCAAAACCTCAATCAAATAATGACTCTGATTACAGCTGCTGTGCCAGTTGTGGTGTCCTTACTTGAGCAGATTGAAGCATCTCTTGGTTTCTGATATGCAGCTATTGATCTAGCAAATGCCATTTTCTCTGTCCATAAGGAGGAGAGGCAATTTGCTTCTAGTTGGCAAGGCCAAGAGTATACTTTTACAGTTTTACATCAAGGTCATATTAACTTTCCAGTCCTGCGCCGTGACTTAGTTAGAAGGGATCTTGCTCATCTGTCTCTTCTGTAAAATAGCACATTGTTTCACTGTATTCCTTGATGGCTTTATGCTGATTGGATCAACTGAACAAAAGGTAGCAACAACTTTGGGTTAGCTAGATCACAACCTGTCAGCCACTTTAATAAATCCCTTTATATGTATCTATATTTACGTTTATGTCTGTGTATAGATATAAAGATATACAGATAGATAAGAAGACAGAGAAATAGATAGATAGATAAGGGATAGATAGATTCATTCTGTAATTTGTGTTACTCTAGAGAACCCTGGCTAATAAAATATCTAAAGTAATGTTTCATTATGGCATTGCATATATGCCTGCTCATGTCATTCTCATTCAACCCTTTGCCCTGTTACCCTGTTAAGTGTCCAATTTGTCAGATATTCATTATCACTCTAGCAAGATTTTGATCCATGTTGTATAGTGTGGAGGAATACCTTGTTTCAGTGTTACTTGCTTTCTGTTCTTTGCAGATATTGGGCTTTCCATACACATAGCTGGCATTTTAACAGAGCAGATGCTTGAAGAAATCCAGCAACAGATGTTCATTGGCCATCTCTGCAGTAGTCTGTCAATCCTCAGGTCATTTTCCTGTCACTATTATTACATTTGTTATGGTGACTGGGGAACCATTATTTTGCTATAGGAGTAGTTTGACAGTACCATAAATTGTGCCCATGCAAAATGACAAATTTTGTTAATAAATATCACGTGTTATAATTATTCTATTGGTCTCCATTTCTCTCCAACTTGTGGATCCTCCCATTTATTAACATGAAAAAAATACTGAAGTTAATCCAGCAGCCACCTCTAAGGGACCAAGAGAAAGGAAGAATCACATGCCTCTCACTTTAAGTCAGAGGCTACTTTGAATGATGAAGTTTAGTGAGGAAGGTATGTCAAACTCTGAGGTGACCTGGCCCCTCCTCACACAGTCAATTTCTGAGGTGGATTGGCTTCTCTCCTCACACAGTCAGCCAGGTTCGAGTTGAATATCAAAGGAAAAGTTTATCAAGGGACCTGAAAGTGAATTCCACTGAGACCACCAAAGAAAGCAAAATAAGAAAGGCCTTGTGCTAATGTGGAGAAAGCTTTAGGACCTGGATAGAAGCCCAAGCTTTCTACACCATCTGCTGAGAGCAAACCTTAACCCAGAGAAGAGCCTTCCCTTTCACCAACCTCATGAAAGCAGAGGGGTAGAATACCTAGCTGTAGGAGAGATGTCCAAAACTGGCCAAGTCTGGTCCATGTGGGTAGAGGATGATGTCTCCATGGTGCAAAAGCACAGGTGAGGAAGCAGGTACTGATGGGAGGCCAGTCAATTACTCAGCCAAGTCCAGAAAGTGGGTGACAGTGGGCAAACTCAACAGTCAGTTTTACATGTGGGAGAAGCAGTCTTCTCTTGAAGAGGGGTGAGATTCCTGTAGGGCTTCTGGGGTTGGAGAGAAGATGACTGTCTTAAGGGCTTCAAGGGACAGGGTGGGTTGCTTGTAGGAACTCATGTAGCTGGTGAGTATGAGTTGACGTCAATGTTCATTTGTCATTCTAAAAATCCCAGGACCCTTAGAACAATACAATGCTCTCCTTTCTGTCTCAGTAAATGGAACAAGGCAAGGCAGGTGGAGCATCTCTTTGCCTCACGGCTTGCTGAATATTTTTAGCTCATTGTGGAGATCTACAGCTCAGAGAGAAGATGCCTCCCCTGTAAGTAAAGACAATGGTACATTGGCAATGTGTTTAGCCACCCCAGAGCTCTAATGAAAGCATACACCATCATTCCTTTGGGTGTGTTTACAAGACAACTTTTGTTCAGCTGTGAATCTGACAATAACTTGAAATTTCATTTCTTACTCCTTGAGAGACACATCTCATGAGACCACAAGTGTCGCTGTGATTCTTCTGGTGGACCAGAGCAATGTAAACTGAAGATCTGGGGGAATCTGTCATTCTAGACACCGTCAGAATGTTTGTGGCTTGAGAGAGGGGGTAAATACCCGCAGGGATTTGTTCCCATATCTCTGGTTTATGTTGAGATAGTCAAGACTGCTCTAAGTAAAGTCAGAGATGGTGGAAATAGCATGGGAATCAGCATTCGAGTGAGTCCTGGAACTTCGATTGCTTGGATATGGCTCTCACCCAATGATGAAACTTCAGTAGAGAAGTCATTGCTTGCACAGGCTGTATATGGCACCATGCACCTGCCATCCCATCCCTAGGAAGGTGGAGTCAGGAGGATGGAATGTTCTAAGTCAGCCTTGGCTGAATGAGACCTTGTTTCCATGAGGAAAAAAAATGATCAAAACGAAAACACAGATGATGGAGAAACAAACAATCGAACTGGGTTCTTTAAACAGAACCTTCTGTTATGGTGCTGTGATCCTTTTTGAGATGATGCTGAGATGTGGAATAGCACACAAATTTAGTTAATAGAACGTGGATGTTTTGAGCGGACTGAGTCTAATTTTGAGAAAGTTCGCTTTGAATAGACAGGCTATCAAAATGTACCGTGCTTTGTGTGAAATCCCTTATAAATGAAAGAGGTGGTCCACAGAGTAGACCTGTCTCAATAAGTTCTCATCACCATGGTAACCTCAGCAGCTATCACCCTGATTAGCCAGTAGCTGTGAAAATTGACACAGTGATTCACCAGCAGCAAAAGCTTCTACCTTTAGGAACGCCCAGGTGCTTATTAGGGTTGTTTAAGCAACACAACCTTTTCCAATCAGGTCATATGCCTTTCCTACTTACAATGTGTGTGCTGCCTAGCCTTGGCCAACTTGACAGAAACCACCACCACCACCACCTAGGAAGATGAATTGGGGAATTTCCTTCAGCACACTGGCCCGTGTGCAAGTCTGGGAGACATTTTCTTGATTAATGACCAATGAATGCGAGTAGGTTCAGCCTGATGTGAGTGGTGTCAATGCTGGACAGGTAGACCTGGGTTGTATAAGAAAGCAGCCTGAGTAAGCCATGATGAACAGACCAGTAAGCAGCATTCCTCCGTGGTCTCTGTTTCGGTTCCTGCCTGCCGGTTCCTGCCTTGAGCTCCTCCCGGGCTTCCCTCAGTGATGGACTGTAAAATACAAGCTGAAGTCAATCTTTTCCTTCCAACTAGATTTTGATCGTGGTGTTTGCCACAGCAACAGAGAGGACAACGATGTCCTTAGTAGATTACAGGGAGAAGCTGTGTATTGACGTTTGTTTTTTTTATTGTGGTCTAAAACCATACCTGCAGAGTGTCTTGCTAGATCTGCATTTGCTTTTCATTATTTTTTTATTCTATTTCAGATTCTGAAACATAACTTGAAATGACTTCCTTGTAGTTAGAATTCATTATTTTATATACATTCTGGTTATTTCTGAGTTTCCGTGGACATAATTGGAACATTAAATTGAGCACAATCGTCAGCATGTCTAGATTGGGGTCTACCGCTGTACTGTTTGTCTTTTCTTTTCTCTGTATTTGCATTTCCTCTACTTCTTCCTCTTGAGAAGCGAAGAGGAAACTGTTTAAAAATTTTATCATGTTCTAAACTTTATCATGCCTTGCCATTTTAGTAGCAGTTTCTGTAGTGACTGTAAAATAAACACCTGCCTTTATGCTATGTTGAACAAATATTTTAGGAACGACGTTCAAGATTTCTTCCCTCAACATACATTTCTTTTAAGTTATAGTTTTTTTTAACATATCCCATATGCCCACTGGAATATGATTATATTAATGTATTAGAAAGTATTTTTAATTTTAGTAACCAAATATATTTCTGAAAGTCAGTAAGTGCACAATGTGTTTTATTTCTCTCATTTTGTTAGCTCTTTGTTATTGGTATCTAACTATCCGCACTTTACAATTGTCTTCTTTTCCAAAGGTCTTTCACTAGCAATTGCTTCAGAACCATGGGTCTCTGATTCTTCTCTTATCTGGGAATATTTTTCTTTATGCCTGAAATATTTTTTCCTGGACACGGAATCAGATTTCACAGTTCCTTCTTCCTCTTTCTCTGCCCCCATGGCTTATGCTTAGCATCGAAAAGCCGTTAATGTTCGTCTGCCCACAAGTGATGGGCTGCTTTCCTTCAGTTGCATTTTGCCTCTTGCTTTGTGTTTACTTTCTGCGGTGTGATTAGGATGCATTTTGACATGAATTTTAATGTGCTTATCCTGGATTGGATTTCTTGTAATTATTGAAATTGCAGGGTATGTTTTCCATGCAATTAGAGAGTTTTCCATCATTTCCCTTCAAATATTTTTTTAAAGTTTCTCTGACATTTATTTACTTGTGTGCGTGCACTCGCGTGTGCCCCTTGTGTATGGATGAAGTGTGATTAGGCTGCTTCCTGACTGCCAGGCTGACCTTATGCCTCCACCAAAGGCAGCAAAAGTCAAGAAGAAACCTTGTACAGTTGCCTCTTAGCCTCTGAACTCAACCTCATGGTGCTCAGGGAGGGTCCCAACTGTCAGCTCTGTATGTAGCTGTCGGGTACTGAACTGAGAGGAAAAATAGGAAGTGTGGCCAAACTGTGAATCTAAAAGTCTGCCTCGGTGATGTATGTCTTTAAGCAAGGCCATAGCTCCCATATGTTCCATACATTCACAAGCAGCATCGCCAGCTGGGAAATCACATCTTCAAATCCATAAGCCTATGGGGGACAGCTCACAATCAAGCCGCGACATTTGGTTGGCACACATGAAACCACGGGTTCAGTCCAGTCGGTGGCACAAAACCAAATCCCAACAGTCAGGAGGTGAAGGCAAGAGGATCAGAAGTTCAAGGTCATTCTCAAATTCAAGGTCAATCAGGTCTGTATATGTGACACCATCTCAAGATATACTATCCCTGCAAGTCGCCAGAATCCATCTTCAAAATACAGAACTAAGTCGGTGATCAGACATGGCACCGTCTCTCTTTTCATCTCTCATTGCAAAGGAGTTTATGCTCCTCTCCCTTTGAGTTGAGATCAGTGACTCTAGATACAGCCACTGGGCCACTCTGATGTGGCTGGTGGGACAGCAGAAGAGAAAAGGGAACGGAAAGGAAGTCATGGGCTCCTGCTCTCCTTCTTGCATTGAACCTGGAAGCCTGTTCTGGGTCTCTGTGCATCTGCCAGCTGGATCAGGATGAGTTCACATGTGGGACATTGTGATTGGCAAGAGTATGTTTGCCAGTGTCACTGCCAATTGGGGGTTCCTTTCTGAGCTGTTACTTAACCGGCCACTGCTGTCTTTTGCCAGTCAACAGTTACTGCATCCGTACTGCCCAAGTGCTGTGGCTGTCTCTGTGGGAGACAGGTTAGCACGTGATCGCATCTGAACGGAGAACCCAAGCATCACCATGACCTTCCCCAGGCACAAGAACATGTTTCAGCCCTCATTGCATTTATATAGGACTCAGTTTCATCCTTCGCACTTTAAGAAAGACGAAGATAGTGGGCATGCTCTGCCCTTACCCAGCCTTGTGACCCACCAGCTTAGGGAAAAGCTTTACACATCATCTGTTGTTACTAAGGGATTGCTGGGGGTGAGAGAGATGGCTCAGTGAGTAAAGGTGTCTGCTTGTGCCTTTAACTGATGAGTTCAATCCCTGCGGAGACGCTGACTACACAAAATTGTTCTCTGCGCTACACACACACACACACACACACACACACACACACACACACACCATGATACACTCATGTCTTAACCCCCATTATAGTGATTTTTAAAATGCTAAGGGCCTACAAGATGGTTCAGTGGGTTAAGGAGCTTGCCAAAAATCCCATGAGCTGAATTCAATCCCATTCAATTAGACTGGGTGCTCACCGAGCTCCAGAGATCTGTCTGTCTCTTCCTCCCTAGTGCACTACCACACATGGCCTTTAATGTGAACTTTGGCCCCCGTGATTGATTACCCAGCATGCACTTTACCAATTTGAGCCATCTCCCCAGCCTAAAAGATGCCATTCTCAGGCTCTAAAAATGTTACTGTCATTTATTCTTGCATATTTTCCTTATGGAAAAAAACACTAAAGAATTGTTTCATATATACTGCCCCCAAATTGAAATACTTAGACTCTTGGAATCAAATCACTTAGAGTCAGAACAGGGTGTATTTTGAATATGACTTGTATTATGGAGAATTTTATTTGAGTGAAGGCCTCATCACCCTCCAACTTAGGAAGTGTACATGGGCACTAGCATGTGAGTACAGACACACTTGCAGACACACTTAGTAGAGACGGTTAGTCAAGCAGAAGCCTAAGGGCCACCCTCAGATTCTAGTCAGGGTCACTTCCACCTTCACTGCCTGTGAGCTGACTGAAACTCAGCGCTCTTCATCTCCTGGGTAGTGCCTCTGGAGATTCCCCGTCTCTGTGATTCCGTGGTCTCATCTGCTTCGAAACTGCTCAGTAATGAAAGGCCTAGAGCCAAAGACCTCATTTCCTTTCCCCTGAGTCTTCGCAGATGGAAGTTAGGATTTCTATTCCACAAAGCAAAAGGGCACACTATTGGAACCACGGTAGCCACTTCCCACTCGGTAAAGCAAATTCAAAGTCTAATGTCCCCTGCTGCCGACCTGAGTACAATGGCTCTGTTTTCCCAATACAGCTGTGTCTCTCCTTTGTGGCTGTGTTTAATTTACTGCGGGGCCAAACACTAGTCCACTTGGGAATAATGACAGCCTGGTCCATTTCAAGACCCAGGAGTAAGGGGCCATGAAGAAATCCTGCGGAAGACTGTGGCAGCCTCTGCTGTTGGCCAGTGACCTTCTGCAGGCTTCTTTTGTGTGACCTATGGGAACAGCCATAGTGATCTATAAATACTAGTGGATATTATAAATGGGAACTGTGAAACGAGCACATTATCCGGCGAATAATTTCATGTAGAAACTGGAGTAGATTGGATCAGAACCCAGTTCTTCCCCTAGGTCCTCATCACAAGGTTTAGCATGTTTCCCACTCTCTCACCTGCTGTATGAGAAACTCCTGGGGCAGCACAACATATACAATATCTATTCATCCTAGGAAGGTGAACGGACGACAGGCCATAGTGAAGATTGCACTGGTCCAGCTTGGTGAATGAATGTATTTACTGGAGTTCCCTGCAGGAGCAAGGCTGACTCCAAAGCTGACCCCAATACCAGTGATGACTCCCCGAAGCTAGAAACCTGAAACTCCACACGGCTTGCAGGCAGCTCCACAAATCGCTGTATCTCCTCTCTATAGATCTGCTGGCTTGTATCTCCTCTGCTAGCAGCTGTCTATTGTTGCTTTGACTGGGGGGAGGAGCCCTCCTATGTCCTGCAAGCTTCAGCATTCCCAGACATATGAAGTCTCATGGGTCTTTCTCTCCTGGCTCCCCCAACTTTGAGTGTTTCAATTGAGAGGAAAGATATCTTTGTCCTTAAGTGATGTGGGTTAGTTTCTTTTTAAATTAGAATATTCTCAACTTACAATCCTGGAAAATTCTGCATCAGAATCTCCTGGCATGCCTGTTGCGGTTCCAATCCCAGGGCTTTCATTTCCATGCCACTGGTATTGGAGACGTGACATTTTCAACAAGCACTAGGCAATTTCTATGAAACAAATAATGCCCATTGTAGTTCTTTTGCTTTAAAATAATCTTTGATTTACCGTTGTAAAAATAACACAGAAGTCTAGCGAGTCCTTCACAGCATCTCTTAATGTCACCATCTTATATAACCAAGCATCAAAACCCAGGAGGTTGACACTGGTCTCCTGCTGACAGCCTGTATTATACACACTCTTGGTCCGACTTGCATGATAGTGTCACATTCCACACAGTGTTGACAGAATCCTGTCTCTGCTCCAGTTTTGAAAATGCACAAGTGCACTTAAACTCAGGTCACGATGACCGTATTATGAAATACTGCTGCGGAAACTGAATTGGCCAGCGACAAAATAGGAAGGGGCACAAGCTGGTCTCTTTCTCTCAAGCTCTCATTTCTGTGTCTATGCACTCGTACATGCGAGTGCAGGTGCCTGTGGAGGTCAGAGGCCAACTTTGGATGTCTTCCGCTGTTGCTTTCCCCAGAATTACTAGAAAAGAATTAGTTTTATTTTTATGTCTATGTATGAACCACACGTGTGTTGGAGGGTGCTGGTGGAGACCAGAAGAGGACGCTGGATTCCAGGGAACCGGAGTTACAGGTAATTGTGAGCAACCAGATGTGGGTGCTGGAAACTGAGCTCCATTCCCTGAAAGACCAAGGGTTACTCTTATCCTTCTTATTCATTCTCCAGGCACATCCCTCTTAGCTATGGAGACAGAGCCTCTCTCTCTCTCTCTAGACTTGGAGCTAAAAAATTTACCTAGACTGGCAGGATGTCATGCTCCAGTGATCTCCCTGCTTTCACCTCCCCCGGACTGAGATTACAGGCATACACCATAGTCCCAGCTTCTCCATGGTCATTGAGGTGCTAATTCGGGCCTTCATGACTATAGTCATGAACTCTAGGACTGAGGTTTATTGTCATCAACCTCTCAGGCTATTTTTTGATGAAGGAGATAAAATATCCCAGAGAAGAAGCACGAAAAGTGTTGAAAAGATTGGACTGGACCATTCATTGACCTCTAAGTGACCTTGTCACTTCTTCAGGTATCTGCTCCGAGTTATATTCCTCTCCTCTGTCCCAAAGCAAGGATCAGGAAAGGGTTAAAACAAACGTGTAACCCCCAAGATTCCCTTACAGTTGCCCAGTGAGAGGAACAAGAGAATCCTCATTTCCTACAAATTGGGGATCAAAATCCAGGTCCAGGGAGAGGAAGGGACTTGTCCCAGGTCCCAAGGACGAGGACAGTCGATACATCCACACCTCTGCCATCTGACTCCTGAGTCAGCGCTGTTTCTCAGTGCACCCCACGCCTCCAGCCCTGAATTGATGTGCTCAGTGCTAAAACGGATATTTTGTCTATTCAAATAGGACATTTGGAGGAGTGAATATTTATACACAGATTCAAATAGACACCCAAATTGGAAAGCATTGTGAACCTGGCATATTTAGCAATAACGAGTGGAAGATGTGCCTGGGGAAGAGAACCAGTGTGATCCTCATTTGGCAGAAAGCACTTGATTTTCCTAAGGTTTGGGATTTTTAAAATTCTTTTCCCCTTTGTATTTTTAAGTGAAAAATATTTATTTATTTCCTGTTTATTTCTTTTGGTGTCTTGCCTGCATGCATGTCTGTGCATCATTTGCAGACAGTGTCCACAGAGGCCGGAAGAGGACATGAAATTCCCTGGAAGTAAGGTTACAGATAGTTGAGAGTCACTGCGTGGGTGCCGGGAATTGAACCCGGGTTCTCGATGACAACAGTTAGTACTCTTAACCGCTGAGCCATCTTCCCAGCCCAGTTAACTTCTTTTCATTTAAGCTCCAACCTTGTGTACTCTGAGGATGAAATGGGCCACTCCTGTGCCATTTAGAGGAACTTGGTGCTTCTGAGAAATAAGTTTATTCCAAAGAGACCAAGTCTGACTTTGGGCTGACACATAGACATTGCTCAGTGCTGTGTACAGGGAGCCAAGGACAGCAGTCCATGTTTTATGATTAGAACTCATTCCCATGAGAAAATTGCTTTTTTCCCTTTGTGTGTATATGCATGTGTTCATGTGTGTGCATGTGTGTTCCTATGTGCATAGGTATATGGCAGTCAGAGAGCAGTTATGGGTATTATTATTCCTAAGGAATCATCCACTTTTTGATACAGGGTTCCCTACTGGCTTAGAACTCACCAAACAGACAAAACTGGATGGTCAGTCCTTCCTACAAATTTGGGTGTTTCCACATTCCCCACTGCTGGGATTGAAAGCATGCACCATCCTGCACATACCCAGAATTTGTTTGTCCTTCCTCCCTTTCTCTCTCCCTTCTCCTCCCTCTCTCTCTCCCTCCCTCCCTCTCTTCCTTCCTTTTACAGCATAGGTCCTGGGAGATTGAAGTCAGGACCTCATGAATGTGGGGCTAGTACCTTACTGAATGAGCTATTTCCCTTAGTCTGGAAAAAATGTTTTTGGTGTTCTTAGTCACACCAAATAGAAAATGAGTGGATCAGAACGTAGGCAGATCGATAGTCAAGGTTCATCATGGATGGAGGCCAGGGAAGGGGTCTCCTGGGCTGGATACAATCTTTGGTGGGGGTGGGAAGCCTTCACACAAAGAGGTGGCAACCTTCCCCACACTGTTTGTGATTCCCAGGGTCTTGTTTCTACATTATTTCCAGGGATGTCTGTTCATGAGACTTTGTAAAAGCCACATTTGCACTTGGTAGTACTTTGACTGTGTCATTCTGGTCATTGGTGAAGACAAATCCTCCTGCTCCCATCCTTTCCTGTAGGCAGAGTTGCTTATTTGCTTCCTGGCTGCCCAGACTCAAAATAATCACACAGAAACTTTATTAATTAAAACACTGCTTGGCCTATTATCTTAGGATTCTTATTAACTAACTCTTACATCTAAAGTTAACCCATTTCTAATAATTCCTGTATCACCACAAGGCTGTGTTTTACTGGGTAAAGTTCTGGCATCTTTCTCCTTTGGCAGCTACATGGCATCTCTTTGACTCCGCCTACTCTCTCTCTGTATCTCTGTTCAGATTTCCTGTCTGATTTTACTCTGCCAAGCCATTGGCCCAAACAGCTTTATTCATTATCCAATAAGAGCAACACATCTACAGAAGGACATCCCACATCACTTTCCCCTCCAATCTTCTCCCTTCCTAGCTGTGTCTCTGTCATTAACCCTGCACTGACCTATGTATTCAGGAATGAAACATCTCTCAGTGAGTGGAATCAAGGTCTCAGATGACAAAGATTTGGCAGAGTTGGCAGGCAGGTTCTTGGCTCAGTACCTCTAGAGTAAGTGTTGGAGGCAAGCTTGGAAACTGGAAAATGAAATACAGGGTCGGTATCCTATCCAGCTTACTGCTGGGTGTGTCCACAGCCCTCATATACACAAGGGTTGCCTGCCTATAGGGTTTTTTTCTAATGGGAGTAGAGAGCGCGCACACTCAGGAGGTGTCTTTGAGTCTTAGTTTTCAGGGGTACCAGGGATGGTAAGACATTGTTAATTTGCTTACCTACTCCCCAAACCCAGCCTTATGGGTAAGTATTGCTCATACTTTGCAGCGCTGGTCCTGAGTTATCTTCAGAAGTGCACCACAGCTGGAAGACACTCTTCCATCCTGCTTCTCTTCCATCTTCCAAGCCAGGACCATCACCACACATACTCGTGGACCCAGAACCTCTCAGCTGGATCTTCTCACATTGAGTAGGAGCTTTGTCTCAAAATTGATGCATGGACTTAACTTGTATGCCTTTCTGGGTGGCTGGTGAAAGTTTGTCCCTCCCAGGATGGTCATACAAGAAAAAAGACATTTCCTCACCCCTCTTTAAAATGATTAGGACACCAATTCAAAGGTGAAATAGCAATTGCTTGAAGTCACAACATAACCTGAGAGAAAGTTTAAGCAGGAAAACCCATTCTTATTCTCAGAAAAGCAAACTTTTCTCTATAAAGTTGTTAATTAAAAGTAAAGCTCCCACCAGATACATTTCTGCTTTCTCCAGTGAGTCCAATTTTCCCAAGGCTGGCTCAATAGCAAAAGATCTGAATGACATTGATTTTTACAGAAAACCCTTGTCAATTCTCCAAAGCCTACATCGGGATTTGCATTTCTTGGAGTCTTGAAGAGCCTAGCCACTGGCTTGGATGTGTTCTGGAAGGAGGCTGCTTTCTGCTTAGACTCAAAAGATCTTGTGAGTCAGAGGGAAGGAAAAGTCAGGTGGTCAAGGAGAATTCTACCGTCAAGTTACTGGATTCGAAGGTGTTATGTAAAAGGGAGGTTTAGAGAGCCAATGCATCAATAATGACTAACAAGGCAGTCAGGCTTCATTCTTAGAAAAGAGATAAGCCTTCAAGTCATCTTGTGAGACTGATGTCAAGTCCAGTTAAAACTGTCCTTGCAAAAACCCTGGGCAGGCAGCAGAACATCCTGGCAGATTAGAAGGGGCTGTTTTCTTTTCAAGTGATAAATGCAGATGGAGCGTTGTCCAGGTTGAGCTATGCAGGCCAAGTGACACGATTTCCAAGCATAGAACACACACAGCCTGGAATGTTGTCCTCTGTGCAGTACAGGTGAAGTGACCTGCTGAAGGGGCCATGTCTGTTACCACCTGTCCCTTAAGACTCTGGCTTATGGATGGAAGGCAGTTAGACCCACCTGTACTCTCCTCTCACATGACCCCCTCTCAGAATGGTCTAATAGAAGCCACCTAAGTGTATTTGGAATACTGAACTGAGATAGAAATGTTTTAAGGTTTTGTTTTTGTGTGGTATGGGCATAGAACCCAGGACCTCGTGTGTGCTGAGCAAGCACTCTGTCACTTAGCCATGTTTCCTGTCCTGCAGACACACTCAAAGATTAGGATTTGACTTTGATTCCAGCCTGACCTTGTTCACCCATTTCCCTTCCCTCTACCTCAGGCTTATAAGTGCCAAATAGTAGAAAATTCTGGCCTGAATACAACATGGTTACATATCTCTGTCATCCTGCCACTTGGGAGGCGGGGGCAGAAACATCTGAAGTTCAAAGTCTTCCTCAGCTACAGAGTGAATTCAAGACCAGACTGGTCGATATGAGACCCTGTCAGAGGGAGAGAGAGAGAGCAGGGAGAAGGAGGACAAGGGAAAGGACAGAGAATAGGAGTGGGAGATGGAGGCTGAGGAGGGGAACAGGAAAAAGAGGAACAATATTGAAGTGAACCAGACAGAGTACTATCTGAATGGAATTTATAGATAATAAAAAGTGTTAAACCAAGAAAAATTTGCTAATTTGCTTCTCATAAAGAATTAGAGCTAGAATTCCAGGACTGTAGGTGGTCATACTGCAGGAGAGGCTCTTCCTATCTGCCAGGTTCAGAAGGCAGCTCCACATGACAGAGGCAAGTCTAGCCTCCTCAGCCTGCTGTTTTGAGGGTCTGGGGTGTGTGGGCATCGCTGGTGATTAATCAGAACATGAATTATCTATCGGTGTTCTTGTTCGCCAGCCACCTGCAGCCGTATCCAGGCCAGCTTCCCCAGTACACACTGGAGAAAGCAGGAACTTCCAGTCTTCCTTTACCTCCTTGAGAAATCAGGTCAGTCCAGGAAAAAGCAGAAGAGCTACATTGTGGGGCTGAAGCAATGCATGCAAAATGAGTTCCAAGAGGAGAGAGACCCATCAGTGTGGTTGGGGACACAGGGCAGGCTTTCAAATGGCTGACAGGCTTCTCTGAGTTTTTCTAGAAGAAAAAAAAATGAGCTACTTCAGGTGTTTCTGGTGTAGTGTGTTCTTGCATATGTGTTGGTACACACATGAATATGGACCCCAGAGTCAACAATGGCTGTTTTTCTCAGCAATTTCCATTTTAGTGGTTGAGCCAGGGTATTTTACTGAGCTTGGAGACTGCCAACTAACCTAAACCGAGTGACCAGCAAGTTCCAGGTGTCATTCTCGCTCTGCCTCCCTCGTGCTAGGATTGCAGGTACACAACCATGCGCTTTGCTGCTTATCTGGGCGCTGGGGTTTGAACTTAGTTCCTCATGCTATGGATCAAGCACTTTACTGACTGAGTCATCTCCCAGATGTTTATGTTGTGGCAGTGATAACGACCTGATTTGTGGATGTCCCCTTAAGGACTACAACATGTGGACTTCAGCTGACTGATGCGTTTCTGCAACTTTCACACAATAAAACTTTCAACTTCTAATTATAGATGACCACATACTGTTCAATACTGTAGTGGCCCCCCAGTAAATGTTGGGAAGTTTTCTTTCTTATTTCTTAGGATGCCTGCATTTGAAGACAGTCTGTGTGCCCTTTCTGTCTCATGTTTCTAATGTATTTTCTGTTGTATGATTTACCTTAGCTACCCATGATTATGCCTAAAGTCAAGCAGAAATAGTTTCTGAGATTCCTTTAAGAGTCCCACACACGACAGAACTATTCTTCCCTGGAAAATGTTCAACTTTTCTCATCACAGTTTCATCAGGACAGGGAAGGTAGAGTCTCGTCATCAGCTATATGTAAACTTCAGGTGGCAAAGTTCAGTCTTGGAGATGGGAAAAGAAATCAATGGGTGTGAGAGCTTCTTCTGTAACCATGAGGACCTGAATTCATGTAGAAAGCTTTGCATGGCCACATGGGGATAAAGCCCTGGCACTGTATGTGGAAGGAGGGGAGAAAGCAGAGACCCAGGCATCTAGATGTAGAATTCTTTGACTTTACCATTGTTGGACTATTTTTAATATACTCATATTTTCATCATTTTGGGGAAGTTTTGTGACCACTGTTTCCTAAAATGTTTTTACTGGCATTTTCTCTCTGGGTACATATCATAGGGAGATAAAATGATGTGACCATATGAAAACATTGACAGGAGGACTGGAGAAATGGCTCAACCTATTTTTTTATTAACTGAAATTGTTCTTTGACAATTATACATGTACAAACATTTTTTAAACACACGTAAAAAATAAAACTGCTTCTGTCTCTGAGTTACTGGAATGATTGAACAGAGACATGGAAAAAACATGTAGCTGAGTTCAGGGACACACAAAAAAAATGTGTCTGTGACAATGAACCACAGAACAGCAATACGATTTCAGAAAAGTGAACAGAGGTGGTAGAACCCACGCCACTCTTGCAGCACAGCAGAACACTTGAGTTTTCAAAAGGACCTGGCAGCCATTCCTGATAATTGGTGTAGGTCCCCTCCTTTATGATCTAATCCTTCATGAGCCACAAACAGTGGCAGTCAGTGGCTGCTCTCTCTTATAGGCTGAAAGGAGTAAGGTGGAGCAGGGAGGTAAGCGTTAACTCTCCGACACAAGGAGTACTGGATGTGGGTGTGTAGATGTTTATTTAAGACACACAGTTTACTAAGGGCAAAATACACACAGGTTACTGTACCGGACAGAGCTCCTC
>JAQHUG010000084.1:5234101-5245065 GCA_028555095.1 Dicrostonyx torquatus
GGGGCTGGACCACCAGTCCCAAGAGGTATAAAAAGATAGGCCCACGTGGGAAGCGCTCTCTCTGCGGATCGCCGGTCTCCCTGCCTCTTCGGAGGAGCTCTGTCCGGTATTGTAAACTGTGTGTATCTTGTCCCTACTAATCTGTGTGTATCAAATAAACATCCACAAATGGTGCTGTACACGGCACAGACATGCTGTCCATGCTCACCACATACATGACAGACTCCACTCCATCAATTAACAGGAAGGAAATGCCACCAGACATGCCCACCAGCCAATCTGACCTTGACAGTCCCTCAACTGTGTCTCACATTTGAGAGTTAAAGCTAAGGCAACACACATGCAGAAATGTCATAATTTTAACCTAAATAATAAAATAATTTTAAAAAGTAGATTTCTACCTCCTACATGCACACTCACACACACATGCTTTGTTTGGGGTGGGAAATCTGGGTGCATGGAGGAGCATTTACTTATCATGAGTAGGGTTTGGTCTTACTCTCTGTACATATTCGTGTATAAGTTTGTGAAACACGTTAAGTTCTCCATCTGCATTTCCTATCAAGCTCCTACCCCTAAAGACTCAGACTTAGGGTGGAGGTGCAGGATCACATCACCTGGAACAGATACTGGTGTAGCAGTGGATGGGGTCCCCCAGGCAAATCTCCTCAGAATAGTTTCCTGATGTGGTTTCTCTTTATTCCCTAAGCCCCAGAGACAGTTTTCCCTCATGCTTAACCCATCCTATCATGACAGGAAAGTCCTAGGCTAACTTTAGAGACATCATGAGATGTGTAGGTCCTGGTTCTATGGGATGCTGACATTGTGTTATGTATGGGGGGTTCATTCCTCCATTGGTCCCCAGAAAGACTGTCTAAAAAAGATTCTCAGGGCTCTTCACTCTGTTTTCTGAGTCATCTTTCTATTTCCACAAGAAACAGTTGGTAGGGGCTTCCTCTGATTGAGATAAAAAGTAAAATAATATACCAATGTTTGGAAAGGTAATATCTGCTCTTGAAGAGTTCAATTCCCAGCATCCACATAATGGTTCCCAACCACCTGTAACTCCAGTTCTAAGGGAATCTAATGCTCTCTTCTGGCTTCCGAGGGCCGCTCTATATGTTTACACACACACACACACACACACACACTATATATATATATATATATGTATGTATAGACAAACAGATGCACAGACACATAGATAAAAATGTTTAGAAGAGAATATAGCAATGCCCTTATAAATACTAAAATTTTTTTTTACCAAGTTCAGGATGAGCTCATCACTCAAAAACTAGAATCACAAAAATTCTTGAGATGAGCTCTCAGTTATTTTAGACATTCGTAAGTCTGCCAGAGAAAAAGATTTGCAAATTTTCTTGGCAGTGGGCTTTGTGGTATACTCCTATAATCAACAGGGCTCAACAGGCAGAGGCAGGAGGACTGAGCATCCCAAACTGATCTAAGCTGCACAGTGAGAGCCTTTTTTTTTTTTAAACAATTCAAGGGTTGGGGATTTGGCTCAGTGGGAGGCATCTTGCTTCACATGGGCAAAGTTAGGTTCAGTCCCCAAGATCATGGGGCCAGGAGGACATTCTTGGAAATTGATTATTAACAGCTAATTAATATTTTAGAAACTAGTTTGTTTTTCAGACCTTAACAATGGGTTTTAATACCATGCCCTTCTTTTTAACAGTAGCTCATGTTTTCTTGACAGTATTCCAGGCCTGATCTCTGTACCAAAGATATTTATTAATTTTAGCAACGTTTGCCATCTGGACAGATTGGGAATGAAAAATGGTGTTATTTTCCAGCTCAAATATCCCTGTCTGGTTTATATTCAGCAATCTTTTCGTTGGTGTTTCTATTCAATAGTCTTTGGCAGTTTCTACACTGTTTCCTGCACAATGGATTGTTCCAGAAGCATCTAGAACACAGAGATGTCTTCACACTCTGTCTGGAAACTCCATCATCCAGTTTTCTAAGCCATTCCATATATATTCCAGTTTCCATCTCCCCAGACCAAACGTTTCTAAACTTTCTGTCACTGTATAAAAAGGGTCCAGTTTCTAGTATCACTTTTCTTTATTTCTCTAGTCCATCATGTCCTACTGCCTAGTTTACCTAGGTAATAAAGTTAGGATGGATGAAGCATCTCAGCTCTCCCCTCCCAGGTATCTGTGCACCAAGGGAAACTGTTGTTAGCACCAGAATCCTCTGAAGGCTTGTTGACACACAACGAGTTTTGGTGAATGGAAGCTGCTATCTGAGCCTCTGCTGCTCTCTCTGTGAGCCCCCATCTATGAGGTTCTTTGTGCAGTGAGTGATGCCTTCTTGATACCACGGTGGTGGGCATTCCACAGCAAGCAACCCAGAGAGAGGAAGCCTTGATCTTTTGAGAAACAGTCTCAGAAGTCACCAAGGATCACATGACTCTACTTTCTTGGTTGGGAATAGTGTAATCATCTCAGATTCAAGGGATGGGGCATGCAGCACAATTCTTCACAGGAAATTACAGGGTTGGATGGATATACCCAATCAAAAGTGCTGTGGCATTTTTAGAACTTATTATTTACCAATTCATAATATCAGATATCATTCTTGGAGCATTCCTATTTTTAACAGTAAATTTTAATGTATGGTGGTCGCATTCTTCTTTGTGTATTGTGGCCCTGTTGTTGGACCCTACCCCTGGAGAGAGGTCAACAAATGTCTACTCACTCCAGAGGGGAAACTGACGACAAAGTACATCACCACCAAGGCCAACTTCGTGAGTCAGTGATTTTCATTGGGGTTACTTATAGAGATATAAGTATAGAGATATAGAGTGAGGGGTTACTACAGGAGCAAATACGACTCCAAGGCAGCTGCATCACCAAAGACCACCCCTGCATGGGTGGCAGCTCACAAAAGCTGGGAACCCGGAGCACACTGCGCAGTCTGCAGGTGACATCGCATGTCAGAGAATGTCCTCTCCAGGTGCCTCAGTTGTTCTGAGCCTTTTCTACGCTGCTCCACTAGTGTCTCTCAGATGTCCTCCTGCTTACGCAAGCTTGGGGAGCAAGGAACTTAGTAGAGGTGATCTATGCCAGTGACTTCCTGAAGCTGATGAGGGAGCTTGCTGCTGGGCGGAATGTTTCTCTTCTCTTCAGAACGCCTTGTGTCTTAAGGAGCTCCCCACCCCAACCAAGACAGACTATTTTGTCCCAGAGAAAACTGCCACAGAATAGACCCAGAGAAGCTAAATGTTATAAGCCTCGGCGCTAACATGGTCTGGGATTCAGCAAAAATGAAAATACAACTGAAAGAGTGAGTGGAAATAAAATTCTCCCAGTTCTCCTTACCACAAGTAATCCGCTCCCGGGTAACATTAAACCGTGACATTTCCACATTATTAACTTTAGAGTTTAGTCTTTCAGAAATGTTCTTTGCATTTATTAACATGGGAATATATTATTTTACATCCTATTGAGCCCATATGTTATTCAGCTACAAAGCCCTTTCTCATGGATCCATATTGATAGATTAGAAACCACTGTGTATTCAAACTTTATTGAGTTTTTTTCCCCCTGAAATGTTTAAATCTTTTACTGCAGCTCATTTGTTCTATGCTCGCGCTACTTAAACAGAAACACCTGTGCATTTCCGGCTTCGTGCAGAAGAGCACAGGAGGTCACACAGAGGCTGCTGGTGTCCCGGAAGCTGAGAGAATGGAGAGTTAGCAACATGCTTAAGCTTTTTAAGACGAAACAGAACTGTTTGCCCTCTTGTATTTCATATCTTTGAGAACTTGATAGGGAAGGGATAAGGCTTGTACACATAATTTTGCAGGTAAAAGAAAATAACCTGGGATCTGGGAAAATAATTCAGTTCATAAAGTGCTTAGAGTTTGGATCTTCGCCGGTTGCATAGAACTGGGTGATTCTGTGAACATTTACATTTTAAACAAAATAATCTCTCAGGTGGGGAGTTAGAAACAGGGGGATCCCTGGGACTCACTGGCCAGCCTTTCTAGTTGAGTTGGTGAGATGGAGGTTCAGAGAGAATTGGTATCACAAAATAAGGTGGATACCAACAAAGACACCTAATACCTCCCTATGCCTTTATATACAAGTGAATACATATGCATACACACACAGGAACAGACATGAATACACACATGCCACACAGAATAATTGTAGGACACCCGAAGAATTAACGAGCAGATGATGAAATGGCAATGTCGTGAGTCTCTGTCATGCGGCATATGTGGAGAAGACCTTGAGTTAGGAGGCTGATTGTCTGGTTTGGGTTTCCCAGTATCTTCCATGCTTTGGCTTCTCTGGGTATGATATGAAGATATTGAACATTGCTGTTCCCACTGTGGTCCACAAGGCAGCAAAATCCACACCATGTGGGAGCTTCTTAGAGTCTTGGTCTCCATCCTCTGCTCCACTGGGTTCAAAGGCAGAGTCACAGTGAAGTTTGATAAACCCTGAGATTACGACCCCAGAGGCCCCTTTTCTATTCTAACTATTTTGGAACTAAAGTGCTCTTTTGAGTAAAGGAGTGAAACGAAAAGGATAAAACAGAACAAGTGATATTTTGTTACCCTTGAGAGACAGGTGGACTGCCCTTATTTACAGCACTGAGTGCAGTGTTCTTTATAGGCGGTTTGCTGAGAACAAGGGAAACACAAACACTAAGGAGTGGATGGTTGCTATGGCAGTCAGGGTCTTTTGGGACAACAGAACCAATAGAAGTAAATATAATATCAAAGGGGGGTCTATAGTATTGATGCCAAGCTGATAGGATCTAGGTAACCCAACAATTGCTGTGTCACACCTGGGAGACCAAGAATCTTCTAGTAGCTGTTAAACCCGTGCGACTGAATATCTTCATGGTCCTGATCTAGCACTGAAAGCCTGGAGGATTCCTGGACTGCTGCTGGTCTTCAGTCTGTGCGGGAATGTTGAAGAAGCTGGATCTACTATCCGCGAAGGGCTACAGCAGCTACGGAATAAGTGAGCTGGCCAGTGAGAGTGAGGCAAGCAAGCAAAAAGCAAAGACCGTTCCTCTGTTCCTTCTCGCCTGTGTTGCCACCAGACAGTGCCACTCACATTTGGGCTGGGTCCTCCCACCTCAAATATTCTGATCAACAAAGTCCTTCACAGAGCCCCAGCAGCTTGTCTTTTAGCTGATTCCAGATCCAGTCAAGCTGCCCACCAGATGAACCACGACTTTTATCTGTCTCGTGGTATATCCCTGTCATAGTTCTCAGTTTTATTTTGTTTGACTTCCCTGGATCTTCCCATCAATTACCCTTTCAAACTGTCTTTTAGGAATTTCATTAGAAAAGAGCTACAGAGCATGAAGTGGCCTACCAGTGGGCCTGTGTCAAGGTCGTGCTGAAAAATGCCCATGTGCCTAAGGACAACAGGGTTCTAGGAAGGTCCTCAAAACACATAACATGTGAGGGTGTGATGTTTAATATCAACTGTCAGCTTGAGATCTGTAATCACGCAGAAGACAGGTGTCTGGGCATTCCTGCAGGGGACTATCTTGGTTGTATTGATAGAGGTAAGAAGACCCATCCACTGTGGGCACCATCATTCCCTGGACTGCGATATTGGCCTGTATGAAAAGTCCGATATCAAACTGAGAGCCAGACTTCATCATTTTACATTTCTTATCTGTCGATGGGATGAGATCGCCTGCCTTGAGGTCCTGCTGCTGTGACTTTTCCACCACGTACGGATTGTATTCTTGAGCTCTCATCCAAATGAAGCCCCTTGTCCCTTAAGTCAGCATTCTATTACAGCAATAGAAAAAGAGACTAAGATATACGGTCTGCTACTCTGGATAACTGAGCACACTGTGGCACACAAGGGAACGTGGTTTATTTTTTGTGTGGAAAACACTTCTCACTTTCTAATTCTTGTACAGTCCCGGGACACATCAGGGCCCTATTAATCGTGAATAGAATTATTTAATGGATTGTGACTTTTGAGACTGTTTTTTTTGCAACATAATTTTTAGGTTCATCCCTGCTGTTATTAGTGCACATGTCCCTCCTTTTAATGGTTTAATAGTATTCCCTTATATGGATATACTATTCTTAGCTCATTCATTCTTCACCTTTGAGCTATTGTGCCTAATGTCACTCCAAATATTTTGCTATAAACCCTTAAAAATGTATACCTACATGTGGGGCTGCAAGGCCATGTGGTCACTCTCTGGGTACTCACTGGAGAGTGACTTCACTGTTTCTCTAAGTGGTTTAGTAACTTCACACTTAGTGAAGCCAACTGCACATAGTCATATGGGATATTTACCCATCCATTCATGGACTCAGCTCATCCACTTGGGCCTTTTAGGAATTTAGCTATTTTCCCCGTGTTTCAGCAGTTGTGATTTTATTGGCTTCTGTGGATGGAAGTGATGGTCTTGTTTGTCTAGAAAGACAAACAGAACTGGGAAACTGAATTTTGAACACAATCTCTCTTCCTGCCTTGCGACAAGTTAGCTAGGAAATTGCTCCATGTAGCTGTGCAGCTGCAATAGCCGCTGCTGCAGCAGCAGGAATCTGATAGGAAAAAAGCCATCAGAGAGATGCAGAGATTTATTTATTGTTGTCTTAATCTGGCAGCCACAGAAGAGATGAGGAATGGCTCCATTGTTTTCACCCTATGAATAAGGCATTCCGTGGGTGTAGGTAAGGTCACCTGGTGCCTTACAAACAGCCCATGCAGGTTGGCTGATTCTCAGGAGATAATGACATAGCAGAATTCACAAAGGGAGAAAAAAATGAGATGGCAGGCTTGCTTCTAAGACCTTTTCCAGTTCAAAGAAGCAGTCTCCTGCACCCTCCCAGTCATAGCTGATTTGCTATTTGATGCAGTATCTGAATGGCTGGCAGGATGATCCACAGCTCAGAAATCTGTAAGGATGGGCCATTCTTTGTCCCCGCATAGGAAGATACAGAAGGAATAAATCCCATGTGGTGGAGGCTGAGGGTATCTCATCCTAGACACCTTGTTTCATTCGAGCACAAGGTATATCATTTGCCTCCTTAATTTTGATTTAAAGAATTCTTTGGAGGCAGGAGAGATGCCTCAGTGGTGATGCATTTGCCAAGAAAGAGTCAGAACATGAGTTCAAAAGCCCAGAACCTCTGCAAAGCCTGCTGTGGAAACATGCATTTGTGATGTAGTCTTCCTGCAGTGAGAGGAGAGGCAGAAATAGGAGAATCCTTGCAAGCTCCTTGGTCAGCTGGCATGGACTGCTCAGAAACAAACAGCTAGCAAAGTGAAAGGTAGAGAGAGCACCCAAAGTCATCTCTGACTTCCAATTCCCTCACACCAAAAGATAAAAATTCTTCAGTTTTTTATAAAGAACACATACCCCACCTTCCTAGCCAAATTTCTCCTTGTGCTCAGTAAGTAAATGGTGTCTCTCGCACTGGCGCTGAATCAAGATGGAAAAAGAATGTATGAGATCAAGGACTCTGGGTTGTCTAGACACATGAAGTTTTACAGTCCCTGTTGGCCACCTGACCTTAGGACCCTTTTGAGAGTTATAAAGGTGTTACTGCCTGCCCAGATTTAATATTAGTGCCACTTGCTACTCCAAAAAGTGTCCCTTTCTTGTCTTCCTTTTCCTGCCCCTGAGTTAGATAAGATTTTAGAACCTTCAAGTGTCCCTTTCTGATTTTCTAAGCCACATAAATTTGCGTGACAGTAAACCACTTCTTGAATCCACATCTGCACACCCATAGGTTAGCATGGCTCCCAGAGCTCAGGGAAGCTTCTTTGTGTAGTGACTGGTGGTTATCACAGCAACTCACAACTGCCCCAAGTGCAGAGAACAAGTGTCTGTGGCCTTCCTAGCCACAAATAGACACCAATGTCACCCCCTTTGCAAGGCTGAAGGACCACTGCAGAATAGAGAAAAGACTGTTAAACACCAGTGGGTAGGGAAGGCTGGAATGGAACAGTGTCCCTTTGTGATGACAACTCATTTGCACAGCTGTGAACTCACAGCGGCCACATTTGCCAGCACGGGGTCAAGTCAGTCGATATTCCAGTACTGATGACAGAGGAGCTCCAGAAACTGCACCTCTAGCTGAGGAGCCATTGGCAGTTGATGGCTGTTAGGGGAGGGGAAGTTGGTTTTCTTTAGGGTGTGGATCATCCTAAATTCATGATTCAATGAGCTGCATAAATTAGACATAGCAGATTATTTTGGAAAGAACTTATGGCCGGGCAGTGGTGGCGCACTCCATGCCTTTAATCCCAGCACTTGGGAGGAAGAGGCAGGTGGATCTCTGTGAGTTCGAGGCCAGCCTGGTCTACAAGAGCTAGTTCCAGGACAGGCCCCAAAGCTATAGAGAAACCCTGTCTCGAAAAACCAAATAAATTGAAAAAAAAGAAAGAAAAGAACTTATGAAATTGGGAGGAGATGTGAAAGGGAGAGATATGAGAGAAGGATAGGTGGAAAAAAATCTAATTTCCCTTTAATATGGCAGACCTATTAAAAAAGTATCATCTCAGGAGCCCTATGACCAAGGTCTCAGACCAAGTTCTCAACAGAAAGGAGATTGACTTGCCCCAAGGGAGAGAGGGGAGAGATAAGGGACAAAGATAGGAGGTAGAGGATGAGAGTGAAGGGGAAGGAAACCAGGGAAAGGTGGCAGGCTATTTGTCCCAGAGGACAAAGGACTGCCTCTGGATAGAGGGAGACAGATATACCACACAGGAAAATGGTGGTTTATAAAGGTACAAGGGGAAACCCTGTGTTAGATGAGGTGTTTAATTTTAATCAAGCATTTTAATTTGGTAAGCCAAAGGGGACTTTTGATTGTTGGATTTTAATAGTTTGATATCTGAACCTTGGTAGTCGACCTCAGCAGGAGGGATTGGCCAAATAAGGGATGATCTTGGGGGCTAGCTTTAGGAATGTCTGATGGTTTTTAGCAAGGCAGAGGGAATTGGGGAGAAGGGCAAGGACTGCCAGAGTCATAAGCCTGAGTGGGCTAGTGTCCAGTTACCTATTACATGTCGGGAAAGGCATCACCACTTCATCCTCTCAACTTCTTCAGCCATAGCTATGATTCTGTTTCCAGGCACCACCTCACCTGTTCTCACTGGAGGATCTGTACTTTCTGCAAAGGTTTCATGAAGTCTCTTTAAGGAGCCTAGAACTCTTTGCATATGACCTGTTGGCCCAAAGACAGAGATTTTTACCTACGTGTTCCTGGGCTCTTGTTAATTAAGACTTACTGTTTTGATTTAGTTTTTGACAATTCCATGCATGCATATGTCTTTAGGTCATTTTTGCCCCATGATTCTCTTGTTCCTTCCAGGTCTACGAGGAATTTTTGTCAACATTGGTGACTCTTCTTCTCCCCGTCCTCTTCCTCCTCCTCTTTCTTTTCTTCTTCCTCTTTTTTTCCTCAAAAGCCCCCTTTTTGCTTTCATATTGTTTTGTGTTGTTGTTTTGTGACCCACTGAGTTTAACGAGATGAACATGAGTTGGGAATTATTTACCTGAGCATGAGCAAAGTATCAGTATCTACATCACAATAAAAATGGCTCCTCCTCAATGGATGCTTTCTCTTGCATAACAAGGTGTATTTTTAATAAATACATACATAAATAGTAATTTTAAATAAATGCATAAATCATAACATACTTAAATTTATTTAATTTCTTAGAACAATCTTCGCATTTTACATCCCAATCCTAGTTCCTAACCCCTCCCCTTCTCCTGCTCCCCACACCTTACACCCACCCCACCCCCATTCACTACTCAGAAAAGATAAGGATTCCCATGGGGACTCAAAAAGTCTGACATATCACTTTGCGGCAGTACTAAGGCCCTCCTCACCCACTATATTTAGGCTGAACAAGGTATCCCTCCAAAGAGAATGGGCTCCAAAAAGCCAGTTCAAACACTAGGGCTAAATCCACTGGCTACTGCCAGTGGCCCACAGACTGCCCCAGCCATACAACTGTCACCCACATATAGAGGGCCTAGTATGGTCCTGTGTAGGTTCCCACACTGTCAGCCTGGATTCAGTTCCCACTAGCTCGGGTCAACTGTTTCTGTGGATGTCCCCATCATGGTCTCGATCCCTTTGCTAATATTATCCCTTCTCCCTCTCTTAGAGTGGACTTTGGGAGCTCGGGCCAGTGCTTCACTGTGGATCTCTGCATTTGCCTCTGTCAGTTGCTGGATGAAGGTTCTATGATGACAATTAAGCTAATCATCAATCTGATTACAGATGGCAGTTCAGGAACCCTCTCCACTATTGCTTAGATTCTTAGCTGGGGTCATCCTTGGGGATTCCTGGGAAATTCCTTAGTGTCAGGTTTCTCCTTAGTCCCATAATTAATTCCTCTTTCAAGGTATCTCTTTCCTTGCTCTCCTCTGTTCTTCCCCCATCTTGACCATCCTGTTCCCCCATGTTCTCCTCCCCATTCCCTTTTTCCCTCCTTCTCCCTTTCCACCCTCCCTTCTCCTCCCCCCACATGCTCCCAATTTTGTCAGAAGATCTTATCTATTTTCCCTTCACAGGGGGATCTGTGTTTGTCTCTCTTAGTGTTCTTCTTTTACCTAGCATCTCTGGGGTCATGGACTATGGGCTGGTTTTCCTTTGTTTTATGTCTAATATCCATTTATGAATGAGTACATACTGTGGTTGTCTTTCTGGGTGAGTTACCTCACTCAGAATGCTGTCTTCTAGTTTCATCCATTTGCCTGTAAATTTCAAGATGTCATTTTTTTTTTCCCACTGAGTAGTCTCACATTTTCATTATCCATTCTTGGGTTGAAGGACATCTAGGTTGTTTACAGGTTCTGACTATTAGGAAATAACGCTGCTGTGAACACAGTTGAGCAAATGTCCTTGTGGTATGAGTGTGCATCCTTTGTGTATATGCCCAAGAGTAGTGTCTCTGGGTCTTGAGGTAGGTTGATTCCCA
>JAQHUG010000084.1:5250128-5276304 GCA_028555095.1 Dicrostonyx torquatus
TGGCTCTGAACTCATGATCCTCCTGTCTCTATTTTTCAAGTGCTAGGATTATAGATGTGCACTCACAAGTGTGATCAATATTTTGATTTCATAACCATCAATTCTGAGAGACACTTTCTTTAGCATCTCCTCTGATTCTTCTTGAAACAACAGGTAAGCAATGCCCGTTGTTCTGTTTAGCACAGCCTTGGATTTCATTAGCTTTTAAATTCATTTATTTGTTTTTGGCAGCCTTATTTTTCCTGCATAGTGAACTCTATCTCTGTGCCTGGTTAATTCTGTCACTTGAGTATGTGACTCATAAGAAACCCACCAGAATGCTAAGGTGTTCCATGATCATAATTCACAACCCTTCTCCCTGCCAGTCACCAGCTCACAGGATATAGACTGAAAAGTTGTTTTTCATTCTGCCCCCCAAATGACAAATTTGAAGACATAGAGAAAGTAAGTAGGATATTGTTAGCTTGGAGTGGCAGATCTGGACTGTTACAGTTGCAGGGTAGTTGGTGGCCTTGGAAATATTCCCTCATTGGTGGACATTTTCATGAGGTTTAAAGGGACACAGATCACCCTGCATCCACACTTTCACATCCAATATTAAGCAGAGTCAGTTAAGGTGAGCATATTACATGGAGTGAATCCAACAGCTCAGACAAAACTATAGTGCTCCATTTAGCTTGGAATTTCAACTATGCCTTTTCTTAGCTATTGAATTGTTCTGAGCATAGAAGTCTACTTTCTTTGTTTCTGTACAACTTTGGGAAATGCATGGGATCCAGGGTTATCTAACAGGTTCTCACATGTCCCAAAGTCACCCACATGGCCTAAGGCAGTAAAATTATCTTTGAACTACTTCAGTTGTCTGCCGTGTTTGAGCAAAGTGCAAATCTGATTGCCCATTCGTGATCTGGAATCCAGTGCATGTGGCGAATCTACATCTGACAAGTGTGCACTTACCGTCCTCAGCTGTGGCCTCCATCTGCTGGGCCTCTCCTTGTCAAGCCCTGGTGTCATAAAAATATTTCATAAGGTGTCAGAATGGTAACTAGCGGTTTGTACTTGGCTTGTGTGTTACCGAGTTTCTCTTGCTGTGACAAGACACCATGACTAAGGCAATCTGTGGAAGAGTTTGTTTTGGCTTATGGTTCCAGAGTTGGTATCTATGATGGCTAAGGCCTGCCGTCAAGGGGCTGGAGCACTAAGCTGGTTGAGGACATTTCCATCCTTATGCAAAAAACAGAGCAGGCCAGCTGGTAATGGGACAATGCGACAAACCCCCAAAGTTCACCCCAGTGACATACTTCCTCCAGCAAGGTTCTACCTCCCAACATTCCATAACCTTCCTAGACAGCACCATCAATCTAGTCCATGTATTCAAATTCAAGTGCATGAGCCTGTGTGAGTGTGTGTGTGTGTGTGTGTGTGTGTGTGTGTGTGTGTGTGTGTGTATTTCTCCTTCAAACCATCACAGCTTGAATGTAAAATCTCTTTTGAGCATGGTCCCCTGGTTGGAGGGCATGCAAGTTCAATTACAGATATGTCACTTCTGTCTATAACTAAAAATAACCGTCATGGCCCCTCATGCATTGCTATCAGGTTGCTGCAAGATGGTGGGATGGTTTCTGCATGTGGCTGCTTCTGACCCAGTGCTGGCGTTTCCTATCAGGGTGGTGACACTTTAGATGTGCAAGGAAAGCGTGGCTAATAATAACTCAGAGCTGTCTGGCTACGAGGCTTCGGGAAGATGTTACAGATGTTCAGCTGTGTCTACGTATGTCTGTGTCCCAGTTGATCTGCATGTGCATTTGGGGGGCATGGATTCGGGAGAAAGGTTATTTATATTTTTGTATCTTGCTCCTTCAGTTAGCGTTTGAATAGGACCATTTGGTAAACACGTCACTGGAATAGTCTCTCCATAACGAGAACCAATCTGGGCAATGAGAGCCCTCAGCCATTAACCTGCCCTTCTCTCATCCTTAGTTTTATTTATAGAAGTTCAGAGAAATTGGCAGCTGCTTTTTGAAGCCACAGTCGGTCACGCCGACCTTTCTGATGGTATTTGGTTAGAGGCTTCTGTCTTTCTGATTCATTCTCTCCAGGCACATAGCCTCTGTCCTTTTGTCTGTCTTCAAAGCGTTGCATATTCTTGTTTTGGATAGCTAATGCTGCTATTGTGGATGACTGGCACTCTTCAGAGGGGAGGTGTGAGTGTGAGCGTGTGTGCGTGCGTAAGAGTATGTATGTATGTGTGAGAACTTGTGTGTGCTAGTATGTGAGCATGTATCTGTGTGAGCATGCTTTGGATGATTTGTGGGAGTGTGCTTGCTTATGTGTGAAGTCCTGTGTACACAGTGTGCACTGAGGAGGAAGTCGTGTGTCTCTGCTGTGTCTAACATCAGGATGCGTCATTTGTTGTTTGCCTCTGTGTTTGCACATGCTCACCTTGAGAATCTAAATGAAGGCCACTCAAGCCAGGATTTTTCTTTAAACTCTGACGGCTCACGGCAACCCTGCATATTCTTTCTTAACTCCCAAGCTCCATGGTCCTCTTCTTCCTGTCTCCTTAGATTTCACATGTTAGAAAGCCGCAGCCATGCACCCTTCACCACCCTTCTCTTTGAGCTGGGGCCTCCCTGTGATCACTTCCAAGGCAGCACAGAGAGGACTGTGCCTCATCTCTCATTGGTTCAGGCAAGGAAGCTGCAACCAGGTACATTGTGAATCACTTACATTGGCTTCTGGGCAGAACACAAATGAAACCTTGATGCTTGACTCTTCTGGGGCTCCTTTTCCATGACTTTCTTCTCCATCAGTTCCTGTGAGGCAGGGAGGGTATTGATTAGACTCTCAAATGAAGAGCAACTGGAAGGCTCTATTTTACAGGATCCAATACAGGTCAGGGTCAGACATAACTGCTTCCAGCAAGCCCCTTACCTCAAGGGTGGGGGAGGAGAAGTTATGTGGTCAGAAATGTAGGGAGACATCTACCACTGAAAGACTTCTGGAACTTTCCTTTACCTTCTGGGTCTTTCTTACACTGCCTTACTATTGAATTCCTGCCTACCAGAGGCCCTCAATCTGTGGATCAGTTATTATCACAGGGCTTGAGTGAGAGGGATGGCATTTCCTCTTGGACAGAACTCCCTGGTGAAGTAAGATCTGAGGGAAAGGGACCTCCCACTTCACCTTCAGTTCTCATGTTGACATCTGACCTGGCAAACATAATAGTAATATTAATGTTCATGGCAGAAGAAGACTAACTATCAGCCTCACTAAGGCTCATGCTCTCTGTGTCCTTTATGCTTGGTTTACAGCTCTAGTCAATAAGGACACTGGGGGACTCAGAAATAGCAGCTGGATTTATTAATGATAATGATTACGGATGTAAAATGTTATAAGGCATAATTTTCATAATGCAAATAAAGGAATTAGTTACAAAGCTGAAGCGAGAGAAGCTGGACTGTCATTCAACTGTGAGCTCCCAGCATAGGAAACATTTCCTTGCTTCCGGCTAGGCCACTGTTTCCATGGGGAAAGGAAGAATGCAGAAGATTTGGGCCTGAATAGGGTTACTTCACATCTGACTATAGGGAACCTCAGGTATAATACTAGTGCCTGGTATATGAGAAGCCCTTCATAGCTCTTCATTTCCTGCATGCAGTCACCTTCAAGACCGAGTGGTAGCTGCTTTTCTGTTCCTGTGGCAAGGCATCATGAGCTTATTTGGGCTGATGGCTGCAAAGGGATGAGAGTCCATCATCATGGAGAAGCATGATAGCAAGTAGCAGACATGGCAGTAGGAACAGAAAGCTGAGGGTTTTCATCTTGAGCTGCAAACCAGAAAGAGAGAGGGCAAACGAGGAGCTTGAGGATTAACTTTCAAAACCCACCCTCGTCCCTAGTGATGCACTTCCTCCAGCAAGATGGTACCTCCTAATCTTCCTCAGACAGCACCACCAACTGAGGATCAAGTGTTCAAATTATCCAAGACTATGGGGCTGTTTCCCAACCAAATCCCTATTATAGATGCAGAACTATTTGATAAAATAGAGATTTTACTGTGAATGGAATGAGGCAAACAGGTACCTTTGAAAGTTTGTTTCAGGTCAGTCCCTTTAATGGCATTGACCCATTTTATTGAGCAGTGGGCCTCAAGCATGACATTTAAGCTTCCAATTTACTTATAATTTTGGAATAGAGGCAAACACCTTTGCCCTGTCATCTGGGCATGGGATATATAAACATGAGAATGGAAGTTATGATTAAAACTTTCCTTGTAGTTGGTCTTGGGTGGTGAGACATGTTCTCTTTCAGTAAGAAAACTGGAAAGGGAAAAGAATATATGATTGAGAAGGGGGAGGGAGAGCAGAGGAAAAGAGAGCGACAGACAGATAGATTGAAGAGAGGATGACAGGCAGAAGGACTCCTGGTGTAGGAGTTCCTTCTGTTTATGTGTTGCTTTCATTGGATAATGAATAAAGAAACTGCCTTGGCCTAGTTGATAGGGCAGAACTTCGGCAGGCAGAGAAGAGAGAACTGAATTCTGGGAGAAAGAAAGCAGAGTCAGAGAAGCGCCATGGAGACACCATGGATCTCCTGCCTGAGATGGACGCTGGTTAGAATCTTGCTGATAAGCCACAGTCACATGGCGATACACAGATTAATAGAAATGGGTTAAATTAAGATGTAAGAATTAGCCAATAAGAAACTAGAGCTAATGGGCCAGGCAGTGTTTTAATGAATATGGTTTCTGTGTGATTATTTTGGGTGTAAGCTATCCGGGCAGCTGGGACAATAAGCAGCCCACTCCTCCTGTTGCAGATTCCTCCAATGGCACTCCAGACTTTCCCTAGCCCTCCAAGGACATGTTATATTCTTGACCTCGAATTGCATGACATACCTAAGGATGCTGAAAATAAGATTTCTCTAAAAAGTCATTTCCCCCACAAGGGGGCTTGCTTGCTACAAATGAATCCTTAAATTCAATCCCCAGCACCACGTAAACCAGGCGTAGTGGTGCATGCCTGTACTCCTAGCAATGGGGAGGTGGAGGCAGGAGTATGAGGTGATCAGATTTATCCTAAGCTGCACAGTGAGTTCAAGGCCAGCCTGAACTTAAGGAAGAACTAGAGCATGTTGATATGAATCAAGGATCTTCCTTAAGGCAAACATTTGTCTAGGTCCTTGTGATAGCAGGCGATGTGAAATGAGTGATTAGGTATCCTCTCCACTCTAGTGCCTCTCCTTCTGCAACTCTGCATCTGCCTCTCATCTGCCCCTCATGTTCCTCAGGCTCATCCTTTGTTCAAAATCCATGCATCTGTCACAAGGGTGGCACCACCTCAGGCTGCTCCCATCTCATCCCACGTCAGGGATGAGAACAGTCTGTTTGGCTCTGGGCGTGTTCGGATGTACTCCATCAAGATGCTCCTTGATTCATTTAAATTCTACAAGAAGGAACAGCCGCCAGCTGCCACTCTGCTCGCTCATCATCTTTCCTGGTGTCAGTCACACCTCATTGCATTTGGCAATACATTTGACGTGGGGTGACATTAGCCAGAACACAAATCAGGTAGCATCTGCTGAGAAGTGGGAAGAAGAAAAATTGCAAACAGGTTTATAAAAGGGAAAACAAAATCAGGGTGACATCCAGGTTGCCTTTTTGAGAGAGTCCCAGTTTCTGGGCTTGTTTGTAGGATTGGTAGCTTGATATTCTAGTGTCCCAGTTTTCCTGGTTCAACACTGCTCGTACCACCTATTGCAAAGGGAACTTATGTCATGGAATAGACAGGCAGAATAGAAGTGATGAAGACAACAATGATGTGGGATTCCCATTGGCTAATAAAGAAACTGTCTTAGGCCTGTGATAGGGTAGAGTAGAGCTAGGCAGGGGAAACCAAACTGAATTCTGGAAGAAAGAAGGCCAAGTCAGGGAGAAGTCATGGAGCCGCCGCCAGAGACAGACATGCTAGAACCTTGCCAGTAGGCCATGAGCCTCGTTGTAAAATATAAAATACTGGAAATGGGTTAATACTAGATGTAAGAGCTAGATAACAATACACTTAAGTGATTGGCCAAGCAGTGATTTAAATAATATAGTTTCTGTGTGATTATTTTGGGAGACTAGGCAGCAGAGAAAACACACAAGCGGCCTCCTACAACACAACCATGTGGTCCATCCAGTTCAAGATGACTCTACTTCATAGCTGTTGTTCAGACACAGTAGCTGGTAACAGTTTTTTCACTTTCAAACATTTCCTGATTGAGGAGATTAATAATTAGATCATGTAATAGTCTTGTTTGATGCAGGACCCATCAGTGATGTGCACTGAGCCTCTATAGTACAAGATCCAAGCTGAGGAGTCTAGACTGGGGAGATGACTCAGTAAAACAGTTGTTGTTCAAATAGTAGCACTTGGTTTTGATCTTCAGAACCCATGGGAAAAGCCAGGAGTCATGACTGTGCTTAAAATCCGAGAGCTAGGGAAGTAAAGGCAGGCAGATCCCTGGAACTTAGTGACCAGCCAGCCTAGCCCAATTGGTGAATTACAGGTCAGTGAGAGACCTTACCTCAAATAAATAAATTGGACAGCTTCCAAGGTCCTCCGGCCCCTGCCAAAAAGTATAAAGGAACATATATCATTATTTCATGGTCTCCACTCTATCCATTCCTCACTTGGGGCTCACATCAGCAAACAGCGCTAGAGATTCAGAAGTTGTTTTCTTAATCGAAAAGTAAGGAGAGCAAACATTGGTGATTATTGTTTGCTGTTGGGGCAGGATGCAGTCAAGCACAGACCACCAGGGCACAGTCCCCACCCTGATGGCATCACCATGCACTGGCCTTGCAGCTGGGAGAAACAACTTGCATCCCCCCTCCACAGGTTTTTCAGCTGTCCCTGGGCCTGATGATGGATGACAACAGTGTCTTTCTTTGCATTGGATGTTGTCAGGATTGAGTGCCACAAGGAACAGCAGGTGCTTAACTTCGTGTCTGATGGAAGCTAAGGTCTCAGTGACCAAGAGCTTTGTGTATGTCTGAAACATGACACACTCTGATACAGATGGTCAAACAACTCCATATTTGCCCATCAGTGGCAGCAAGTGCTTCCTGGATTGAGGCTCTCTGGAACCATCCCCCATGTCTGTCTTTCAAATTCTGAGGCACATGAGGTAGGGCGGAAGCCTGTGCTGCTACCACACCCAAATCCCTGAGTGCTTGGTGGTCGATGGTGAGGAGGTAAGCAGCCTTCCTCAGACTCATTCATCACAGCTCTCGACATTTTCAGACGGAGGGAGTGGTGACAGCAAGACAACAGTGTGCTGTGGGCTTGAGGGAACAGATGGTGTCAGGAAAATCTAGCATGTGATGGAAAAGCATGGCATGTTCCCTTCAGCACGCAGAGGGCAGGAACAGTGTGTTCCCAGTGGCTCCTCCTTCCAGCGATGGGTGGGAGAAAAAAAGCTGTGGGGTGCCAACTACCAGCTCCTTCTTGGCCAGGTCTAGACCACTGCTTCTCCAGACCTTGAAAGGAGACACATTTTGAGAAATGCTGGATCTTTTCCTTCTTCTTCTTTTTTTAAAAAATACAATTTCTTTCCAAGATTTTACTGAAATTATATGTTGGTGCTTGGCCAAAGAACGTAGGATCCTGGAGAAAACCAAATATTTGCTTATTCCAAGTATTATTGTTTAGCAATGCAATGGAAAATAACAACTTATATTTATTGAGTTTTGCCTATCATATTTGAGCTAATTTTTTAAAAAATTATTTTAGAGTTTTAGAGAGGATCTCATGTAGACAAGGCTATCCCCAAACTCATTATGTAGTTGGGAATGGCATTGAACTTCTGAGCCTCCCATCTCTACCTACCGAGTGTTGGGATTATAGGCATATCTCAGCATGCCTGGCTTACACAGTGGTGGGATTCAAACCCAGAACAGACACTCTACTAACTGAGCCACATCTTTAGCCGCAGGCCCTGAACTAAAAGCTTTAAAATATTATTGCATTAGGTACTCGGTGTATCACAAACTCTGACACGGATGTTCTGACAATTCCAAACTCTCCTGTAAGGAAATTGCTTAAAAGCCTAGTAATTACCTCTGCTGAAGTTCCAACCCTGAGTACTTGAGCTAAGTTAGCAAGCCATCGGTGGTCGTCATGTTCAAGGATGAACTAGTCCCTAGAAGAAGAAGGAGTTACTGAACTGAGGCCTCAGGAGCAACTGTGACCTGGCTGAGATTCCCCACTTTTCCCAGCCTGAAAGACAGGGAACTTTTGGTTGGACATGTCTCTTCTCCTTTCACAGGGCATCTCTTTTACTTTGTTTCCGGAAAGCGTAGCAACTTGATTTGGGATGCTGTACTGGTCTTAGTGGGAGAGAGGAAGGCTGTTTTCACGGTGGTCCTCCTGTCTCCCTCAGAGCATCTTCACTTCTGTGCTTTCATTTTACACGTACTTACAGTGATTTCTCCAAGTTGGACTCTGCACAGCAGGAAGGTGAGGACAGGGACTGGAGAGGTGGCTCCCTAGTTAAGAGAACTTACTTTGTAATCCTGAAGGTCAGAGTTCAGATCCAGCACCCACATGACAAACCAAGTGTTGTCCCCTCCCCATACCTGTAACCCCAGTTCTGAGTTGTGAAGAGGCAGAAGGATTGCTGGAGCTTGCTGCAGATAAGATCATGCTGCAGGTTTAGGAAGAGACCCTGGTGCCAAGAGACATTTGGAGATGGATGGAGGGCACCTGATAGTTTTCTGGCCTTTGTGTATGTACATGGGTGCATGCGCTCCCCCACATGAATGTACATGCACACAGACAGACAAGTGTGTACACACACACACACACACACACACACAAAGGATTGCATTGGTGGGCACAATCAACACATGGTCAATATCCATATTGAAGGTTCATTTCCTTGCAAATATTCCTAAATGTATTCATCTCCTGTCTTATAGCCACAGAGACACCCATACTGCAGTGTTTAATGGCTGATTGCTTTCATTCAGGAAGGTGAGAGGGTCACAGCTTTACTCAATGACCCAAAACAGGTCGTTGCATTTCACCAGCTTATTGAATAATTTAGAAATGACCCTCTGTGGTTCCATCTCTGCAGGCCTAGCAAATCATTTGTTGTTTTCCTCCCTGAGAGATGGAAGGCATTCTGGCTCAGAGGCCTCCAAAGGGAGAATACACTGTCTCCTTTTCCCTGACTCTCTTGAAGTGAGTCACCTAATTTCTTGTGACACAATACTGACCTGTGTCTGGCTGAGTTTGATGGTGGTCTTTGTTACAATCCAGCACATTGATGTAAATTTTCTCTATGGATTTAAGGGTTTGGGCCCCTTGGGTGTGTATGAAATGATCTCGCTCTGTGTGGTTATGTGCATGGGGCTGCCGCAAGGTTTCTTTCTGAGGTCTGTTGGAAAAGAGGATGATGATGGGTACGCCTGTCTGAACTCGATACTACTGGAACCAACTGTCTTCTCTAATATAACTGCTCATAAATGACCAACAGAGCCACTTGGTCAGCACAGCACCATGTAATGAGTTGATTTGCTTCTCAGACTTCCGTCCCCTTCTCTGCTTCAGGAGAGATGCCCATAGCTCTTGGCACCAAGTTCCTAAAGCAGCCTCCAGATTACAACATATGCTCAGCCAGGAGTTGCTCCCTTGTCAACAATGAGCATTAGTGCAGCAGTTGGAGAGGAAGGAGAAGCCTTTGTCTATTAGGAAGCCCGCAGAGCCTGGTTGCTAAGCAACCCAGTGTGGAGGCAGCAACCATGGGTACCAGGAGGGATCCCAGGGAGAAAGCATTCTTTTTGCAATTCAGTCGAGGCCCCAGAGAATAAAAGGCTGCTCCTCCAGTCTGGCACCCAGGTGAAGAAGCCGCATAGGCACAGAGGTGGAACCAAGCTGTGACTTTTGCATGGAAGTGCTAGGTGCCAGGGCTCACAGGTAACTCTCCTGTCATCTGGGAAACTTTGTGACCTTTAGGAGACTTTCTCCAGTCTAGATTTTTCTGACAGTAGGAAAATAAACCAGCCATCTCTCCTCACGTCTACTCTGTCAGAAACCTGCACACACACACACACACACACACACGCGCGCGCGCGCGCGCACACACGCACACACAAAGTCAGACAGGTCCTAGTTTTCTGTTTCTACTAGTCTGCTCTTTCTAACACCCTGTCTGTGTGGGGAAGGGTGGAAGGAAGGTTGTGTTACTAAAACCTCTGAGGTAAATGGCCTTTGGGGTTAAGCTCAATTTTCCAAATAAAAGGATTATTTACGACTTGCAATCTCTTTAAGTATTTATATAGTTCCAAATGTGTCATGATGCAGATATGGAGAAAGTTATCTTCTGTTGGTCCAAGTGCTGTGCAACATTTTGCTCCAAAGCTCGTAAGGCCCAAGGTGTTTGAACAAGGCACCTTAAAACCCAGGAAGGAGGGCGCTTCTGAGCCTGCCTGCGGAGCTCTCCAGGACTCCAGCTTTTATGAGCTGTCCCCGAGCTGCCATGGGCTTTTAATGATGCACACAGCCTTTGAGATGTTCAGGCTTCTATAATTAACCCCTCGCCCACGCTTCTGTAAGCGACCCCAATAAATTCATTGGTTCACCAATGTAGTCTTTGGGTATATTGTTCCTTTAGCCTTTCTCCAGTTCCCCCTCTGAAGTAAATAGGTGTTTGTTCGTGATTTGCTTGGAAAAGCATCCATCACACAAACGCCAAGTTTCTCACATCTTCTGCCCCCAAATATGTTCTTAACTAGCCTGCCTGCAGACCTGAAAGGCAGAATAGCTGCCTTTGGAAGTTAAGGTTTGCACAAATCTTCTCCTGCACTGGGTTGGCTGACATCCTCAGTATCCACTGGTGCTCAGCTTAAGGTTGGCAGTGAATTTTAATCGAGAAAATGAGGTGCCTTCATTGTAAACAGATATGCAGGGTTGAATATGGACTGACCTTGGCACTTGCAGGCTTCCGGGACTGAGGCATTGCCGGGAGAGGGCAGCCCACTGAAAGCTTTGTACTTTGGAGACAGGGATGTGTGGAGACAGCACTTTCTCACTTATTTTAGCTGTTAATCTTGGTCATGTTGCCTGAATTGTTTGACCGAGGCTCACCTATCAGTACACAGGAGGAATAATTTTATTTCCTTGTAGAAGATGCCGTGAGTTTGAAAGAAAATAGCCTCTAGGACCAGAGAAGCTTCAGACCTGACATATTTGATCTATTATTATCACTCCTATTTTATTTATGTGTATCCTTCTGTGTGAGTGAAGGCCGGATGAGTGTAGGTGTCCACAGAGTCAAGAAGGTACTAGATCTCCTGGAGGTGGAATTACAAGTCACCTGACATAAATGTTGGGAACTGAACTTGGTTCATTTACAAGACCAATATGTGCTCTTAGCCACAGAGTTATCTTACCAGCCCTGGAAACTGACATACTTGTGCATGTACTTGTATGTACCCATGCATACAGCAGCAAGAGGTGCACACTGCGTCTTTTACCCTATCACAGTCCACCTTAGTTTTTGAGACAGGTTCTCACTAACCCTCAGTCATCAATTTGGCACCCTGGCTGGCCCATGAGCCCCAGGGAGCTCCTTGTCTCTGCCTCCCCAGTGCTGCGGTTATAGTTGAATGCTATGGCACTAGCGTTTTACAGGATGTTCGCGATCCAAACTCAAGCCCAAGTGCTTGCAAAGCAAGCATTTTATGGCTGGGTCACCTCGCTGTCACCTCGCTGTCTTAATTACCTTTTTTGTTGCTGTGAAGAGCCACCTTGACCAAAGCAGCTTATAAAAGAAAATGTTTACTTGGGGGGGTGGTCTTGCTTACAGTTTCAGACAGTGACGCCAGGATCATCACGGTGAGGAGCATAGCAGCAGGCAGGCAGGTGTGGTGCTGAGGCAGTAGCTGAAGGCTCACATCCTGATCCACCAGCACGAGGCAGAGAGCAATGACATGGGATTTGAAACCTCAGTGCCCATTCTTAATGACATACCTTCTCCAACAAGGCCACACCTTCTAATCCTTACCAAATAGTTCTACCATCTGGGGACCATGCTTCCAATCATATGAGTCTATGGGGAGCATTCTATTCCAAACCACTACACTGCCTCCGGATGTGATATACTTGGAAATACTGAGGAGAGATGGACGAGCAAGTCCATATGGGTACAAGGCCAATGCCTAAGTACAGTGAATCTCACACACAACAGAGCAAAGGGAAGCAGATGAGGATGACAACTCAGGGGCAGAACTCTGGCTTGGGAAAGGGCTGTGGTGGCTGTTGAGAGTTCATAGCTTTGGGAGGACGGCGGGACACAAAAGCATCCTGGTGTGACCATAGCTCATAGGCTGAACATAAATGGTTCTCTGAAAGATCACCTTGCAGGCGGCACAGAGACGCACTCCAGACAGCATGAGAATCAAGCTTCGTTCTGGAAGTGTTCAGGCTGGCAGCCTATTCCTGCCGATACTGCCTGTCTCAGAGCCCTTGATATTCTTGGGTCTGGATCTCTTATTCTCTGAGTGTCTTTTCTCTAGAAAGTTACATCCTTCAGGAGTCCCCAACCCTTTGACACTACAACATGCTGTCATTTACAGCTGCATTGTATCACATTCATGGTTCTCCTGAGACCCATGTGGCCTATAGGCTGTAGGTTGGATATTCTTACAGGTCTAAAGCTCATGTGTCCTTTCTTCTCTGAATGCTTGCCCATTATCCCACCAATAACGTAAAGTCGACTTAGGTGTTCCTGAGTGTGATCTCTCACGAGCCTGTCCTCGCACACTTTCCTCATACGTTTCTTGGCCTTGGGCCATTCTGTCCATTCATAGGCAGACTTTCCTGGCTGCTTCGTTGGTGCTAAGCACCGCCAGAGCACTGAAGAGCTCACATTGATTGATCAAGGGACAAACTTGTGTTCTCTGAGGCTGCCAATTGCCAGATGGGGACAATTTCAGGTAGTAACCACCATACTCATCTTTGTGTAGCTACAACAGAGCACCGCTGTCTGGATGGCTGACAAAGAAGGGTGTGCATTCTCTATTCAGTTCTAGGTGGTAGGCAGCAGGTCCAAGGTCTAATGGCTGGCAATTGCTGAGGGCTTTCTGAGGAGTTGCCCCATGAAAGAAGGTTAAAGGGTAAAATAATGAGAAGGTAGGCACATATGAAAAAAGAAAAGGTCTCAACTCATTCTGTTGTGAGCAATGTGTAACTCAGGTAGGGAAGCCCTCATGATGACATTGTCCTGCCTGGGAAGGCAGAGCCCCGTGTCCTCCCAACCTCTCTTTCAGCCCTGGCTCCCACCGCTGCTGCATTGGAAATGAAGTTTAAAACAGCTCAAGTGCATGAAGCTGGGGCATGGCAGAGCATACTATAATGCCAGCACTCAGGAAACAGAGGCAGGGGGATGATGGCCTTGCATTCCAGGCCAGCCTGGGTAGCATAGTAAGACCATGACCCCACAATAAATAAAAACAACAAAAAAATAACAAAACATTCAATAAAAAAATACTCACCGAACATTTACAACACATGAACCTTTGGGGAACATGTTCAAGTCCAGACTTTACAGTAAACACTGTAAAGTGCAGCGAAAGGTTGCATGGAACTAGCTTCCGGGATTTTTTTCTTTTTTATCATGGGGCTCTTCTTACCTTATCCCCCATTCAGTGTTCCTGCACAAGCTTCTAACAGCTCCCATTAAGCTATTGCATTTGAATGGTGGCCACCATCCTTCCACCATCCCCATGCGTCTTGGTGAATGTGTTCAGTGTTCAGAGACAGCCTGGGAGGGGACTTCATGAAGACATGGCTGTAGGGTCAGGGAGCTCCTAGTGTTTGGGAAGCTGGTTGCTGTATGTTGTGTAGATATGGAGCCTTTTGAAAGTAGGACTTTTTGAACTAAATCTAGAAAGCCACGAGGAAATTAGAACTGAGTGAAAAGGGCCACCAAGATAGCTCAGCTGTTAAGACCTGCCACCGAGCCCAATGACCTGAGTTTGATCCCTGAAACTCCCACAGAGGAAGGAGAGGGCCACCTTCTGCAAGTTGTCCTCTGACCTCCACACATGTGCTGTGGCGTGCACACACCACTCCCCCTACAACACATAGCTAAAATGCAATAATTTTGTAAAAGAAGGTTTTAGGCAGATGAAAGGACAGATGGAGGTTTCTTGGGTGAGGAAAATCTTGTGTCTTTCAAATATCTGGATCAAATCCTCTCTGGCTGGACCACTGACAGAAAGAGGTAAAAGTAGCCAAAGGTTAAGAAGCCGTGGGGGCCACAGTGGGCTTTTGTAGTGGGAGTTTGAACTTTGTTTTACATGCACTGAGACACAAACAGCATGTTTAATATATAGAATGATCTGATGTGATTTACAGAAACAGAAGTCAGACTTGCTTGTGGGAAAAAAAAAAAGACAATTAGCCCAATCTTGTCTGTAAGTCAGAGACATAAAGCAGGGAAGAACCAGATTGAGAGGTTTAAATGATGACAGCCAGATGCAAAGTATAGTCCCAGGATGGGGGAAAATAGCTGTGGAGACATTTGGGAAGAATTAGCAGACTTAAGCCATACCAAGAGGAAGAGGCCATATGATCTTCGGGAGCCAAGTTAACAAAGCAGTGAAGGCTTTTACGCTGGTTTAATCTCACAAGTGTCTACAATGCAACAAGGACACCTATGAAAGCTTTGAGCTTCCTGCGATCTCTGGGTGTGAGGTTCAGAATGTTTGGATTGCTTGGAAGTAACAGGTGGGAGAGGCTAAGAGTGAAACCCAGGCTATCAGGAAGGTGGCTGCTTGGGTGCAGAGAACAGTGACTTTGAAGGGTAACTGACCGGATTTAGTGGTGAGTTGATCCACTGAGGTTATTTTGGAAGTAGAAGGATTAGGACCTACTGGTGGTAAACCACCATCTGAGAGGAGATGAAGTCCAGTCAGAATGGGTTTTAAGCTTGGGCTTGAGAAATGGATGGCAGTGGAGGCATATTCTGGAATGGGAAACCACAAGCAAATGTGGCAAGAGTAGCTTTATCAAAGAGAGGCTTAGAGATGGGTAGATACCCAGGGGTAAGCGGTTTCTACGGAGATGATCATCTGAAGTTCCTAATGCCCCTGGATGGGTCCCTATAGGTCTCCAGAGTTCTATAAAGGTGAAGCCTTTCTCAAGCAGGGTTTTGAAAAATCTGGCTAAGTCGAGGCTAGGTGAGCAAAGATGTGCCTTGGAAAGACCCCTGGGGTTGTGAAGTCGAATACAGTTAATAGATCACACTGGCTGCCTGTGGAATAAAAGCTGACTTTTAAAGCCTCTTCGTCTTTGCAAATCAGTACCTGCACTCAGTGTGACTCAAACACAATCCCATCTTACCCTGCAGACTGAAACTGGAGTCACTGAAGAAGAGCATCGGTCCCTGTGTCCAGGAACCAGCTGTCTCACGGGAAGACATCAGAGTCATCTTAGATAGAAGATGTTTTTTTAGCCAGATTTCGGCAAAGCAAAAATCTCCAGCTAACCCAGACTTCCATGATATCTTGTGATCAAACACGGTTTATAGATGGCCTGGAAGACTGCCCCACATTAAAGTGATGTGGCTGTGTTGCTAATCACGCGAGATGAAGTTGGGTTAGAAATGAAGGAGACTTTCTGAGTAGCCAGCTGAGAGCAACCCGGGTGATGCTTTGGGCGTGGCCCCATCCCTGGGGACTATTTCACGGCCAAAGACTGTAAAGCAGAAATAAGCAATCTCTCTAAAGACAACTCTTTCCAGTGTATCATTTTTTTTTTCCTTAAGCCTGGCCTGTGACCAATCTACCCAGATGCTTCGGGCTGAATCAGTCCAGATGGTTCTGTGAAACAGCCAAACTGAGCATTTCAGATGTACTACAAATTTGGATACTGGAGGCTCTCAGACTCTTCACTAAGTAGGAACTCTCGGATGCCAATTACAGAAACCTAGAAACAGCAGGAAATAGGGGGCAAGGGTCAAATGTCAAGTGAGGAGCAGGCGTGGGTAGGGAGAGTGACCACAATCCTTCAACTGAAGTCAAATATTCGGCATAGTTTCTTTACTAGTGCTTGTCCAATTTTAACAAAAATATTTGAAATTCTGTATTGTCCCAATGGAGTCTTTCATGATACATGCTGTAGTAGAGTTTCAATGAGAAATATAGAGAGTGGGGAAGGTCTGTGTCCCCATAGGCCCCTGCATTTGAGCTCATGGTCCCCAGTTCCAGTTGGTGGTGCTGTTTGGGAAGGAATCTTTAACAGGTGGAGCTTTGCTGAAGGTAGTGTCACTTGGGGAAGGGGTGAGCTTTAAGGGTTTTTAGCCTCAACCTGTTCTCTATTCTCTTTTCTCTGCTTCTTGAATGCATTGTAATAAAATACAATCTGTAGATTACCTGGAGGGTTGCCCAATTCGCATTAAAGCAATGTGGTCATTTAGATAACCATGATGAGAAAAAATTTGGTTAGCAGACAGCTCCCTGCTCCCTAGGCCATTTCTTCTCTGGTACGACAGGCTATGTCTCCTTTGGAAGTCTAAGACTTGAGTAGAACTAAGTGTGATGGCACACATCTGTAATCCCAGCACTCAGCAAGGAGGTTTGTGAGTTCTAGTCCATCCTGAGCTGCACAGTTAGTCTGTCTCAAAACAAACAAATCACTATGTAGAGATGTTCATCAGGGGTAGAGTGCTTTCTTCCTAGCAACAGGGGTGGGGTAGGAGGAGGAAAAAAAGTGAGATAAATAAACTAGATGAAAAGGAGCCCAAAGAAGAAAGCAAGAATTGTATTAACCACTGGGTTAAAGATATTTCTGTCTAGTAGAGTGTAGCATGAGGAGGAGAGGGCTGTGAAGGCTGCGTTCCCTGGCTCCTAGCTCCCAGATCCCAGCCATGGGCCTGCTTTTGGTCCCGGCTAGCTTATACCTGGAATAATTACACACAAACTGGATTCATTTAAACTCTGCTTGGCCCATTTAGTTCTAACCTCTTATTGGTTAACTCTTACATATTTATCTAACCCATTTCTGATAATATGTATCGCCACTTGACTGTGGTTTACCAGCATGATTCTAACCAGTGTCCATCTCTGGCCAGAGCAGCATGGTGGTGCTTGCCACACTTCCTTTCTTCCCAGAAGTCTGTTCTGTCTACTCCGCCCACCTAAGGGCTGCCCTATCAAAAGGCCAAGGCAGTTTCTTTATTCAACCAATGAAAGCAACCCAAATACAGAAGGACCCTCCTACACCAGTGAAGGAAGGACTATCAAGCATGCCAGAGAGCTTAGCCATGCAAATCATCAGACATCGTGATGAGGTTCAGAAAGAGCAGAGTCAACTGTCCCGTGGCTCCTCTCAGGAAAGAACTCTGTTCCCATAGGCGGGAAGAGCCACATCAGAGACACAACACAGACCAGAAAACTTTCTTGAGAGACTTACCCAAAGCTGGGGACATTGGACATGGTGCTTCACTTTTCTGTTTCTGTCTTGGCAGCAGAGATTAAATGCTGTTCTACAAAGTGTCTGCATGATGTTTGATAGCTAATACACCATTTTTTTTGTTATTGTTGTTTTTTTTGTGGTTTTTCGATACAAGGTTTCTCTGTGTGACAGTCCTGTCTTGGTTGTCCTGGAACTTGCTTTGTAGACCAGGCTGGCCTTGAACTCACTGAGATCTGCCTGCCTTTGCCTCCCAAGTGCTGGGATTAAAGGTGTGTGCCACCAACAGCTGATTCTAGTACATCTTGTTAATGTTAACTATTTATCTTTTTTTTCCTGTTTGTTATTTTGTTTATTTGAGATAGACCATCTTACAGTCCAGGTTTAGGCTTGAATTTACTGTGTAGCCAATGGTTGCTTTGAATTTTTAACTATCCTCCTTCTAGCTCCTGCGTGGAATGCTGGGATTACAAAGGTGTTGCCATACCTGACTTCTTAGATGTTTCTCAATCTATCATTGTTAATGAAGGGGAAACATAAGCCAACAGTAGAGGGGTTACATCAGGCACATGTGAATAATTGTAACACTGCAGAGGCTGAGGTGGGGGATGGAGAGTATGACACGACCACATGCTATGTAATGAGTCCCAGGCCAGGCTTCCTAGCCTATGAAAGTAAGAGCTTGCTTAAAAAAGCCCCCCGCATCTCCCTCCACAGAGAGAGAGAGAGAGACAGAGAGAGAGAGAGAGAGAGAGAGAGAGAGAGAGAGAGAGAGAGAGAGAGAGAGAGAGAGAGAGGGGAAGGGGAGACCTTTCATTTCTGATTAGGTGTTTCTCAGAATGCTGTGTCCAGGGGCAACATGGAGAATCCGGTTGCACTGAGAGCCTTTTGGCGTTAACAACTGCTCTGTTCTGAACACATGGAGCCACACATAGAATGATAAACTATTGATTTTTTTTTAATCACTGTGCTCAATCTGATGACATTCTTCTTCAGTTTTCACAGAAACCGATGATGACAGCTCGTTGGGGATCTGTCCTTAGCTTTTGGGGAACTGAGTGACTTTTGGCTGAAGACCACAGCCCCAAGGCTGGTACCTCAGAGACAGTACAGGCAAAGATGACATCTGCCCTGGGGTGATTATCTGCTGTCTGTGCTTGTTGAACCTGTGACTAGCACATTTCTTAGGAAAGCATTTCCCCTTTCTATGTCTAGAATCTGGGTTCTTTAAAAACTCTCTCTCTCTCTCTCTCTCTCTGTGTGTGTGTGTGTGTGTGTGTGTGTGTGTGTGTGTTTGTGCTCACAGGCATGTGTAACTACCCATGGAGGCCACAAGAGGGTATTAGATCCCTAGAGCCGGAGTTTAAGTCATTTGTGAGTCACCTTATATGGGTCCTGGAATCCAAAGTCTGGTCCTCACGACCGAGCAGCACACTTTCTTAAATCTCTGCATCATCTCTCTCTCCGCCAGAATCAGCTTTCCTACATGGACTTGAACATATCCAATGAGTAGTACCTTCCTTTCAGGCAACCTGGTCACTGCGATTGCCCTTCCCTGCTGGGTCAGATTTTGCAAACCACCCATTCTGAAGACAGTAGAGGAGTCTTGCCAGGAGATGTCTGTAATATGCCACAGAATTTAGTGGCATAACCATCTATATGGCACAAATGGGTCCATTTGCTAACTGGAGGTCTTAGCTTCAGGGAGCCTGGGGCACCTAGTGAGAAAGAAAGGAACTACTTTTCAGACTCTCTCTGGGTCAGTTTTGTTTCATCATTCTACAAGGCAAGTCCAACCTTTTGACATTAAAGCATGATGCTACCATCTACAGCATTCATACTGGACAAGGAATGCTTTGTGTATATATGTATGCATGTATATATAAATATTATGTAAATATATATTTTATATATATAATGAATTACAAAAATAGATCCTAGAAGGGGAATCATAAGGTTTTAAGTTCATGGTTTTGTATTGGTCCATATTCATGGCTCTCCTCAATCATGCATGGTCTCCTGCTGCCCTGCTGCTTGTGAGTTGGGCTCTTCTCTCAAGAAGTGGAACACATCACATATGTGTGATGGAGGGGAAAATTAGAAAACTGAGCGGAAATGATTCTGCAAGGCACTGTGGGTAACAAGAGGTGGACTAGGAGTCTTAATGAGGGCATTTCAAAGGAGGACAACCCACTCAGACCCCAGTTTTAAGATGAAAACATCAGGCCCTGCATTCTGGGAAGGAAAATCGTAAGCTAGTCATTTAAAATTCGTTTCATCTCCGCAGTGGTGGTGTTATTTCCTCCTGCATTGTGCCTTCTTGAGAGGTGGGGGTCTGGTCATGGTGCCTAATTTAATCTTTCACTGAATATATTCCCTGAAATATAGTAGCTCTGTTGACAGCTATTAAATGCCCGGTTGACACCAGACATCAAAGGATGGGAGAGCTCACATTAGGTGCTGCAGATTCATTTGGCAATCAAAGATAACTGCTGGATAAATAACAGCCAGAGTGGATTTATTTTCAGGATGAGTGGCTGGTTGCCATGTGAATCACAACTCCCGAGTTTATCCCCTTCATCAGCCTGCCAGAACACTCCCGAGCCCTTTGTCTGGGGCCATTCCAAGACTGCTTTTTAAATTCTGATGGCAGCCCGATGATCTCAGTGCATGTGGATTGCTCGCATGGGTCTACCTCTCTAGCATCTTCTCTCCTCTGTTGTGTATCTGGGTTTTGTTATCTTCTGGGCCATAGCTTTTGCCTGTGGCATCGCTGGGTGTGGGCACAGCTGGGAGAGGGGACGCATCAGTGGTTAGATTCCGCTTCAACCGTTTTCATACGTGTAACGTCAGACATCGGAAGAACCACTGGGAACTCTGGACTTTTCCCCTCACTCTCGAGGAGCCCAGCTCTCAGATTGATGCTGCTGGTCTTGGGGAAGCCAGAAGTGTGCTTAGCTGGGCACTTGCTTTCCTTGTACCCCACCTTTTCATCCTTTCCTGTAGAGCATCAGTGTGGCCATTTTGTACAGAAAGTTGGAGCACAGTGATGACACAGGTGAAGGCCATTTGGGGCCGTCTTGGTCATTAAGGGTTGGTAGGAGCGACTCACAGCAGAGCAGATCAACAGGGCTGGAGTCAGTGGAGACCACGAGGAGCAACTCAGCCTTCTTTTTCAGCCGCAGCAGAGGCTGCTGTTTTGTCTGTGTGTGCTCCTGGGTGTAGAAACCAGAGGCTAACTTTGGGGATTTTTCCTCTTAGATGCCATGTACCTTGCTTCTGAAATAGGGTCTGTTTCTGGTCCAGAGCTGACCAAGTAGGCTGATCTGACAGGCTGTGAAGCCCCAGGATCCACCTGTGTCTATCTCCCTAGCACTGGAATTTTCCGTGCCTGGTTGCTTTATATTGGTTCTGGGGATCAAACCCAGGTTCCTGGGCTTGCACGGCAAGCACTTTTCTAATTGAGCTCTCTTCAGCCCTGCTGAAATGGATTTTATTTTAAGGACTGTATTTTCAGTCTAACTTTAAACAGCTGTGAACCAAACTGAAACTGGAGCGCCTAATTGTTAACTCCCTTCCTTCCTTCCTTCCTTCCTTCCTTCCTTCCTTCCTTCCTTCTTTCTTCCTTCCCCCATGTCCTGTCTCTCTCTTGTGTGTTTTTGAGACAGCTCCCACAATCTAGTTCAAAGCTGATCCTGAGCTCAGTGGCCCGCTCTGCCTCAGCCAGCCCCATAAATGCAGGGAGTACATGTTACATGCTTCAAAGTGACCTCATCTCCAAGAGTATTGGACACAGCACAACTCATAGACAGACAGCACAGTCTCTTTCTTATATACAGGGCAGATGGGCATATCATATCTTAACACAGAGATGCAAGAACATCGAGGGATGGGTCACTATTCAACCTACCCCTGCTCTGTATCCTGTCAGCCTTCTTCAGTCCATGCCTCCTATCGCTGACCTCAGCTGTCTGTTTCCACTTCTCTGAATAGGCTTCTGTCTTGGTAGCCAGTGCTTCAAGCTTCCCCCGCCAGTTCAGGGATGTTTGTGATTCTGGGTCTGAACAGAGCCTATCTGAGGTCCCAACAATAGTCTTTTATCCTTCAATATCATTTACACTATGTGGCACTTTAGAATGCCTGGCATAGTGTTTGTCTAGTTGTGAGCCACCCTGGATGTGTAGCCAAGCAAATTAGGAGTCTCAGGCATCACAATGCTGGACTCTCTCTGAGTCCATGGTCTTGGAGTTTGTGTTGTCTCTTTGTTTGGAGACAGCATCTTCCTATGTTTCTCAGGCTGGCCAAGAATTCACTATGTAGCTTAGGGTAGGCTTGAGTTTACAATCTTTCTGCCTCAGCATACATGACAGAGGTATTCCACTATGCCGGGTTGTGTGCATGTGAGCACACATGAGTATGAATGTATGCATATTTATGCAGGTGTATATGCATGTATGTGTGAATTCATGCATGTGTATGCATATATGTGTGTTTGTTTGTATACATGAACGTGTGTTTGTGTGTTTGCATGTATTTATGCTGAGAAAAATCAGAATTTCATGAGTATGTGCAGAGGATGAAGTTTATGGGCCAGTAGCTTTTGGATCAGGTTGCAGGTCGACCACTTTCAATCTATGTGAGTTCTCAAGTAACGGTCTCCCAAGGTTCATGCCTCCATTTCCCTTGGAAACTGGGTAACTATAACAGCTAACTTACTATTCTAAGGCAAAATGCATTGAATTGAATGCTCTATGGCTGGCCCCCAAAGAGAGTGAGAGCTTAGATACTAAGAGCAGGACCAGGAAGAAGGGAATATCGGGAGGCACCATGCCCAGGCCTGTTTGTCTGTTTGCGTGTCAACTCTGTCATTTCTTTCAAACCAAGGTCTGAATCCATTAGGAACTGACACGTTTCCATGTCCACACAGATCCTTGTGTGGCACAGTATTTATTCTGTGACCCTGGCAGTATGCAAACAGCATGACCTCATGTGTCCCGCAGAGGAAAGAGGCAGGACACACAGGCCATGCCATGCTCATCCAGTTTCAGAGGTTGGAAAACTGTATCACAAGTTTTCTCTTTGAAGGTACATCAATGTCTGTCTTGACATTCTAGCTTGTTCTGTAAAGACAATGCTCCCCTCCCCCCACGCCCGGCTTTCAGTGAACAAGCAGCCTGTGAGCACAGATCTCCAGAAACTTGAAGAAAACCAGTGTGGACGGACTGTGGATTCCTAAGAGACTTCAGATACTCCCGCGCCTTGATGGAAGGGGTGGTATTGCCACTGATCACAGTGAAATCAATTCTGAACAGACTAATAAGGAAAGAAATAAGATGCTGTAACAAGAGAAAGAAATCACCCAGATAATAATCTGTTAGTGTGTGTAGTAAAGGGGTATATTAAATCACCCAGTTAACAAATAAATTAGCAAAAAAGGCCTGGATCCAAGGATAGGTGATGGTTTTCCCGGCCACAGAGGACAGGATCATCATTCCTGATATACACAAAGCCAATAAAACCACAGTTTCCTCACAGAAATGTGGGAGGCAGGCAGGCAGCCATGCCTAAAGTAGATCTGCTTCTACTTTAACTCAGCATCCCCATCCTTCAGCATTCTCTTTGGTTGGACAAGCAAACGGCGAGGGCAAGGCAGGTTTATAGGCAGGAGGACTGAGAGTTTAAAACCATGCTGGGAAACAGTGAGATTTTATTTCAAATACATACATACAGACAGACATATAGTATAAGCGTGCGTGCATGCATATGTACAGTATTAGTCAGGGTTCTCTACAGTGATAGAGCTTATGGAATGAAATAATGAGTCTCTCTCTTTCTCCCCCCTCCCGCATGTATGTTCCCATTCACACGCGCGCGCGCACACACACACACCACACAGAGGATTGAATGACATATTAGAATGACTTAGAGGCTGTGGTCCAGATGTCCAACAATGGGTGCCTATGAGTGGACGGTTCAAGAATCCAGTAGTTGTTCAGTCCACGAGGCTGGATGTCTTGACTGGTCTTCCATATAGACTGGAATCCCAAAGAAGTAGATGCTAATTTCCAGTAAAGGAAGGGCTTGCTAACAAGATGAAATCAAGCAGGCAGAGAGCAAAACCTTCCTTATATAGGCTTCCAGCAGGAGGCATGGCCCAGATTAGAGGAAGGTCTTCTCACCTCAAAACATGTAGATTAAAGGCATGTCTCTCCACCTTAAAAATCCAGATTAGAAGTGGATCCTTCCACTTCAAATTAAATAAACATCCCTCACAGCTGAGCCCCATTTTCGAGTTTTAGGTACTTCACTAAGTAGTAAGTTGACAAACAAGAATAGCCAATCACATGTACATGTATATCCTTCCCACAGGAACTTCCAGTATACTACTACTGATATTACTCAAACCAGTGAGACCTTCTTGTGTGTGTGTGTGTGTGTGTGTGTGTGTGCGCTCATCTATGTACATGTTTGTATGCATATGTCTGTGCCTATGTATTTGTGCATGTTTGTGTAGGGGTGAGTGTATGTGTGCACATGTGTTCATGTAGGTATACATGCAATTATGTATGTGCACATGAATGTAGATAGGGGTCAGAGGACAACTTCATGTGTCATTATTCGGGTGTCTTCTACCTTTTTGTTTTAGGTAAAATTCTCTCACCTGCCTGGAACATTACTGAGCAGGCTAGGCTAGCTAGTCAGCAAGCGTACAGGCATCCTCCTGTCCTCGCCTCCTATCTTGCTATCTTTGGGATTTCAGGGACATGTCCATCTTTTTGCGTTGGTTCTAGAGATCAGACCTCAGGGTCTCACACTTTCAGTTAGAACTTTACTGACCTTGTCATCTCCTCAGTCCTACCAGGACCTTCTGTGCATCCTTCTGAGAGGCTCTTTCCCAAGGCATCAGGCACTATTGTGTTAGTCTATTGGTTTTCTGGTTCTTAAGGTTTTGCCAAGTTACTATGAATAAAGTTCTTGGCTCCAGCCAAGAGCATGACTGCTTATAGAGTGAGTGGGTCACAGAGTCACTTGGTCTCTCACTTTTACTTTAATTAGGAAGCTGTAGTCACTCAGATATAAGACTAACTTAACTTTGTCACTCTACTAGCTAAGGGACATCTGCCAAGATATTTAACTTCTCTAAGCTTTGGCTTTATGACCTATATAATGGAGGTCATATATGTATCTCAAAGGTTAGAACAGTTCGCAGCTTTGAAAGAGTTGGCGCTGGCTAGCCTATATTGAATGCTGAACTGGTAGTGAATTTAGTCCAAACATAGTTAGGAAAATACAGAAGCTAGCTGCAGCCCTGGAAGGCATGTTATTTCATTTGAGAAGAAAACACTTTATTACATTTATTCTGAAAAATAACTTAGAACCATGCACAATGTCCTTGGCATTCTACACAGACAGAATAATGGAGTTGTTGACCTTAAAATGAGGCCACCATACATAACCCGGGGGCTGTCGGGTTGCATTTCTTAGCTTTTTCAGTTAGAAGACTACCAGGTCAGAAGATTTTACAAAGCTGTGTCTTATGGATTTACCTCAAAATGTCAGAATCACAAGGGATTGCATCAAGGTCCTGAAGATGCTCCCAGAAGAGCAGTCAGAGTAATCAAATCTAATCCTCACTTAGTTGTCATGGCCCCCACACCGTTCTTCTGTCTGCCGATGTACTAGGAGGGATAGGCCTTGCTAACTTTCCAGGCTATTTACTTTCCCATGGATTTAGGTGGCATGATCAGCTCTATTTAAATTCAACAAAAGAAGAAGACATCTTTGCTCCTTGCACAGTCCAGAAAACCTACTCTTGTTGGCAGAAGAAGCCTAACAAATCTTTCCCCGTGTTAGACAGTCCCTCATTGAATTCAAGGCAGGTTGCACAGACCTCAGAATCCTCTCTCTGGTCAAATACCCTGATGCTGCATGAACTTTTAAGATCATTTATTCTGAAAAAAGCTTACTCTATGGTACTTTGTCCTCCCGGAGGAATGGCATTGGGATAGACTGTCCAGAGTTGAGGCCTGAGTTTGTGTTTCCCACAGTCTCAGCTACATGGTGTTGTCTGGCCTTCAAGCAACACAGTTCCCAAGCACCCACTCTCACCTAGGGCATGCACTTGTGCAAATCACCTACTTCAAAGTTATGTTATTTTTAAAAGTTAAGTTTATCTGGTGATAATTTTTAGATGACAGAGAGAAGAGAGAGAGAACTGCTCAAACTCACATGCTCCCAATAAAAAATGACTTTCTCATCTTGATAGAGAATATTTTTATACCAAGATAAAAGTTTAGTGTCTATTCTGTTAGGAAAAGTACTCAACCTCTCCAAACCTTCCCCATAAAACAGGTCTCATGTTAAAGTCAGATAACTGCCAACATGACTGTAGAAAAGATGGATAGCTACACACAGTAATGATAGCCAGTGGTGAGTCCCAGAAACACAAAATATGGCACTCTTTAAGTTAACCTGTTCCCCTCCTCCAAAAGACATGTGTACTAGAAGGGCTTGGTGTCTCATCAGATGGCATCATTGCCTCACCCTGTTATTAAGTGAAAACTGGTCACTCAGCTCTGTGTTATAAACCATATCAGACACTGATGCAAGCCTTCATCATTCTCACAAGCTGCTGCCACTGTAGTAGTCCCTTGACATGCACTGTATGGACCTCATGGGTCCTCCTCCAATGCCATGTATCTTTCAACACA
>JAQHUG010000084.1:5279846-5296870 GCA_028555095.1 Dicrostonyx torquatus
TGGAACTAGCTCTTGTAGCCCAGGCTGGTCTCGAACTCACAAAGATCCACCTGTCTCTGCCTCCCGAGTGCTGGGATTAAAGGCGTGCGCCACCACTGCCCGGCTTCACTTTTCCTGTGTTTTCCAATATTTTGATCGGCTTGACAGTGCACAGGTCTTATGCAGGTAACCCCAACTGCTGTGAGTTCATGGGTACCACAGCCATCTCTTGTCCAGAAGCACTTCCACAGCAATCTTCCCACCCCCAGATCTTACATTTCTTCCTCCTTTTCTACAATATGCCTGTAGCCTTGGTGGTGGGATTCAATATGGATGTCCCATTTAGGGCCGAGCACCTAGTCTCGTAAGCTGCACTTTGTCTGTTTCACCACTAACTGCTATTCACTGCAAAAAGCAAGCTTTCTGGTCAAGATTAATAGCAGTCAGACATACAGGTGTTAGCCACAAATATTTAGACGTCAAATTGACAGTACGATCATTTAGCAAACTAGCAACGGCAGTGTCTATCCTGGGCTTATGGTGTGCTCGTCCGCCGACTTTTCATCAGGATCACAGTACCGGCCATAAAATTAACTTCTGTGGAACAGGTTACACACTAATCAGAAAGAGATTAGTTACCTCGTAACAAGGAAATTGAGGAGACGTCACCGTTTGAAGAGAAGGGAGTTGTTGTGTGGAGGTCAACAGTGTCTACCCTTAGCCTTCACAGGTGACATAGTTGCTTTTCTTTTCTTTTCAGAACTTTAGGGAGGATTCAAAAAGTTGTCAGAAGGAAAAAAAATGCTTTAATCACCTAGACGATTCCAGTTCCTCACACCCACTATTTCAAGGGAAGATGCTGCCTTCTGGTAATGAGTATCTTTGGTACTGGTTGAGACCTGGTAGCCTCTGTTTTAATTTTGCTGCAAAGTCAGTTTCCTGACTCCTCTTACTGACTTCCTGTTCGTGTGTGCTTAAAACGCTACATGTATTTTGTTGCATATACCTTGTTGCATATTATATGCTTGATGACTTCATGACTCTAGCGAACAGTGAGACTCCATGTATACTGTGATTACACTACTCATGTGTGTTTACATGCTTCACTTCATTTTAAATATAATTTAAAAGATATTTTGTGCCCGGGCCTTAAATCACAGCACTTGGGAGGCAGAAGCGGGTGCTTCTCTTTGAGTTCAGGGACAGCCTGGTCTAGGTAATGAGTCCCAGGACAGCCAGGGTCATATGGTAAACTCTGTCTCCAAAAATAACAGGTTCTTTTTAGATGGCAAGAATAATTTATGCTTTAATTGTACTGATAATAATATACAGCAGTTATTTTGAATTTATTCTTCTCACCTCACTAGGTTATTGTGTCCTTTGACCATCTCAACCCAGCCCCTTATTTTAATACAGCATCAGCCCTACCCACTGAAAGTGACTTTATTTTTTCCTTTATCTAGCTGATCAAATGGAGGCTATTCTGATTTGAAGCCAGTTGGTAAGGGAAAGTTTTCATTTCCTTGTATAAAGGAAAGAAACAGTAAGAGGATAACTTCAAAGGGCACTGATGTCCTTTCCTCGATATAATCCTACGATACAAGGATGGTAGGAATGTCTTTGTGCCGCACTGCAGTGACCATGGCTCAGGGCAGTAAAGGCTCGACGCTCTGAACTTTCTATCCCGTACGCTGGTAATTGAAGAGAAGAGATGGACAGCTTCTGTGTGACGGAACACTGAGCAGATGAACCTGGGTTGGCTCAGTTCTTGTTCTGATCCTTTCTCGGAGCTGGCATCTCAGGTTCCCTCCTATTTCCCAGGTTTAGGATCTCTGTGTGCTTCTCTCTCTACCCTCCCTCCCTCCTCTCATCATTTGAACTGACTCACGGGGTTCACATGTACTCACAGTGCACAGTGGGGCGCTTCAGTGTATACAGTCAACATGAAATGATGAATATGGGGTCACTGGCCTTTCCCTCTGCTTGAGGAGTTATTACTCTGTGTTAGGAAGTTTTCTGCCTCTCTAGTTGCTTATGAATCATACAATGCACACCTGTCACTCACACGTCCATCATGATGCAGAACCATCGAGCTCATTCTCGCTGACTGCTGTAGTTTAGTGCCTGCTATGAATCTTCCCTCCACCCCTCTCCCTGCCACTTCCTCAGCCTCCAGGCCCCTTTCCACTCTCTATGCTAGAACAAACACATTTTTAGCATTTCCATATTAGTGGGAATATACAGAATATAATTTTCTTACTTTACTCATTGTCTACTAATTCAGCCATGCTGCCACAAATGCCAGTTTTGGTAGTTGAACAGAATTCCCTTGAATACATGCACTACATCTTTTTCACCTACTCACTCATCCGTGGATGTGTCGCTTGGCAACTGTGAACAGTACTGCGATAAACACAGGGGTGCAGGTGTCTCTTTGATGTACTGATTCATCCCCTTGGGATGTCCTAGAGGCAGGACAATTGGGATTTGATGGTTCTTCATTTCTGCTCTTAGTTTATTAAGAAATCTCCTTATCATTCATTTTTCTTCCACAACACTAACCGTTTATATTTATTTTAATATGTTATTATAAATTTTGAAAATTTCACACACACATATAATATATTGATCATATTAAAACCTCACTCCTTTCCCTAACTCCTCCCCTTCTAACTTTCCCCCCCAACTTAGTGTCCTCTTTTGTCTAAGAGGTCTCAGACTCCAATCTCACCACACACACACTCTTGGGTGTAGGACCATTCACTGGATCATGGTTCAACTACCAGAGGCCACATCCTTAAAGGAAGCAGACTCCCCTGGAAGCCATTGACTGACAGCAGCTCCTCTGCAAGGAGAGGAGCCCCTCCCTTCTTGGTGCTGCAGGGTTGCCTGGATTTTCTTTGGCAGGCAAGCCCAGCTGCTGTGCCGTGAGTCCTTGAGTACAGCCATCTTACAACCAGAAGACACTGTTTCACTGCAGCGCTTCCAGACATCTGGCCTCTGACTCTTACCATCTTTCTGACCTCCTATCTATGATGGTCCCTCAGCCTTGAGGGGAGGCAGCATGACATGGATGCCTCTTTTGTGGCTGAGCACTCCACAGACACGTGTTCTCTGCACTTTGACCAGCTGTGGGTTTCTGCATCAACCTCCATCCACTGCACAAAGCGACTTCTCAGAGGAGGTCTGAGTGCTGCTCCAATCTACAATATAGAGATGCAAACCTAGAGGGAAGTTTGATTCTATGTCAGGTTAGCACAATAAGACTATTAGGTTCACCCATGGGGCCTGGTGTTCCCAATCATGGATTCCTGATCAAATATACAATCATGTGTTTTCTCCTGTGGGGCAGGGCTTAAATCCAGTGTTGCTAACACAAGTAATTTTAATTCTCAACATCAGTGAATCAGAGCTCCCTTTTCTAGCTACAGTGCCTTTAATCTCTTGATTGGGACACCTCTGTTCACAGTATATGGAAAACACAGTGAGTTGTGCAGGAGATCTGCGCTGAGTCCATTAGTGTGAAGGACACAGGAAAGGGGGAGGACAGGTGTGTGTGTGTGTGTGTGTGTGTGTGAGTGTGTGTGTGTGATAGTAAGTATCATGTCAACATTTGAAGACTTGAGGTTATTTAAACTGGGTATGGATTACAGAGAAGAGACGGATGTCAGCATAGAGATGATATGTACATAACAAAATAGAAGAGATGGGCAAGGGAATGAGAAAGACAAAATGAGAGACAATAAGGGTGTGGCTTAGCTCATGCTAACTTTAGGTGAGGTTGCAAGTAGCAACCACAGAGGGAAGTGAGAGAGAACCCAGGGGAGTGTGGGGTCCTTTAATCCCAATGAGTAACACCTCTCAGAAGAGCCTGATTGTATCTAGCTCCTGGTCAGGTCAAGGAGAGACAACAGAACAGGATGTTTTCCAGTCCAGACTGAGCAACAGTGGCCTTCCAAAGGAACACTCTGATCCCAGGGCTGGGCTCAAGTTGGCTCAAGTGGGCTAGGAGAAGAGCAGGGTTGTGTTAATACATATCTGTTCACCACAGACAGGGCACCGGTAGTGGACCAAGGGCCTGACTCCACCCAAGTCTAGCTTGGCAAGCCAATGAATCCATTGGAATTCCTTCCAGAAAAATGGGTGAGTGGTTACTGACAGAAGCATCAGTGAACTCCCTCCAGTGTGAGTGACAGGCCACCAAATCTGTAGCCCTGGAGTTCCCTGCCTAACTTGTAGGCAGCTCCACTGATGAGTCTCCGCACAGTCAGCAATAACCTTTCCACGGGGAGAGGCTCACTACGGGCTTCCTGAATTTCATAAGCTTCCCAAGCCTCATCCACTCAAGGAGGGAATGTGCCAATTCACAGGGAGCAATGCTACAACCCGTGGGAGGAGAGATGTCCTAGAAGTCCTTTAAGGAGCTCCGCTGTTAAAAGGAGCAGAGAGAGGCTATAGTAGTTGACGAGGAAAATAGGGTGAATTCTTCTGTTATTGTTTCTGTTCGATTTCTAATGTGAAAAATGTTCATGTTCCATTGAATTTGCTATCGTTTAGCAATGGCATACTACTGTTGGAACCATTACCTGAAGGAGTTGAGTGGAAAGGACCTTTGTGCACAGGGTAAGGATCGGTCACTCCAGGTTTTAGAATGCAAGACAGGACCTATGACGCTTCTCTCAGATGACAGTGGCTTCAAGTTGCCTACTGTATCTGCCACTCCCAGCAGCAAATACACAGGTTGGTGGGGGTGTCAAATGAATTTACGATGTATGCAAAATGGTGCCTGGCACACAGCAGAGCAGCTCAGTGTCATTCATTCTTCCCAGGGAATTGCCAACATTTGGCAAAGATCACATTTCCAAAGAGAAAACAGCATGTCTCAGTGGACTTAGCACAAGTCCTGCGTACAGCGTCTGTCTGCTTTATCTGGGCTCCTTCTACGAGTGGAGTGAAGATACTTTTAGCCGCGCTTTGTTAAGAAGTTAAACTAAGAAGGTCTTTATAGACACCTCTCTCTTTGTCCTGCTCTTCCTCCTCCTCTTCCTCCTTTTTTCCCCTCCTTCTTCCTCTGCCTTCTGCTCCTCTTCCCTCTTTCCTCAGTGCTAGGTTAAACCTAGATGGTGAGGGCTGTTCTTGGTTGTCAAGTCGACGACCTCTGGAATTAACTGAACCCCGAGTCGCTGGGTACACCTGTGAGGGATTTTTCTTAATTAAATCATTTGAAGTGGGAAGACTGACTTTTGCTCTGGATCTTTTGAGGGGGAAGATTTACCTTAGATCTAGGCCACACCTCCCGGTGACAGCTTATATAAGGGCCATGGAAGAAGGAAACTTTGCCTGCTTGCTCTCGCTCTCACTAGCAAGGCCATTCCTTCACTGGCATTAGAGCCTACTTCTTTGGGATTCTAGTATATAATAAAAACCAGCTGGGACAACCAGCCTCATGGACAAAACAGCTACTGGATTCTTGGACCTTCTGTTGGTAGAGAGCCATTGTTGAACAAGCTGGTCCACAGTCTGTAAACCATGCTAATAAATCTCATATTTGAAAATGTTCATTATATATTATTATATGATCTTATAGTTGAGATACACAAAGTCTTTCTATAACTTCTCTTCCTCTAGCGGATCCTGACTAACACAGATTTTTGTGCATGCCAGGCCAGTGCTCCACGGCTGACCTACATCCCAAGCACTCGTTTTGCTTTGAAATAGAGTGTTTCCAAGTTGCCAATTTGACCTTGAACTCACCATCTTCCTGTCTTAACCTCTTGAGTATCTTAGATTATGGGCTTGCCACCACCAGACCCTTTTAGGTAATCTTTTTAGATCATCTTAGGGTCCAGATGTTTACTCAATAACTCAATAAGCCCACATGTTACACTGTGACTCTTCTTCTTTCACAGCTGAAGCTGTGAGAAGTTCGATGCCAGGCTCAGCACAGTGTAGTGACATGGCAGGCCGCATGGCCTCTGTATGGTCTGGTCTGTGTGTCTGCCAAACCACTCAGAATCTGAATCGTGCTTTACCGCCCCCAAGGCGCCATGTCTGCTGCTTTCTTCACCACTATGACTAAAAGCCTGAAGTCAAACCAAGGAAGGAGTAGGTTGTCCTGGCTCACGGTTGGCACAGTCCATCATGGTGGGGAAAGCATGGCAGCAGGAACCAGAGGCAGCCACTTACATTGTGTGTAGATTCAAGGAACAAGGGGGCGGGGGAGCTGGCTCTCAGCTTTACTCCAGGATCCTGGTCTACAGGATGATGTCACCCACATTTGGATATTTATAGGCAACCCCTGCCCAGTTACACCTTTCAGTAAACCCTCATAGACAACCCACACAATTTGAAATCTAGTCAAGTTGACAACGAAGACTGCTATCATCACACACTGTGATCCGAAGGCTTCTAAACTCACTAAGGAAACTGAAGGTGATACTAGATTACTCGTCCTGTGTCGTTAGCTGATGGAGGTGGCCGCTCACTGCTCAGTCCCTAGTTGTCAGAGGCTGACATGGCAGAGGTTAGAGAGCATGGGGACTGTGAGCTGTGGAGCCTCCTCTGAAAGGATCCTATGCCAACAGGGGGCATTGTGACTTTCCTTGGTTGCAGCTTGCTGTGCTGAACCGGGATCTCTTCTAGAAAGTTATGTGGAACAATCATTTAATCATTTGCTGACATTTAATCAAGAGCCAGAAATCTAATCAATGGCTGACCCACTGTAGCCCTGGGTCTGTTCTGGCTTCTTGCCTGGGCTGCCCATACTCAATTAGCAGTCATTGCAGCTGGGGGACCTTGGCCTTGGAAAATCTTAACAGGGAACAGCTATGTCCGCAGGGAACTTACCTTCACCCCCGTCGCCCACTCATTACTGGACAGTGTGCTGGTTCCAATCCCGCTGTCCCCATTGGCTGTTGTTAGGCCAACAGTCACTGTCATGGAAAGTTGTAGTAAAGTTTTCCTGGAGGAAGTTTAAGATGTTACCTCCTCCCCTTCCATCTTTTATCCGTTCTTTCACTTTGAAATACACTGTTGTTTAATTTTATGCATTTCAGTTCCTTCTGGATTTACCAGAGGACAAAACCTAACTCAGCCAGGAAGGGTTTTTGCTTCATTCCAAAACAGAAGAGGACTTTCAATTTAAATTGAGTTCTTAGGATAAAGACAGAGCCTTACTCAGATTCCCTGAATGCCATTTTCTTCTGACCCCCATCTTGGAAGGTCTTAGATGAAATTACTGTTTTGTCTGTGTCTTTGGCTAGGGATTCAACTGCTTGTGTATTTCGTAGATATTGATCTGTAAAGGTCTCTTTCTGTAGGGCCATCACCTGAGAGTGGAGCAAAATCAGCCTCTGGGAATGAGGCTCAGACAGAGGACAGCCAGGAAGACACCCTGGCACAGAGGCACAAGACAGATCACTGGGTAAACACGATGAATGCGATCTTATTTACTTTACAACAATTGGACAGAGGCTCGGTTATTCCAGTGCTTGCCATGAACACATGGGACCTGAGTCCAAGCCCTCCAGCATCCACATAAAAAACAAGAGGTGATGGTACTGTGGTTGCAATCCCAACGCTGTGTAGGCAGAGATGGGAATGTCTCTGGGGCTCACTAGACAGCTAGTTTTGCTGAATTGGTGAGTTCCAGGTGAGTAGAAGACCCTGTCTTAAAAAATAAGATAGAGAGTTAGTGAAAGACAATGGTATCTTTGTTTTACATTCATACATATGAACATGGCATACTAAACAAATGCATATACTACTATAGGTAATAATGAAGAAATGTGAGCTGACTAATGGGTTCTTTGGACTCTAGTAACAGGTGTTGGTTATTTTCATAGTCTTTATGTTATTTCGGTGCACACTCCCTAGGATGACATGCCAGAACCTTCCATGAGAAGACTCTGAACCTCAAAACCATTTCCTTAGCCCTTCATGTATCTAGTGAAGTGCTAGAGGAACTGTGGTCTTCCTTCCCCCTTTCCATTTCTCTTCTGGTGTGGAAACATGACTAAGAAAGACTGCTGGGCATCGTCCTCCTTGGGTGTGAGCAGGGATGGAAATGATGCTGAGAATGTCCCAGTAACTCATCTCCTCTGCAGAGCTGTGTCAATACTGGGATAACCTCTGAATCAATCTTGCCACACAGATTACTAGGGGATCCATGTGCAAGCAGAAAGACACAGTATTTGCAGATAAGACAATCTTCAATGAACTCATTAAACCCTCAATTTTAAAAACGCCATCAACTAAAGTGAGTTACTTTTTCTAACTTACTACTGTTAATAACTGGTGGCTTGAGATGCCACCGAGTACCTGGGGCAACCTCTTAAAGAACATCAATTCATTTGACCTTCACAGCAATCTCATAACTTGGGTAAGATTAGCATGGCAACTTCTAGCAAAGGGGATCTTGCTAGCAATATTGGGGAATGCAAGCCATGTTTGAGATCAAAGGCTATCCTGTGAGGGTTAGTTTGCAATTGTCAAAATGCTACAACTTAGAATTACCTGAGAAGAGATATTCAGCTGAGGAATTATCTAGATCAAGTTATTTTATGATTATTTCTTCAGAGGATTGTCTTCTTTGTTAATTGATAGTGGGTTTGGGTGGCATGATTCCCTAGGTGTCCTGAAGTCAGTCAGACAGGAGGAAGCTGGATGGGGGCAAGCAAACAAGGACCCATTGGTTTCTCCCTGTTCTTGACTGCAGATGCGGCTAGATGCTTAAGCTCCTGCTTTGACTTTTCCCCAGCAAAGGGTTGTAACCTGGAATTGTAAACAAATAAACCCTTTCTTTCTTAAGTTGCTTTAGTCAACAGAATTTAAACTAAACTACGATCCATACCTTGTGAACCATCTTTATCTGGAGCCATCTTCAACATTCCCAAAGAATGATTCCTTCTTTTCTTTGCATTCACAGAAACATAAAGTTGCAATGCAGAAATGAAACACCAAGGAAAACATGTCAGTATTAATTCGATGCTACTCACAGGATGGGATGTATCTAAATGAAAAACAACAAGAAACAAATAAATGCAACTCAAAGTTTAAGGAAATTCAAGGGCTAAATCATGACAGAATTCCCACTTTTGCTTTCGGAGGTGTCTATTTAGTATTAACATACTTAGAGGGTCATCCATACATTTAAAGTCAACTGCTTGATCCTACCAAGTGAATACTCCCATATCCTCATCACCAAGATCATGACAGGGATGACAATCAGCATCCCTGATCTTTCCTCTGTTCCTCTCAGTCCTCATTTTCTCTAAAACAAAACAAAACAACAACAACAACAAACATGGCTCTGATCCTCTTATCAGAAATCACTGCTGATTCCTTATGGTGAGTGGATATGGTTAGACAATTCACGTTGTGGGCTTGACTTGCAGCTTTTTGAGATGCAGCTAACAAAACAAACTTTAGCTCTTGTGCAGTGGTAAATTTATAGGATTCCACTAACACCATGTTCAATCTTCAGATCACTTCTGTTAGGTAGAAGCTGCCTTGGCTTGTGACTGGTAAACTCCTCCTCCTGTCCCCACCCCAATCATAGCCAGCATGTGCTCTATCTACAGGATGATCTGCCTCCCCAACCCCTATGACATGAAAACCCTGCACTGGGATCTATCATATGTGCAGCCTGAACCCGTGGCTCAGGATAAACATATGACATGATTCCTTCATTTGATGTGAATTTTGTTGATCTATCAACACACACGCATTTGGGTTCCTTCCGTTTGGGTGATGTTGCCACAGTGATGCAATTGACACTCCACACAAGTCTGTAGTCGGTCTCCATTCATTTGTAGTTAGATTCCTACAGGGTAACCACTGGGAAGCATGCATTCAACACAGTGACTGTCCACCTTCCTCAATCTGGGGTGACCTCTAACCATAAAATTATTTCATTGCTACCTCGTAACTATAGTTTACTACTGTTATGAATTCTAATATAAATATTTGATATCTGACCCCTGTGGAAGGGTTGTTCAACCCCCAAAGGATTCGTGCCCCACAGGTAGAGAACTGCTGGTTTAGCAAGTTAGAAGCACCCATCTCCCAGTCTGCTACAATAACCACAATATCATTTTATATCCCCAGGAGGGATGGATGAAGATTTGGTCATATCTCATTCTTGCCAACTTTTGGTACCCAGCATTAGTCTCTGATTATACCCACATGTGTTTACACAGCTGCATCCTTTAGGTGTAACTTGTCCCTTGCTAGTGGCAGATGTGTTCTTGTACTCATTATCAACCAGTATATTCTGTTTAATGGAGCACTTTTGTCACTTTACACAATCTTCGTTGTTTAATTGTAAGAGATTTTTATATATTATGGATGCATCTTGTCTGTCAGCTAATAGCTTGAAAATAATGGCTAGTCTCCTGCTTGATGGCTTTCCTTTTCATGTATACAATTATATGTGTTTTGAAGGGTGTGATATTTTAATTTTAAAAAGCCAATTTATCTTTTTCTTTCATGGCTATACCTTTATAGTAGTCATATTTGAGAAATCTCAGCCTAATCTAAAATCTCCCAAATACTTCTAGGTTTTTGGTTGTTTTTTTTTTTTTTGGTTGTTTTTGAGACAAGAGTCTTATGTAGTCCAGGCTGACCTCAAACTTTCAATGTAACCGTGGCTATCCTGGAACACCAATCCTCCTGCCTACACATCCCCAGTCCTGAGGTTACAGATGTGCGCCACTGGACCTGGTGTGGTGGTTTGAGTGAGAAATGTTCCTTAAATGCTGATATTTGAACACTTGATCCCCAAGTTGGTGGTGTTGTTAGAGAGGTCATGGACCCTTTGGGAGGTGGAGGACATTCATCACTGGCGATGGGCTTTGAGAGTTTCTAGTCCTTCCCCAATTCCTCTTCTGTTTCAAGCTTGTTTTGTAGATGCCAGCTCACATTTCTGTTGCCCTGCCTTCCTGCCATGATGACCTCATCTCTCTGACGAAATCTCCCTTCTTACTGGTGGCTGTGGTTGTTCATCACAGTAACGGAGAAGCGAATCCACCTGGCCTTTCCAGACCTGTATGCTAGAGTTCTGTAGGTGCCGGCTGTGTGTGGAGGCCTGTGAGAAGTTCTCAGATGGTTACATGATGTGAATTAAAGGCCTGTATTGATTGTTTGGGTATGGGTATCCAGCTGTGCTACTAGACAAAGTCATTTGTTTTTAATCGCTTAGATCTTAACCATAACATGTGTGTGTGTGTGTGTGTGTGTGTGTGTGTGTGTGTGTGTGTGTGTGTGTGTGTGGTTTTCCAAGACAACGTTTCTCTGTGTAACAGCCCTGGCTGTCCTGGAACTCACTTTGTAGACTAGGCTGGCCTTGAACTCACAGAGATCTACCTGCCTCTGCCAGCCAAGTTCTGGGATTATAATATTTTTAAAAACTTTATTCCTGTCCTTTTGATGTTTGTTTGTCCTATGTCAATACGCCACTGCCTTAGTGATGGTATATTTGAGTTTTGAGATCAGAGAGTGTTAACTGTTCAGTTTGCCTTTACCCCTTCTCTACACTGGCTTGTCTCTGCTGTTCTCTACATATGGGTCAACCTGTGAAGTTTTATTGCTAAACAGGCCTTTCAGTATTTTCATGGAAATTGGAATGCAGGAAGAGTTTGGGCAGAATTACCATATTAATAACATCCAGTCTTCAAACTCATGGATATGGCTTGTTTCGGTTTATTTAATTTGTCTTGGTCGTGTTTTATAGTTTTCAGTTGCAAATCTTACACCTTTGTTGTGTTTGTTTTATTTGAGGGGGTTCAGTTGGTAAGAGATTGTTTTATTAATTTTATTTCCAAGTTTTTCAAATTCACGACAGAGCAGTACAATTTTTTAAATATTATTTTAGTGTATATTGATATAGGAGGACTTAACCCACAGTGGTTAGGTGGGTCTGGATTACATAAGAAAGCAAGCGACATCAGCCATGGAGGCCGAGCCAGTGTTTCCCTATGGTCTCTGTTCCAGTTCCTGCCTGCAGATTTGTAGTGATATTTTATTTGTATTTTAATAAATAAAGCTTGCCTGAAGTTCAGAGAGTAAAATAGCTGTACTAGTCAACCTTACAGACCAGGCAGTGGAATCACACACCTTTAATCCCAGTAACCACACTAGGTTGCCATAGAAACCTGGTGGTAGTGGTACACACCTTTAATTTAAGCCCTAGAGAGGAATATATGGTGGGAAGAGACAGGAATTCTCTCTCTTTCAGTCTGAAGATTTCATAGAGGTAAGAGTTCTCTAGTGACTTTGCTGCTTTGTTTTTCTGATCTTCAGGTTGAACCCCAACATCTGTCTCTGGGTTTTATTAATCATGCTACATGGGTTCCTACCATGAGTTCCTGCCTTGGCTTGGTGTCCCTCCATGATGGACTGACTGTAAAGGGTGGTATGAAATAAGCCCTTTCCTCCTCCAGTTAGATTCTGTCAGTTTTATCATGGCAACAGAAACCAAACGAGAACAACAGGGATTACGTCAGGAGAAGAGGTCACCAGCTCACCTTGAGTCCGCAATCAGGAAACATGGAGATCGGCACTGCTTGCTTCCTCTTTTTTCTTCTTCTCTGTATTTGGCTCAGGACCTGCCTGTGGGCAGGATGGTGACATTCACATCCAGGGTGAGTCTTCCTCCCCCAGTTCTACCTCTCCCTCAGCAGACCTGTCTAGAGGTGTGACCCACAGGAGATTCCAATCCAGACAACTCGACAGTGAAGGTGAACCATTGCCAAAAACGATAGTCTTCCGGGATTGATAAGGTGATGTGCATACCCTCAACAGGGATCAAGACTTCCTTTTCCTCACCCACCTCAGCAGCACGAGTGTCCATTGTAGTTTAGTTGTTCACCATCCTTACTGGAAGGAGGTGGCATCTCCTTGTGGTTTTGCTTAGTTTTCCTTTGTGACAAGTAGGAATGGGACACTCTTTTCTTTCTTCCTGTATTGGTTGGCTACTCATATGTATGTCTTTGGAAAAACCATCAGATATTGGGTTATTTGTAAGATTTTGTTATTAACTTTGATGAGTTCTTTATATAGTTTGAATAGCAACCTGTTTTCAGGTATACAGTTCACGGAACATTTCTCCCTTTCTGGAACTCTCTCTTCACTATGTTACTTGCTTCCTTTGCTGTGTGAAAGCTTTTTGCATTTGACACAATCCCATTTGTCTAATTTGCTCTTGTTTCCTTTTGGGTTTCTTCTAGTTTACTTTTTGCTTCCTGTGCTAAACACTATGAACTAGAGCAGTGTAGGGGTGGAAAGGCTTGGTTTCTGTTTCTGCACCAGGTTGTATATAGTTCATCACTAAGAGAAGTCAGGGCAGGAACTCAAGCCAGCCACTTAGAGCACAAAACATGGGTAGCTTTTTTACACATCTCTGGTCCACCTGAGAGGGGATGGTGCCACCCACAGCGGGCTGGGGCCTCTAAGCCAATCAGCAATCCAGACAATGTGCTGCAGACACACCCACAGGCCAATCTGATCTAGACTGTTCTTCAGCGGAGGTTCCCTCAGTTGACTCTGGGCTTGTGTAAGGTTGACAGATGAAGCTGACTCAGATGGGGTCTTTTCTAAAACCTCGATGACTGCTCCAGTTCCTGTTTGCTCATAGATTTGTGTCTAGTCCAGTTCGAACTGATTTTTGTAGGTAGTGAGAGACAGAAATGTAGTTACATTCTTCTACATGTAGGCATTCATTTCCCCACCCCTGATCTTTCTTTAGAGCATGCACTTATCACAGTTCTGTCAGGTGACAGAAGGCTGCACACGTTTGGGTTTTCTGGCCTCTGTACTCTTCCCTATTGGCCCATTTTTTTCCCTGGTGATTCTATGCCTCTTGACTGCTACAATTTTATACTCTGAGACCCAGCAGTCAAATGCTTCCTGCTTTGTGTTTTGTGATCCGGATTTAGTATATTATATAACTGTGCGTAACTTCTAGACTTTTTTCTACTAGTTCTATGAGTCATTTAGATAGGGATCATCTCAAATCTGTAGATGGATAGCTATCCCCCTCTTCTTGGGGATCTCTTAATGTTAAATTTGGTTTTGGTCATTATCTATTTGTTTTGAAGCAGGGTCTTGCTACTGGGTACTCTCCTCTTTCCTCAGCATGGTTAGCTTTGCGATTCGGGCACATGCCTCCAAGCTCAGCTTCTTTTCCTTTTTCTAATACTTCCTGAAGTTACCTTGGTCTCAGACTATCAGTCTTGGGAATGTCCTTTTCAATGACACACCTGATAAGCCTTTTTGTTTATTTTCTTTTCAGGCTGTAGGCTGTTTATTTTGAGACAGATTTCTTCAGCAGATCCTTAGGTTACAAATACCTTCTGTTCTAGGCCTGGGGATATATCTCAATAAATTTTATATTTTAATAAAATAATATTTTAAAACTGAAATATATGATTATATTCTTAACTTCTCAATAAAATTAAAAATAAAGTATGAATTTTATGTAAATTTGTTTTATATTGAGATTTATTATGTGATTTAAACATAAGCTAAAAGAGTGAAGCGTTACGGCATATTTTGTCCAGTATGCATATCAGAACTTGATAAGGGCATTGCAAAGAAATTAAATTTTACTAGGTAGTTACTCTGATGAGCAAAAGCATAATGTTTTTAAAATGCTAGTGAATTATGGAATATGTAAAACTGATAATACAATCATGATCATTTTTCCATGAATGGAAATTACCTTCAATTATTTATTAAACTTTGTTTATTTAAAATTTTTAAACTTTATTATAATAAATGCTACAAATGAAAAAAAATTCACACAGTGAAATTAGCCAGGCTAAAAGACTGTATATCCTCCCCCCTTTATTAAGCATAGATTCTTTTCTCATACAATATAATCAGAATACAGCTTTCCCTTGCTCTAATCCTATTCTCTCCCTACCTCCTTTCCCATATGGATCCACTTTCTTTCTGTCTCTCACTAGAAAAGGACAGGCTTCTGTGAGATCAAAACAAAATATAACAAAATAAATTGTTATATGCAATAAAAAACTGTCATATTAAAGTTTGACAAGACAAGCTAATAGGAAAATGAAGAGCCCCAAGAGAAGACCTAAGAAGCAGAGACCTGCTCATTTGCATATTCAGGAGTCCCAGGAAAGTGCTCCACTGGAGGCTGCAGTACATGGCAGAGGACCTGGTGCAGACTTGTGTAGCCCTGTGATTGCTGTTCCGGTCTCTGTGAGTTCATGTGAGCTCTGCTGAGCTGAGACGTTTTAGAGAACCTTGTTCTCCCTGTCTCCTCTGTTCCCTCTACTTCCCTCACTCCCCTGCCTCCTCTTCCATGGGGTTTCCTGAGCTCTGAAGGGAGGAATTTGATGGAGACATCTCATTTAGACATGTATTTTCCTAGGTCTCTCTCTGTCTCTGTCTCTGTCTCCCCCTCCCCTGCATAATATCTGACTCTGAATCTGTTTCCTTCTGCTGAAGGAGGAAGCTTCTTTGGTGGTGGTTAAATAAGGCACCGATCTATAAGTATAGTAGAATATCATTTGGAGTCATTTTATTGTTACTTTAAAAAAATATCAGTAGTAGGACTATCTAATCTCTGGTTCTTGGTCACTCAAGCAGTGTCACCTATGGGTTCAATCTTATGAGTGGATTTTAAGTGAAATCAGACATTGTGTGTGTGTGTGTGTGTGTGTGTGTGTGTGTGTGTGTGTGATTGTGGGTGTATAGGTGGAAGAACAGCTTGTGGGAGTTTGTTCTTTCCTAGGAGGTGGGTCTCAGCCATCAGACTCGGGTTGTCAGCCTTGAGGACAAGTGTCTTTACTCAGGAGTCCATTTTCTCAGTACTGCAAGTTACTGTGGTATGGGTTGGTGTGCTTCCCTCTGGTAGTGGCTGTTGTCTGTCCTCTGTTGTAGATGATAAGACGTGCAAACAAAGTTGAACCAGCTGAGTCTGGAACATCTGTGGTGGGAATCTCAGAGTGGTCATACTTCTTGATGAGGTGGTACCCCTCCTTTGATGGATAGGGAATCTCAGAGTAGTCATACTTCTTAATGAGGTGGTATCCCTTCTTTTATGGACGGGTTCTGCCAAGTAAGTATGATGCTGCCCTGCCCCCAAACAGCTGATACACTAGAAAATATAGATACTGTAGCCCTTGACGGTCGTGTGTGTGTGTGTGTGTGTGTGTGTGTGTGTGTGTACAGTAAAGTAAGCTGGCTGTGGCAACAGTTGTGTGGCCTTACCGAGGATGATGTGCTGAGGCTCAGCTGTCTGCTCCGAGAATTTGCCCGCTTAAGGGAGTCCTTACAATAGAGAGAAACCACATGGGCACCATCATCTGCATGCCTGCTGATCTGGCAGGAACCGTGGAACAAAGGGAGAGTGAGACTGCCGTGTTAGCTTTCTGATTGTGACAGCTGGCAGGATGCAGAAGGATGAGTGCAGATTAGATCTGTGCTAAACAACCCTTCCTGGCAACAACAAGCTTGGAAGGCACAGGAAGGATAAGCAGTGGGAAGGAAGAGAGTTAGGCGGAAGTCAAGAAATCTACTCCTTGGGCGAAACTTTTAATACAGAGGAAGGGAAAAGTCATGATTTGGTATGCAGTTGGGGATCTTCATAGTGGCCAATACAGGCAACCATGCTAGTCAGAAGATATTGCTTCCAAAATGCTGAAATTTGGAAAGATTCTTTTTTTTTTTAAGGTCTTCTCCCAGCCTGGCTCCTTAAACTGTGTGAAAGGGGATGATAGGATTCATCTGAATGCTATGGAAGTGGAGAAACTGAGTCAAACAATTCATCAAAACAAGGCTGATGAGACAATATAAGGGAAGTTAGGACCTGATGGACTGACCCATGGGTATCACCAGTTGAAGTCTTCATTAGTACCAGAGACTGCAAAGCAACAGAGCCAGGACAGGTGCCACTGAAGGTCTGGGCTTGAAATAGGCAATTCAATGATCCATTCGTCAAGACAGATAGACTGGTCACTGTAGAGTTAACCAAGTCAATCACTCCATTTGGGCAACATCTGAAGCCATTGGCATGCATG
>JAQHUG010000084.1:5309746-5321321 GCA_028555095.1 Dicrostonyx torquatus
AGAGAGAATTGTGTATCCATACTGGAAGGATCTGTCATGTGCTGACCCTGTGGCTTTTGAAATGTGACATCTTGGCCTTTCCCAGAGGCTCACAGACTGTTGTTCAGCTGAATCAGAGACCTGGAAGACCCTGTTAAGACCCATCAGTAGCTCTAGTTATATGCACATCTTTTCCCAAAGAAGGCAGAGTTTGAAATGACACAGTTTCTGTGGGAGTCTATTGTACTAATTTTTTTTTTTTTGCACTAGGTAATGCTTCTCATCAAAATAGGGTCTGCAAAGAATCCTTTTGCTACTTGGGGCTGTCTTTTCTGTCATGCTATTTCTTTAAAATTTGCTCCTGTGTAACTTTGTGATAAAATCCAGGAGGCATTATCTCATTAGTTTTTTTTTTTATTATTATGCTAGCTGTCACAATGATGTAATGGTTATGTAGGAGAATATATCTTTACATAAGTGTTCTAGAAACTGAGGCATGAAAAGTTACAATGACTGTGACTCCCAGGGTTGCAGGCTTGCAGAAGTTTATTTTTAATGTGAAATAGATCTGTGATTGCTTCACAGCTTGCCAAGTAAAACTATCACTTCCATGGAGATCATATTGTTGACTCTTGACTTTTCCAAACGCATTTAGGATTAAATATAAAACTCTTAAAATACCCACAAGGCTGTGCATCATCTGGCCTCAGCCCAGCTCTTCAGTCTCCTATGTCTTCTTGGGTCAGGCAACTTCAGTTCTTCAACACATCAGACTTTCATCTCTTCAGTGTCTGCCCATCACATGACATCCAGGTTCAGCCAGCATCACTCTTTCCCATCCATCCCTTCTGTGACTGGCTCTTGCATACACTGCCAAACAACTTTTGTTTGGCTGTGTCACAGTGACAAACCTATCTCAACTGCAAAGGCTGGTGGTAGTAGTGCTCAGCTTCTCAACTGTGAGTTGAGTCTCACAGGCCCTTGTAAATATCCTGAGGAATGGATTCCCTGCACTCCCTTCTGCCTCCATCTTTGAGACAAGCTAAATGACATCTCAACATCTTATCTCCCCTAGGCTTTCCAAGTCCACTTATATTTTAACCTAATCTCTTTCAGTACCACGGGTGCTGTGACCCAATCCAGTGACGAGATTGCCCCCCAACCCCCAAATCCTCCTATTCTCTTCAGTGTCCTCCTGTAACAGGAGGAGCAGGCTGCTTGTCGTCCCAGCCGCCTGGCTATCTTACATCCGAAATAATCACACTGAAACTGTATTCATTTAAAACTGCCTGGCCATTAGCCTCTAACTTCTTATTGGCTAATTTTTACATCTTAATTTAATCCATTTCTATCAATGTGTGCATCGCCATGTGACTGTGGCTTACCTGCAAGCTTCTAACCAGCGTCTTTCTCAGGTGGGAGATCCATGGTGTTTCTCACTCTGTCCTTCTTCCCAGCATTTAGTTCTGTCTTCTCTATCTCTACCTAAGTCCTGCCCTATCAAAAGGCCAAGGCAGTTTCTTTATTCAACCAATAAAAGCAGCACATAAACAGAAGGATTCCTACACCATCCTCCTACTATGGTTGTCTCCTGCTCATTCTCTGAGAGTGACATGGCTTTCTCTCTTTCCTAGGAGGCTCCTACCCCATCCTGTAGCTGCCTAGTTCCCACTCTACAGGTTCCATCCAGAACATTCTTTCACAAAGAAGCTTTTCCCTGGAATAGTAATACAGACCTTCGTTACTCTGAAGAACTAATTATTTTCTGTCATAGGAAGGAGGGTATTTAATGTTAACAACACTGCCCTGGAGCCAGCCTGCCTGAGCCTGAATCCCAGCTCTGGGTCTCATTGAGTAGGTGCCTTGAGGGAGCTTCCTGAATTATTTTCCTTATAGTTAAAATGAGTAAAGGGACTATAGCTTCCTGTGAAGCAGTTCAAAGGATGGCAGCAATTGATGCAAAGGGGGGTAAGTAGTCTTGGCATATATTCAGTTCTTTGTAAGTATCAAGCCCTCAGCAAATCCCTTGAACACTGAAGGTAATAGATGTACGTACATCTCTCAAACATTTGCCTTTGTGCATTGAAAGGATTTTAAAGGTTTCTTTTGGTGTGTAGTTTGTGTGTGTATGTGCACGTGCACACACGTGCTGCAAATCTGTGCACAAATGGTAAGTGTGGAACATCCCTGTGGTGATCACAGGACAACCTTGATGCGTGTTTTCTCTCAGGAGCCCCCATCTTGTTTTCCCACAAAGTCTCTCATTGGCCTTAAATTTAGAAAAAGCCTAGGTTGTCTGGTCAGTGAGCCCACTTGGCTTCACCTCCCCTGCCCTGGGATTCTAAGTGTGTGCTACCACATCTTGGTGGCTCCCAGGGGAATAAACTCAGATCCTCAAGCTTACAACTCGAGCACCTTGCCAAACAAGCCCCTAGGGTCTTAGACATCTTAATGATCCACTTTTCTGATATTGACAGCAGCCATGTAGGCTCTATTTTTAAGTTTTTCTTTGGAAGGGGTCCATACATTACAAGCTTCTTCTCAGTTCATGAAGATTTCCTACAAGGTTACAGGCTCTGGGTTCTAGTAAACTCCACCCCCTTTCCATCAATCTCCTTTCCAAGTGTCAACTATTCTTACCTTGAGGGGTGGCTTCCTAGCATCCCAAGGACACTCTTTCTAGGGTCATTATGCCACAGCATCTCAGCACAGTGATCTGAATTTCACCCAGTGATGAGCATATGCAAATGATGGGTATGTGGTTCAGAGTTGTTGTACAATGCAATCCATCTTGCAGAGAGAGCAAAAACAGCATCCATCCTTAGCAGATCAGCTGCCTCTGCTCACAAGGATCATCAGATCAGGCCTATGGACAATTCACATTCCCTTGGAGAAGTTGGGAGTAGGGAGGGTCCTTGAATCTTCACCTGCCATTCCAGCCACCCCTTCCAGTCTTTTGTATGCATCATTGTCTTGCTGTCTTTGCTAAGTGCTTGAGTATATAGGTTGGGAAGGTTGAAAGGGTTTCTCTCTAAGTAGTCATCATCCACACTGGGTACAAAACTTCTAGTGTGGTTGCTTTGGGGTCAGCCATGCTCCTACCCATAACTCCTCACCCATGCTCTGTAAGTTGTGAACTGCTGTGGAATCACTGGAACCTTCTGAAGGGGAAGTAGATATTACTTACAGCTCCCCCGCCATGGGGGGGGCGATTTTGGCCACCTGAGGTGATGTAACTGTAAGGATGGGGGAGGGTAGATAGTCTAGGTAACAGTCGTGAAAGCCAGTACACCAACCGTGGTGGTTTGAGTCAAGGACTTAAGGAGTGGCACTATTTGAAAGGATTAGGAAGAAGTGTGTCACTGGGGGTGGGCTTTGAGGTTTCAAAAACCCAAGCCAGGTCCAGTGGCTCTCTCTTCCTGCTGCCTGTGGATCCAGAAGTAGAAGGCAGCTATCATGTCTGCCTCTGTACCACCATGCTGATAATGGGCTAAACTTCGGAAACTGTAAGTAAGCTCCAATTAATGCTTCTCTTTTTGAGAGTTGCCAAAGTCATGATATCTCTTCACAGCAGTAGAACATGGACTGACTCCAATACTGCCGGAGGCCTTGTGCTCATCTGATGAAATTTCTAGCTTTCTTTGTCTTGTTAGGTGCTCATCTTTCTGAAGCATTTCTGGAAGTCATTCAGTTCCTCCCTGCTCACAGGGTACCTGGGATGTGCAAGGCTGTCTTCTGGGTGTAGGCAATGACTGTAGGAGGGTCCATCTTTATTTCCATTGCTTTCATTGGTTAATAAAGAAGCTGCCTTGGCCTGTAAGATAGGACACAGCCCATAGGTGGGTGGAGTAGACAGAATGGAAGGTGGTGAGAGAGAAGGAAGTGAGAGAGATGCCATGATCCCCGCCCAAGATAGATGTACCTTAGAATCGTCCGGTAAGTCACCACCTCGTGGTGACATACAGACTTTTACAATGGGTTAGTTTAGATGTGAGAGCTAGCCAAGAAAAAGCTAGTGATAATGGGCCAGGCAATATTTAAATGAATACAGTTCTCATGTGGTTATTTTGGGTATAAGCAACCGGCGGCTGAGCAAGCCGGCGGCTGGAGGCTGGGAGCACAACCCTGCACCTCTACCCCCCTCTTACTACAAATGACATGCAGGCATTGCACACTCATGGAGATGATAGGCACAAAGCCTTTCAACTTAGACAGCAGAGGAGTGATTTACAGTCTCAAAACTGAGTCTGGGCTTCTAAAGTTAGTGGTTCTGCTGTCAGAACTACTAGGTTTGCATGCAGATGTCAGCTCTTGGCTCTGTCTTAGTGAGTACCAGTGTGCTTTGTTTCTGTAGCCACTGAAATGAAATGGGAAATGAGAAAGGAAGGCAAACTCTCCAACCCCAGTTAGGAAAAGATGAGCATGTCCAAAGCTGAGGGCCAGCCAGGACAGGGTCCCAGTGTGTGTGTCCATGAGGCTGTGGAGATGTGAGTGGGGGTTGGCCAGGTGCTTGATGGCATGGAGAGAGATGGAGGCTACAGAATCATAGAGCCATAAAGAATTTTTATTTTGTTTTATTCTCTTTTGAGACAGGGTCTTATGCATCCCGTGCTGGTCTTGAATGTTCTGCATAAAAGGGGATGACCTGGAATTGCCAAATACCCTCTGTCCATTTCTTTAGAGCTAGGCTTACAGATGCTCATCACCATACCCTATTTACTATAGTTCTGGGGATCAAGCCTAGGGCTCTGTACATGTTGGGTAAGTATGCTACTAACTAACAGAACTACATTATCAGTCCACATGGAATGGTTAGTTTCAGCTGTCAGTTTGACACAACCCAGAGCCACCTGGGAAGAGAATCTCAGTGAGGGACTGTCTATATCGGGCTAGCCTGTGGCCATGTCTTAGTTAATTGAAGTGGAAAGACCTAGTCCACTCTGTATGTACCACTCCCAATACAGGGGTCTTGAACTAAGTGGAGAAACTGAGATTATCATAAGCAAACTAGGAAGCATGCATGCATTCATTTATCTCTGTTCTTGACTGTAGATGTGTTGTGACCAGCTCTTTGAAGTCGTGGCCTTGACTTTCCCACAATGATAGGCTGTAAGCTGGATTTAGGAAGCCAAAATAAACCCCTGCTTCCCAAGTTGTTCATCACCAGAATGTTTTTTTCAAAGCAACAGGAAGGAAGGCGGAACAGCACAAGAGCAACATTTTGTCAGATGTTTGTGCCCATGCTTACTTAGCTTTCACAAGTCTGGGTGTCTGCTTAGGTTGGCGTTTAATAGCACATTGTGTCTTCAGAAGGATCTTGGAGGACCCACTCTGTGACCTTTTCGCCTGACTTATGTGTTACGTCCATTCTTTCCTTTCCTAATATAGTCTCTCTTGCCTCATTGGACTCTGTTTCCTTTCATTTTGTCCAGAAATCAGATAGTGCACCCAGCCAATATACTGTTCCTCAAATGATTCTCTCATGCTTATTGCAAACTGTCCAGGGTCAGAATGGAGTTCACGGCACAACAGGACTAAGTCAGAGAGGCTGCTCCAACCAAGCCAAGAGAGCCCCGGCTAGCTCACTGAGCCTTTTGGTACTTTCATCGACACTGGCATACACAGGCTGCCAGTTAAAACTCCTGTCATAACAGCCAACTGCTCACAAGCATCTGGGCTCTTAATGAAACTCCGTCTCTTCCTTCCCTAGAGGAAGGAAAGAATTGTTGGTTTTCTCTTTCAATTATTTTTACAGTCTATTAAATTGTCACAGACCCAGTGTCTCTGTAAGAGGTGGGTGTCATCATAGCTCATCTCCTGGAGCCTAGGAACAGTGGTGCCATCAAGAGATGCTTTGTGAGTCTGTTTTCCCATCACCAAAAAGAAGCAGATACTGATGGAGACATTCACATGCAGTGGGTGTCCGGGAGAGATTGATGGGACATGCAACAAGCGAGAAGAGAATGTTTATGCCATTGGGTTATATTAAATATGCAATTTTAATCCACTAAGCTGTTTATCTTTCCATGCAGCTTGGTTCCTGAGATAATTACCTTCCTGAGAAGTTTGTGTCATGTATGAGGCAACGTGTGTACAAGGTTCCGCAAATTGGTATGTGGCTGGAAAACACAGGAGAGGACAGAGGATTAACCCAAATTTTAGGAAACTGAGTGGTAGGTAGTGAAGGCAGGAAGCAGATGGACTTTTCTTTTTTGTTACTAGGCAGCTTGTAAAGGTCTGTTTTGCTCAGAGCAATCAACAGTGATTAGCTAATGCCTTATTGTGCATCAGGTGCTCTATGAGTTACTGTTTGCTGTGATCAAAGGCCGGAAACGGTGACCAGTGGGATGAAGGCTTTGTTTTCATTCACTGAGAATGTAATGGTTAGCATTGCCTGTCAGCTCTACAGGTTCGAGAACCGTCTGGCAGACAAGCCTCTAGCTGGGTGTGTTAGGGAGGTTCTAGATTGGGTTCACTAATGTGGGAAAACCCACCCTGCACATGGGCAGCTCCACCCCATGGACTGAAGAGAAAGAGCATGGAGCATCCTCATTGCTTTCTGCTTCTTGACTCTGAAGGATGTAATGTGACCAGGTACTTTATAGACTGTTGCCTTGACTTCCCACTTCGTGGGGGTGAATATCATCAACCTAACAGGGTTGAGGATCACCTAGGAAACATATCTTGGGTAAACGCTGGGAGGGAATTTCCATATTGGGCTCATTTAGGCAAGAAGATCCACCCTAAGTATGGGCTGCACCATTCCATGGACTGGAGTCTTAGGATGGAGTAAAAGTGAGAAATGGAACCAAGTGCCCGAACCTGACTGGGGTGGGATGTGGCCGGCTGCCTCAAACTCCTGCCTCCATGACTTTCTATCATTTTATCTATCAGACCGACCTTGCATCGTCTCACCTTCTCAGCCAGTCTTGCCTGTGTCTAAGTGTCTATGTTTCAGCAGATGGCAAGCCCCCCTCAGTTGGCTGAAGCACACCATAAAATCATTTTTGTATGTGCATGTGTGTGTGTGTGCAAGTATGTAAGTTTGCATGTGTGCACATGTTTGAAGGTTTGTGTACATTTTTCTCCGTGTGTGTGTGTGTGTGTGTGTGTGTGTGTGCGTGTGTGTGTTGAGGATCGACTTTGACAAAAATAATCTCTTACCAGGGTAGGGGCATGGGGGTTTTAAAAATATAATTAAAGAATATGAAGACATATAAAAATTGCCAGGCGGTTGTGTTACATGCCTTTAATGCCAGCACTCGACAGACAAAGGCAGGTGAATCTCTGTGTGTTTGAGGTCAGCCTGGTCTATAAGAGCTAGTTCCAGGACAGGCTGCAAAGCTACAGAGCAACCCAGTCTCTAAAAACCAAATAATAATAATAATAATAATAATAATAATAATAATAATAATAATAATACAGAAACCATAAGATAATACTGGGAGGGTATTCTAGTGATTACTGAAATCACTGTGTTTATTTTTTCATAGCTTTTATACTCAACATAAATGGGGGGAGGGGGAGAAGGTATCAAAAGACTTTATTAACATGATACAAAGTATAACTCACACACCGTCAATTGCTTTATCACTCTGAGACAGCAAATCATTAGCATTCTGTTGTCTAGGTAGCAAAGCTGCTCTAGATCACACATCCTGAAGGCAGCCCCTCCCCAGGTGGCCTTATAGATACAAAAAAAGGGAGCAGAAGTACATTTGCATATTCTGACCACCGGTCAGATGGCATGGACCTACTTGAATGAGCTATTTTAATGTTAAAGAGCAAAGCAATAACAATCCTGAGTTGGGATGTGCAACTGTGCTTGTGGATCATTTAAGCCACCTCCAAAAACTCTCTGACCTTCAGACAAAGTGAAAATGGTTCTACATTTCTCGGCCTCATGGGTGTGAATGCATGCAAAGGTGTGTGCATGCATGTGTGAGTGCATGTGTGGATGTGTGCATATCTTTGCACATGTGTAGGGATGCGTATATGTATACATCTTTGTCATCACCAGTCAACTTCAGGTGTCTCCCTCTAACATTCTCCACATTGAGACTGAACCTGGGGCTCATTCTCAGTGACTTCTAGACTCACTGGCCATCAAACATCAGGGACCCACCTGTCTCTGCCTTAATTTCGCTTGCTCGTTAGATGCCAGACAGGCTTACCTTGCTTGGCTTCTTGCCTGTCCACTTCTAGTGCCACCTCCTCCATCCTGGTCTCGGTACCCAGCCAGAGCTACAAACCAGATTTGCCCACCAGCTCATATCAGTGTCTCAGCTTAAAACTTTACCCTAGCTGCCCACCTCACTCAGAAGGTACAAAGTCCTTTCGAAGGTCTGTAGGATCATAAATAATTTCACATTGTAAACGGAGGCTTTTCATCCTGCCTGGTCCCACAGCTGCTTTCAAAATAACCACTCAGAAGCTTAATATTAATTACGAACTGTTTAGCCTATTAGCTCAGGCTTATTAATTAGATCTTACAACTTAATTTAATCCATTTTTATTAATCTGTGTATTGCCATGTGGCCTGTGACTTACCAGTAATGCTCTGGCATCTTACTCCTTTGGCAGCTGCTGGCATCACCCCCAACTCTGCCTTCTTTCTTCCTGTATCTCTGCTTGGATTTCCCACCTAGCTATATTCTGTTCTGCCATAGGCCAAAGCAGTTTTATTAATTAATCGATTAGAACCACATATTCACAGCATACAGAAGGACATCCCATTTCATTACATGCTCCTCCAAATCTTTGACCTTATTTATAAATGGCTCTGGCTTCCACACAACAGCCCCCTTGCTGGGCCTCTTGGCTATTGTCCCAAGTTGGAACAGTCTTTTCCTTCCAGGTGTTTCTCTTTCCTCCTCCTGACATTTCCTCACGTGGCCCTTGTGTTGTGCTTTATTTAAAAGTGGGCCACCCCCAGCATTCCCAGCAACTTCTCTCTCTCCATGAGCTATTTTCCTTGTTCCATTTCTTGCCCTTTAACAGACTTCACAATTTGTGTGTTGTGTTTCAGATCTGCACCCCCTAATGGAATTACAAATGCCTTGAAAACAATTGTGTTTGTCCTTCACCACCCTACTCTGTGTAGTGGAGCAACAAACAGTTGAATGAATAAATAAATCCCAAATAGTCAGTGCCTTGAGCAGTGGTTCTCAACCTGTGGGTCGCGACCCCTCCAGGGGTTGAACTACTGTTTCACAGGGGTCACACATCAGATACCTTGTGTAGTATTTACATTGCAATTCATGACAGCAGCACCATGACAATTATGAAGTAGCAACAAAAGAAATTTTATGATGGGCATTCAGCACAGCATGAGGAACTGAATTCAAGGGATGCAGCATTAGGGAAGTTGAGCACCACCAGCCTAGTGAATAATGGGAGTGATGGCACAGCCCCAGGCTTGCCATTCAAGCAGTCAGTGGCTGCCCTGTATGAGGCCTGAAGCTGTGACTACTGATACCCCGCTATAACAAGCATGGTCACTTGTGGATGCAGTACTGATTCTCAGCAGAGCCTAGGGTATTGCTGCGATCATCCATCATTCTAATAGCCTTTTAACTCCTGTCAGAATGCCTACTAAATGCTAATATCTTAAATGCTTAATATTCTAAAATGTGTTTTCATCAATTATGAAATTTATCTGGGCATCCAGATTTTAAAATAAATGCCTTTAAGATTTAGGGGAAAAGGAGTACATTGTTGAGAACAGATGACTCGGGTAGAGAGAGTCTGTGGAGTTTGCTGTCTCTTTCAAGAAGTTTCCAAAATGGAGGTATGCCTCCATTCTCTTTCTTATCATTTATGAGCAGCAGCAATGCAACGACTTCACTGAGAGAGTCAATGCAAGGTTTCAATGGCTATACAAAGAGAAGTCAGATCCAGGCCTGTTATGGAGTAAAGACTGAATAAGCAAAACATCAAAGCAATAATGCTTACACATAGGTACATATACGAAGAGGCCAGACATTGACCCCTGTATTGCCACTCAGGTACAATCCACCATATTATTTTGGACAGGGTCTCTCACTGGCCTGGAGCTTACCAAGAAGCCTAGGCTGGCTGGGCACTGAACCTCAGGGAGCCCCCGCCCCTGTTTCCCCAACGCTAGGTTTACAAGCACTTTCCACATGCTCTACATTTTTGGCACAGGCTATGGGGATTGAACTCAGGTCCTCAAGCTTGCAAGCTTGCACTTTACGGCCTGCGCCCTCTCCCTTGTCAATATATCTTTTTTGTTTTATACAAGACAGTTCAAAGAGACATTCTGTAGCTATGAAAGCTCTTCTGTTTTGAAACAAAACAATATAACTCCCTAGCTAGCCCTGTGTAATGCATCCTCTGTAAAGAAGACAGTGTACACATCACAAAATACCCATACATATGATGAATTACACCTGCAATAATTACAAACCATGTATCAGATATCAGACGCTATTCCAGGCATTTTGTATATATTTGAAAATTTAGGAAATGAGCTGGGGAGATGGCTCAGTGGGGAAAATGCTTTCAGTACAAGCATGAGGACCTCAGTTTCTCTGCACCCGTGTTAAATGTATGCCGTAGAGTATGCCTAAGCACTTGGGGAGGGCAGCAGAGATGGGAGGATCCCCAGAACTTGCTGGCCAGCCTCTGCCAGTCAGTGGTGAGCTCCAGATTCAGTGAGAGATGCAGTCCAAGAAAATAGGCAGAAAAACAACCAAGGAAGACATCTGGCTTCTACAGGCATATACATGAGCACATGCATAACGTATGCATGCACACAAAAAAAAATTGGAAAAAGGAAATAGACATTCAGTTGGCCAATATCATAAAGCTACTGAGTGGACAGATGCTTTTCATGGAGACTCCTACAGTATGAAATAAAAGCAATCTTGTATTCACCAAGAAAACACTTGACTGAAAGCAGACAGGGTAGGTCACAAATGAAATGCAGCATCCCCGGGCATCCAGATGCCCACTCTGAACTCAAGAGCAATAATGGTCAAGGGTGGTTACCATATTGGCATTTTTCTCTTGTAAAATGGTCTCAATAATGTCTCCTTTAGCGTAGCACTGAAATTTGAAAATTATTTAATTGTTGGAGTTGTTACAAGGTGAAAGTTGAAATTATACCACTCTGAAACACACACACACACACACACACACACACACACACGCACACACACACACACAAACACATACACTGCAAATTCTTGAATTGAAAAATGCCAATGAAATAAACCAGACCACACCAAACCAAAGAAGCACTAGAGGGCTTCACTGGAAGTTTCTGGCAGGCAGAAATAGAATCAGTGTCTCTGAACTTGTTTCAATTCAGCTTGTCTTATTCAATAGTAGCATGGTGATGTGGGATTTCCCTCTGTATGCTGTGATTACCATTAATGAATAAAGAAACTGCTTTGGATCTATAGCATGGCAAAACTTAGTTAAGCAGGGAAAACTAAACTGAATGCTGGGAGAAAGAAGGGCAGAGTCAGAGGGTTCTGCAGGAGCTACTTCCACTCCTTCAGCCAATAGCCATTAAGATACCAGCCCACTTGGGTGTGGTCTCTTTTGCTTTAAAAAGCAGTGGTAGCTG
>JAQHUG010000084.1:5326350-5350098 GCA_028555095.1 Dicrostonyx torquatus
AGGAATCTCAAATGGCTGAGAAACACTTAATGCAATGTTCAACATCCTTAGCTACAATGACATTATCAGAGAGGCTTCCTTCAGAAGCAAATGGGAACAGATGCAGAAAAGCACAGACAGGCATTGTGTGGAGAGAGAGAGTCAAAATTGGTGGTCTCCATGGGTAATCCTGGCTGGGTAGTGGAAAGATTATAGGAATCAGAAGGATTGGAAGATACCAGGAGAACATGGCCCAGTCAAACAATTAAGCATGTCTCATATGGAACTCACAGAGACTGATGTGGCCCCAGGTATATGTTGCAGCTGTTAGTGTGGTATTTTTTGTGGGACTCCTCACTGAGGAAAGAGGTGTATCTTTGACTCCTCTCCCTTCTCTCGGGACTCTTTTCTTCCTGTTGGGTTGCTTTGTCTAGCCAAGGCTTTGGCCTTGTCTTCTTGATTCCTGTTTTAATGTATTTGGTTGTTGTCCCTTGGAGGCTTGCTCTTTTCTGACGGAAAATGGAATGGGAGTGGATCTGGGGGAGAGAGGTAGGGAGGGCTAGGGGGAGCAGAGGGAGGAGAAACTGTGGTCAGGATGTATTGTATGAGAAAAGAATCTATTTTCAATAAAAAAGGAGAAAGTCTTTAGTTTAAATTTTAACATGACATGCAGAGGATTCTGGGTAGAGATGAAATGTTCAAGATTTGTTTGAAGATGGAAGGAAGACAGCACCTTTATCCAGACATCTGTAGAGTCGGGAGGTTCCATAGTTAGCCTTAGTTCTGACTCTGAAGGTCACAGCTAATAAGGCATGAACAAAAAGATAATATGTCCACAGCTCATCACACACCAGACAGGACCGCTAATCAATGTCTGATCTCCTCCCTTGCCCTCATCATCCTCATCCTCTTCTCTCATTTCTTCTCAGTAGCAGGGAAGTCATATTTCTATACTGAAAAATCAGCACAGGACCATCTTCCACAGCAGTTCCATTCTCCATTTGGAAACTGCACTGACAGGAGTCACTTGAGGGGCTGATGAAACAGTATGGCCCACATCTCTGCAGGAGTAGAGGAGGTAGGATTGGGCTGTGGGGAAATGGCCACAGGGAATAGAGTGCAGGTGTGGTCCATCTTGGACATAAATGGCCAGGTTCTGACAGTCAACTGTCCTCTGCACTGACAGGGGAGGAAGGCAGTCTAGCTGCAAGACTGTGTGTTGGGGAGAGGTCAGAATACCAGGTCTTGATGTTATTCTGGTCCTTGCACTCTGCCAAAATTCTCCGTGGGAGTAGAATCTTGAGCGAGAGAGACCAAGCCCAGGAAGTACAATTAATGCTACCAGGGGAGAAATGCCCACATCATTGGCAACCGTTGTCCTCCTCCATGGACCTGGGGTGGGATTCATTCACGTTAAAACAAAACAAAGCAACACACGAACAAATAAACCTTTCAGAGGCTCCATAGCGGATAGAAGAAAGCCTATCCTTGTCTACAGTGAGGGCTGGCCCTGGTCAGAGGCTTTCTTTCCAATCCCCACTCCTGTTTGCTGTCCTCTCTTCACTCCCTGGCTGCTCCTGAGCATTTCAGAGGACTCTTTACCTCTGTCAGTGGCCTGATTTAACCAAAAGGAATACGGCAAGGCTCAGAAGAGCTCAGCTTAATTAAAGTGGGCACTCACCACTCAGCCCATGATACAGCACCTTTTTGAACACTAACCTGGTGCTTCCATCTGGAACACTGAGGAGCTGAGCTTTGACCTTGAAATTTTCCTCTTCCAGGCTGACAGCAGACACTGATTTCAAAATACTTTTGGCAAATTTACTTTCGCTAGTAAACTGCTAGGGAAAGAAGTCCGCTATGGCTCCACAGAAGGCAAAGCTTCAGCTTAGTCAACCCCAAAGTCATTCTGTCTGGTAGAACCCTTTCCTTCTTCTTCAGGCAGGTAACAGACTCTCCACTCACCAACGTGGCAACAGGCACTGGGTGTTGGAACGAGTTAAAAATTACCTAATGAAACGTTTGCCTCAGTTCTGAGAATTTAATTTCCTCTCTTCATTAAGAGCAGGGTGGGTGACTCCATCCTATAGAATAGAGTCCCATCTCATGCACAACAGGACATTATGGGTACAATCAATCAGGAGGTCACAAGAAGGCCCTTCCCCTCGGGAGGGGTCCTTACTCTCCCGGCACTCAGTCTGCTCAGGCTGACCCTGCCGCCACCCATACCCACTCCCTTAAGCTTCACTAGAGAGATGCTCAAGGAGCCTGCTTTACAGATGCAGTCTCAGGAGTCCGGACATCTGATTGGGCTTCACCCTCTTCAAATACAGTAGATCTGTGATCTGCCCAGGAAATCGCTGCTCACGACCAATCAGTTCATGGAAAAGTTTTCTGGGTTTCTGGGTAGTGACAGCTTTCCAAGAAAGAGGCAAGGGAAACACCCTTGGACAGGTGTGGCCAAGCCTCATGTGCTAGCTGTGTTCTGAGGACAAGGCAGGTAGTTTCTAGAGCAAGGTCAAGTTCATTCTTCTATTTGAAATTTATAAGCTCCAATAGCTAAGGGAAAATGTGCTTTTGGTCCGTGTCTTAGTTTCTTTTCCTGTTGCCATGATAAAAAGAGCCCTGAGACAAGCATCTCAAGGGACAAAGGATCTATTCCATCCCAGAGATCAGGCTCCAGTTTATTGAGGTAGGAAAGTCAGCATCTAGAACTGGATGAAGCCAGTCACATTCCATCTGCAGGCAAGAAGCAGAACGAGAGAGCCCTGTGTGTATGCTGCTGTCCAGCTCCCTATCTGCACGTATACAGTTCAAGACCCCACCTAGGAAACAGTGCCACGTGAATGCACTCCGGAGAATCCCCCTTAGACATGCTTAGGGGACAAGCTGACAGCGCCAGCTCTCACAGTCATTCTCTTGAGTTGTTAGAAAGCTGTGTGCAGAAACCGGCAAAGCCGCTCTCTGAAGCCAGAGTCTAGGATCCTGTATCCCAGTTGTTGGCAGTTTCTGTCCGATGCCAACTGCTCATAACAATTGATAACAGCTGCAGATAAGCTGCAGTTATACAGCCCTGTGCCAGGAGCTCTGTGTAGAGCTTTCCCCGTGTCTCTCTGACACATGCTCTGTGATATGGGTACTGATGCATCTCTGGAGGACTCGGTGAAGTTCAGAGAGATCGGAGCTGCCCAAGGTCACCCGACTCTGGATTCCAAACTAACTTTACCGTAGTTAGGAAATTTTCCTAACCTCAAGAAAATAAGTTCCGTGCACACATGTGAATTCCGGTTCTACCCTTGAGCACTTCAGAAGTCTGAAAGAAACTCTCACATCCCACACTCTCAGCAACTTCAGCAGGAAGCCTCCTTAGAAGACTACAAGTGGCAGGGAATCATGGAATATGATTGCAATTCTACTTCTATAAAATGCTCAGCCCACGTTACTGATAATGCAGGAGCAGTCTCATTTTACAAAGTAGGGCTATTAATATATCACAATGGTGGGCCATTGCTGAGAGTACCCTGAGGCCTAGTGTCCCAGCCTCAGCACCATAGTGCCATCACCACCATGGCTACCCATTATCATCACAAGCCAACAAACAGTATTCTGACAGGGGCTGTAGAGCAGTTTGTAGAATGTAGCAATCCCGAAATCCTGAATCTAGTCTCCAGCACTGTATAAAATCAGCTGTGGCAGTACACACATAATTCCAGCATTCTGGAAATGGAGGCAGGGGCATCAGAAGTTCAATGTCATCCTCAACTATATGGCAAGTTTGTATGCTTGTGTACGTGTGTATGTGTGTAGTCCAGAAAGGTCTAACTATACAAGGAAGACCCACCCAGAATGTGGGCACTGATATCCCATGTGCTGGGATCTTAGACTAAATAAAGAGGAGAAAGCAAACTGAGTACCAGGATTCACCCCTCTCTGCCTTCTGACTGCAGAAGCCATGTTGCCAGCTGCCACAAGCTCCTACCACGCCTTCCCTGTCATAGACTCGACTTTCAAATGCTCTGCTAAAATAAGCCAAACCCTTCCTTCCATAAGTGTCTTTTGTCAGATATTTTTGGTGACCGCAATGAGAGCAACTAACTCATCATCCTCTTCCAGATGTATCCTGTGACATTTGTGGCATGAGGTGCCTGGGCACATAGGAAATGATTACCCATAGAAGCCAGGCTTGATTGAGACAGCTGTGCAGACCTTTACCCCACAATTTTCTCCTAGGAAATAAGCATGCGCGTAAGTTTAAATCTGAGTTAATTGCTAATGACTAAGGAAGAGGATTTTGGAGCTCATGATTAATAAAATAAGAATGCTTAACTTTCTGCTCTCCAATCTCATGTTTTCAGAAATGATTTCTTTGTAAGCCATGAGACTATTTGAAACTTCCAATGGTATTTTAACACATGCGCTGTTTCCTGTAGTTATCAGAGATCCTGCCTGAGCAAATATTATATGCTCAGTCCAAACAGCTCCAATTAAATCAGAGACACATTATCAAAGACGCTGCAAAGGAAGCTCAGAGTACACACACTTGGTTGTTAAATCACCCAAGAACAATATGTTGTGGATTAATTTGTATCTACCACTGGAGAAGAGTTATTGCTAGATTAAACAAGTATTTTAAATCCTTGACTGCACAGATCATTAAAGAAAATAAGATAATGCATGAAATACCAGTTCCTTAAAAATAAAATCTCAAGGGGCTGGGGTTGTGGCACAGTGGTGGAGCCCTTGCCTGCCGCGCTCAAGGCTATAGATGCTATCGCTAAGACCACAAAATTGACAGTTAACACAAGAGAACAAAGAAGGTCTTGTCTTATTTGTTGTCCTTTGGAGGAAAGTCTTGACAGGATAGTATGGAAAGCCTCGGGCAGCTGCCAGACTGGGGAGAAGCAAGGGGCAGAGCTAGAGCACCCAGGGACACACAGCTGAGTGAGTTGTGCTGCAGCCACCAGGAAGGGCATTAAGGATTTAAAGATGGCAGACTTCACTGAAAGCTTGAACAGTCAGGCAAATGTACTTAGCTGTTACCTTTGCCCATTTCTTTTGTTTCTTTAAGGGATTTGTAAGGATTCGTCATTTTTAATTTTAGAAATTCTTGCCAGACTATCGGAACACTATGATAAACTGCCTGAGCTCCAACAGGCCAGCGAAGGCCTCATCCCTATTCATCAGATGTAAATGTAATGATTCGACTATAGCTGTCATTAACTGGCTAATAACTATTTATGACCTCAGGATGCAGTTTCTACCCAGCTAACGGGAGCTTCAGTAAAGCTATGATTTTTATCTCAGCTGCTACAGTTGTTGGTCTCAGTTGCTTTCATTAATGGACAAGCAGGTTCTGCTGATTATCCACATAATAAGGGATCAGGTTCTATGGGCCTTTGGAAAAAAAAAGTCTCATCAAGTAAACCTGGAGTTGTGCCTGAGAAGGAAACCTCCCAAGTAGCATGCTGATTGCCCCCAAATAATCCTCACGAATCACACTTAGCAAGGCAAGAAATTGATCGTATATTTTTCCCAGCCACAGTTTTAAGGGATTGTCATTTGCTAAGTCTGTGGTGTGTGTGTGTGTGTGTGTGTGTGTGTGTGTGTGTGTGTGTGTGTGTGTGTGTGTGTGTGTGTGTGCTACCTGCTGATACCTAGCCAACCTGATTTTTCCAAGCTGTTTCCACTTGGCCTAGGAGGTGCCACCTACTACTTGTAGACACAACTCTGCAGTACATGCAAAGTCATGCCTGGATGAGAGAGGTGCAGGGTGCAGGGCTGTTTTTTAATTTTTCATCAGTTGGGCCCACAGGAAACAGAAGACCTAGAAATGCTCACATGCAGTGTCTGGAGTAATCCTCAAGCCACATGCAGGTTCTCCTCAACGTTCCTTGAAAGCTGGGCTTTCTTTTCAAGTTAAGATAGGTTTCCTCTATTCAATATCAATTCCATGAGCAAATAGCACATGCTAGAGACAGACATTCAAATATGTTCTGGGGCTGGCTCAGTCACTAGTGTGTTTGCCACAGAAGCGTGAGGACATGGTGCAATCCCAAGAGCTCACGTGAAAAGCCAGCTGTGGGGATACATATCTGTAATTGTTGTAGGATAGACCTATCCTGGGAAGAGGCAACACACACACATCTACTCACCTCAAGAAGGAAACCTAGAAGAGACCAAAGTAACAACTGCACCAAAGCCCAACTTGCAGAGCCAGTGAGTTTTTTGGGGGGGCTACGTATAGGAGTAGGGATGACTTAAAAGCAGCTCCATCATGGAAAAGCTCACCCCAAGATGGCTGACAGACAGCCTGTAAAAACAGAGCCCTCTGTAACAGGGCAGTGTGAATACGTCTTCTCTCAGTAGTTGACTGGCCAGTCTCCTCCTTAGCAGCTGTCCATTCCTTTGCATACTGCTGGGCGGGGTGGGGCCGGGGGCTGAGAACTGTTCAAGTTTCTGTTCTTCTTTAGTCCACCTGCCGCCATGATAAAAGATGGCTGACAGAGGGAGAGAACAAGTGAGCAAGTGGGTGAAAGCAATGTACGCAGTGTTCATTCTCTAGGCTTGAGACTGGAGTCAGGAGAGGAGAAACAGCTGGGTTCAGGTGTAGCCTGCTTCTGTCACTCATGCTTGATGCCTTCTGTGATACGATCCCCAGATTTCTGACTCCTCTAGGGCACACTGGCCCTTTACCAGCCGACTCAACTGCTTACAACTTAGACACTTTGGCTCAATAGCAAAAAATTCTTTTTATTTATTCTTTGAGAATTGCATGTACATACGCAACATATTTTTATCATATCCACACTCCCTCCTGGTTTCCCTTCTCTACTCCTCTCAGACTTCCTCACCCTGACGCCCCTCCCAACTTTATGTCCTCTTTTTAAACATTCTTTTTATAACTGCTGAGTCTAATCAGTGCTGTCAATGCATTGTGGGCGTGGACCAGTGACTGGAACGCTGTCTACCAGGGGCCACACCCCTAAAGAAAACTGTCTCTCCCCAGCAGCTATCAACTCTCAGTAGCTCCTCATCCAGGGGTGGAAGCCTGTGAGCCTCCCACCCCCAATCCATGATGGAATGTTCCCTGGCATTATCTCATGTGAGTCTTGCAGCTGCCATGAATCCCTGAGTGCAATGGTCACACCATGTCCGGAGGATATTGTCACACAGCCAATTTCCCTGGCCTCTGGCCTATCTAGGCTTTCGACCCACTCTTTCAAGGTGTTCCAGCGCTTTGCAGAGAGGTGTGAGGATATAAATATCACATTTAAGCTGACTCTACCATCACCTGCTCTCTGTGCTTTGACCCGTTGGGAGTCCCTGTATTAACCACCATCTGGTCTACACCTTCTCTAAAATCCATAAAATTAAAAAAAAACCTTTTCATTTTTATTTTATGTATCGGTACTATGTCTGTGTACCATGTGAAGCACACGAGGAGGCCAGAGGAGGGTACTGGAGACCCTGGAACGAGATAGTAGCAAGCCTCCATGTTGGTGCTGGGAATCAAACCCAAGTCCTTTGCAAGAGGAGCCAGTGCTGTTAATATCTGGAGCCAGCTCTCCAGCCCCTGAGAGCTACTTTTAATACCCTCTTTTGAGAGAACAACTTTAGATTTTCAGAAAACTTGAGAAAATAGAGACTCTCCCTACTGCAGCTGCCCTGCTAGCACCTTACATCAGCATGACACATTTTCACAAAAGAGCAAAGCAATGCTGGCAATTGTTAGGAATGCCAACATATACCTTTCATCCCAATTTCTTTTGTTTTCATCAATATTATTTTTGTTATTCAAATCCCTCCAAGATGCCAAACTGGGTTCCTATGCCTGGTCTCCAGGCTCTCTGACGGTGACCTCCCTGATTTTGTAGTTGACAGATTAGGGTAGTCTTGTTCAGATTTTGTAGAACGTCCCTGTTCATTCACTTTGTGTTGCTGTGACCATGGCACCCAACAGAAACACTGTCAAGGAGGACAGGTTTAACATGGCTCACAGTCTCAGAAGACATGTCTCTGTGGTGTTCAGTTGGTGATGGGCTGGGAAGCCAGGGTCAAGGGCATGGCCAGGACCAGGGCTGCACTCTAACCCTCAAATATCATCTCTAATGACTGATATCCATCAGCCATGTCCCAGGCTTCCAAAGGTTCTCCAGTGCCCCAGACAACACCACCAGCTGGAGAGCAAGAGCTCAAACATGAGTCTGTAGGGGAAGGGCCACGTACAAATTAGAGCATTGTAATTCTATTGAAATTTGATATCTTGTTTTCCTCAATAGAACTGTGTTTTGAGGTAAGGGCTTGGCTTAAATGTCATTGTACCTTGTAGAACATATCCCATGAATGTGGGGTGTTGGTTAGGGTTAGCTGCTGTGGGGTTAGGCCTTTTCTCCCATTTATGCTGAGGCTGGGGAGGAAATCACCCTGTCAGTCCCTACTGAAAGAGTCAAGTTCCCCCTCCCTGGGGACAGTGTGTCCATCCACACATGCTATCTGGAAGCTTCCTGTGTGCGGTGCTGGCCCGTCATCCACCTCGGCATGCCGTCAGTTGCTCAGTTAAAAGTGGATCATGTTAACATTGTATTTCTCAAATGGATTCGGTTTTGTTCCTCCCTCTTCCAGTTGACTTCCATGTGCCTCTGGGTTGTTCCTGCCTATATAGTATTGATTCTTTTTTTTTTTTTTTTTTTTTTTTTGGTTTTTGGAGACAGGGTTTCTCTGTAGCTTTGGAGCCTGTCCTGGAACTAGCTCTTATAGGCTGTCCTTGAACTCACAGAGATCTGCCTGCCTCTGCCACCCGAGTGCTGGGATTAAAGGCATGTGCCACCACCACCACCTGGCCCCAGAGACGTATTTGTTGAATATTTACCTCTTTTTGCTTCCTCAACCAGGCTATAAATTCGTGGAAATCTGGCAAATGCCCTGTTTGACTAACTTCTCTAAGGTTGTTTAACTTAGCTCTGCCTGAAGGATAGACATTCTAGGACCTGCTGACAGCCTAGTGGAGTGACTCAGTTACTGGCAGGGCTGTGCAGGGGTGAGCAACCAGGATTCCTCAGCTGCTTCGTGAGATCGGTAAGTATGGCAGCTCAGCCACACTTGAGTCTATAAAGTACTTTTTGTTGTTGGTGGTTTGTTTTTTTTTTTTTTTTCTTCGAGACAGGGTTTCTCTGTAGCTTTGGAGCCTGTCCTGGAACTAGCTGTTGTAGACCAGGCTGGTCTCGAACTCACAGAGATCTGCCTGCTTCTGCCTCCCGAGTGCTTGGATTAAAGGCGTGCGCCATCACCGCCTGGCTATAAAGTACTTTTTTATTTATTTCATTTTTTATTTTATGTACATTGGTGTTTTGCCTACAAGTATGTCTGTGAGTGAGTGTCAGATCCCCTGGAACTGGACAGTTGTGAGCTGCCTTGTGAGTGCTGGGAATTGTCTAGTATTAATTCTTTAAGCTACTCCCTCCTGTTGACTCTGAGGTTATGTTCCTGTACCTCCAATCTAAAAGCAGACATTGCTTTGGGGATGCTTTGTTTCATTCACTTATTTATTATTTATCTTTGACAATGCAGCAGACATAAAAGCTTAATTTTTACACTAAATAGGGCAGAGAAGCATGCTGGAGAGATGGCTCAGTGGGTAACAGTACTTACTGCTCTTGTTCTGTGCTAGGGTTTGGATGCCACAGCTCAAGTTGGGTGGCTCCTGTAACTTCAGGTCCAAGGGATCCAACACCTTTTGACTTCCATGAACATCTACATGCACGTGTGCTCATGCACACAAATCTCTCTCTCTCTCTCTCTCTCTCTCTCTCTCTCTCTCTCTCTCTCTCTCTCACACACACACACACACACACACACACACACACGCTATGTTAAAAATATACAAGGGCAATAGGCTGGGCAGTAATATTGGTATTGCCTGTTGCCTAATTCACTTTATTGAAGAATAATATATAAAAATAAACAAAAATGAAGCAACAAGATTTAAGCATTAGATAAGTTTATCAGTATGAAAGTATTAGAATATCCAGGTTCCCTCAAGGACCATAACAGAACTCTATGGAGAATGTTGTTAGTTCGGATGTGTCCCCCATAGGATTATGTATCTGAACACTCAGTTGGTGGTGTTGTTTGGGGAGGATATAGAACCATTAGGAAGTGGAGCTTTGTTGGAGGAAGTAGGTCACTGGGGACGAGCTCTGAAGTTTTATAGCCCAGCCTCATTTCCAGAGGCTCTCTCTGCTTCCAGACTGTAGATGCAATGTGATAAGACGATAGGCAAGCTTCATACCTCCCTCTGCACCCCGGCCCCCCATGGCCTGCCTCTTCACAGAACTTGGAGCAAGAATTAATCTCTTTCTCTTTAAAGTAATTTGGTCAGGCATTTTGTTGCAATAGCATGTAAAGTCACTAATGCAGGGAGTAACTGTGCAGAGAACTTAGGGGTTTCTGTTGCAACTGTACATATCTGTATTACGTTTGTTTTCTTCCTATTGCTGAGATAAAATGCCCTGAAGAAAGACAGCTTCAAGGAGTCAGAAAAAGAAAAATGGGCACAGTTTCAGAAGGCACAGAGTCTATACTGGCAGACAAGGCATAGCAGCAGGAGTTTGAGACTGGCCTGGCAGTCAAGAAGTAGAGAGAACAGGAAGTAGGGCCGGGATATAAAAGCCCAAAGGCTTCCCCTATTGACATACTTCTTCCTTCCACATCCGACAGGTTCCACAACCTTCCCAAACAGTAGCTCCAGCTAGGTACAAAGCATTTAAATACATAAACCTATGGGGAAGCATTTCACATTTAAATACCATAGTATAGGAAACTGAATAATGAGGTCTTTGGAAACTTAACAGCAGCAGGAAGGACTATTGGTCCTGTAGAGGAAGGATTGCCAGGCCTCAAGCTGACTCATTTCCACCGTGGTGGATAGCAATTGAGTTGAGTGGCTACTGAAGGGACACAGCACATACATTCAGGAGACTTCCTACCACAGGTGCCTTCTGCAGCCCAGGACATGCTTTGGCCAATGTCATTCATGGAGACAGCAGATGTTGGGCTTGTTCTGAGCTCTTTCATCGGCCTCTGTGTCTCTGGTGGAGCCTGGAATTTCCACAAGGTAGTCACATCCTGTTTACATGTCTGTCCCTTTGTGCTCTGTCCTTCTTCCTTGGTGTTCATCATGATGCTCTCGGTGCTAATAGCTGCATCCATGGAATAAATGCCTCTCTTGCGTTAGACTGCAGGGTCTGATGAGGCAGGAGCATGACATGCTGTCGTCTGCAGCTCTGACAGCTACTGAAGGTTCACCTAAGAGGGATGATTCCTCCCCTTACAGGGCTCACTCTGGAACCAGAGCGGAGAAATGCCATGTGCATTACAAGCAGCAGTAGGGCAGTAGCTCCAGATAGATGTTGAAAAAGGAGGAAGGAAGGGTCTAGAAAGGTCTTCAAGATTGAGCTCCTGGTGGAAGGAGCTATTATTAAAGGGGCAGAGAGATCCATAGGTGAAAAGATGGTTCTTTGGTGGAGGGCATGCTTAACATAGGCATCCAAACCATCACACAAGGCATTCAAATTCAGTATCTGATGTGCAGAGGTAGGGCATTTCAAGATTTTGATAACAGGTCTGGATAGAAGGTTTGTATGCTGCTTGGGGATTTACCTTAAAACTATTTTAAAAAGGAAAGAGTCCTATGAACAAAACTCAACTAAGAATAGATATTATTTATAGTCAAGTGGCAGCCTCTGATCTAAAAGCTTAGACAAACTAATCTTCACAACACATTGTGTGCGTGTGCATGTGTATGTATACATAGGTATACCAGCCTGTGTGTACAGCTGGAGGCCAGAGGTTGTGTTGTGTGACTTCCCCTATAACCACTCACATTATATTTAGAAAACAGAGTCTTTCCCTGCATGTGGAGCTCACAGATTGGCTACAGTGGCTGGTTAGACCCTTAGGATATTCCTGCCTCTTCTCCCCCCCTAGGGTTAGCATTAAGATGTATATACCACACCCAAATTTGTATGTGGGTCTGGGCATCTTAACTATAATATTTACCCTTGTACATGAAACACCTTAACCACTGAACTCTCTTCGTAGCCTGGCTTATAGCAATTCAGTGGAATAGATACTGTTATTATGATCCCCATTCAAAAGACAAGGCATCTCAGAGAGAAATCCAAATAATTTGTTCATGATAACACCAGAAGCAAATGGCAGAGGCAGTGTTCTAGCCCCAAAAATCTCCTCCACTGCCCCAGGGCTGGCTGTCTACCTATCATACAACTGTTGCCATGGGAGCAGAGCACTCCATCAGATCCACCTCACCACATGTTTTTGCTAGCTGTTTCTTGCCAGAGGTGGTGTTTGTTGTTTGGTCTTTTCCTTGCCACTTTACAGGTAAAGACTTTGAGGTAGGGTGACAAAGAAGCTTCCACAGGGTCACACAGTCCAGGACCAGTTGAGCTGGCACTGGAACTTGCCTCACCCTGTTCCTACTAGTAACTCCAACTGCTATACCCAGCCTTTATGCACACAAATCTGTCTTTTTAGATGCACTCTTTTGTTACTTAGAGGGCCACAAAGGAAAGGGAGGTTTTGATCCCAGACAATAAAATGAATTCTAGGAACACCCCTAAACATGTAATGTCTGATACCACGGCTCCTGTCTCATCTTTACCTGGAGCTGGTCACAGAACATAGTCCATCAAGCTTCGAGCTTGGATTATTTTATGTCACTTTACTTGTAAGAAGGCGAATGAAGGTACCAAACAGGCTTTACCATCCCAAATGTCACTGCTGTTAGATAGAGACTACCTTAGGTAAAGTACCTCTCTTGATGCTCACCACAAATCCATGAGGTGGTGCTCTGATCAGTCACCCATCACAGCCTCTACCACTTTATCCCAAGGGAACCCAACCTTAAGCCAAGGCAATAATTCTCAAAGGCACCTTCAACTAGTTCAGGAGAGAGCAATTTACAGACCCAGCATGGCTCATGTTCAAGGTGAAGCTCTTAAACACCTTCTCTTACTTCTCTTTGACCTTTTAAAAAATCTATACTGCTAGGACCGGTGAGATGGCTCAGCTGGCGAAGTGCCTGCCATGCAAGCTTGAGGACATGAGCTTGAAACCAAGAAGCCAGGTTTAAAAAAAACCCTCCAGTGTTGTAGGGGGAGAGATGGCTGAAAATCTGGAGCTTGCTAGCCAGACTATCTAGTCAAAATGATAAACTCCAGGTTTCAGTAAGAAACTGTGTCTCAAAACTAAGGAGGAAGGACTGAAGAGTGTGTGCTGTTCTTGCAAAGGACCAGAGTGTTGTAGTACCCATGTAGGGCGGTTCAGAACCACCTGTAACTCCAGCTCCAGGGGACTGGTTGCTCTCTTCTGGCTTCTACAAGTAACTGCACACTTATGAGTACAAATATACACATGTGTGCGCACATGAACACACACACCATTAACATCATCATCACAGAAGTCTTAAAAAATAAGGCAGAGCATGATAGAGGAGGCCACTTGACTTCAAACTTTGACTTCCACAAACATGGGCATGCATACAGGTAGACACATAACACACAAGCACACAGTTGTCCACATGCACCACATGCACACACACATAGGCACACACACATACACACACACACACACACACACTGCTGCAGGAACTGAACTTTGATGAAGACACAATTGGAAATAGTTTGTTTACCCCAGAAAACCTTGAGAGGGCTGAAATTTATGCCACAATGAAATCTTTCTTCCTTATTGAAGAGGCCCCAGGCTGTTCTCACTATTTCAGCATCAGGAGCCTCTGCTTTGACTCAGTGATGTAAAGGATATTGCAGTTGGATCTACTATAGAGACTGTGTTAGGGAGGGCTTCAAAATGGGAATATCCCTGCTGTCACTGACACTGGCTTAAAAACAGATGCCAGAAAATAAACAGCACTTCTGAGGGTGAAGGGCCGCATGTTCATGCAGGTGTTTTTCATAACGGAAACTATTCTTAGCTTTACATTTGGATTCTTACATTTCATAACTCTCTTGAACATTACATAGATTTTATATATGTCTGGAAGACTCTCTAGATGGACAATTCCACAATATGAAGAAATGGGGAAAAATCAGAGAAAGGGCAAGGTAAGCCACGACTGCTACAGGAAACAGGGTAAGATCTGTGAAGGCTTGATTCCCAGTTGTCAGGTCTCCACTTGTTGTGGCTCAAATTTCCTCAATTATTTAGTCACATGCCTTGTGAATGCTTCCTTTTTGAAAATGTAAATAACCATAAAAGGAAGATAGGAAGACAGTTAATCAGAGATTAGTATGAATTAGTTTTTTCAATAATTTTAGACCAGTTCCTGAATTAAGAGAGTATGGGGAAAAATTAATCTAGTTTTTAAATTATGGAGGAGTGCAGAGGGATCTAGCTTAATCAAAAATGCTGTGGAATAATGTTCTTGTACCCTGTAAAGTTTTGTCCCTTGTATTAGTTTAATAAAACATTTATTGGCCAGTAGCCAGGCAGGAAGTATAAGCAGGGCAACCAGACTAGGAGAATTCTGGGAAGAGGAAAGGCTCAATCTGCAGTCACCAGCCAGATGCAGAGGAAGCAAGATGAGACTGTCTCACTGATAAAAGGTACCAAGCCACATGGCTAACAGACAAGAATTATGGGTTAGTTTAAGTTGTAAGAGCTAGTTAATAATAAACCTGAGCTAAAAGGCCAACCAGTTAATAATTAATATAAATTTTTTGTGCTTTGTTGGGACTGAATGGTTGTGGGAATGGTCCAGACAGAAACTTTCATCTACACAGAAATCTATAGTTAACTTCATTATCAGGACATATGCATAGTGTAGACAGTCTGTATAATGCTCTTATGCTCATGCTGTGTTTTTGCAGCCATCAACATACATGATGACTGTGTGATAGATGATTATGTGATAAACCATGTCACAGTCATGGCAAAAGAGTTTGAGCTGGATAGAAGGATCAGGGAGACAGATTTAGAGTGCTCTTCATGCAAACATTAGGACTTGATTTCAATCCTCAAAACTCACATTTAAAATTTGGGCATGGTGATACATGCTTATAACAAAACCTCTGGGAAAGCAGAGGCAGACAGATAGTTAGGGATCACTGTTTAGCCACCCTAGCTTAGCTGACAAGTTATAGGTATGTGCATTTTAGGAAAAGCACCTATGTAGGCAGAAACTGCTAGTTTGTTTCCTAGCCTCCAGAATAATAACACAGAAACTATCTTAATTACAACACTGTTCAGTCAATGATTCAGGCATATTTCTAGCTAGTTCTTACATCTTTAATTAATGCATTTCTATTAATCTATGTATTGGCCCAAGGCTGTGGCTTACTGATAAGGATCTGGCATCTGTCTCCTTTGGCAGCTACATAGAGTCTCCTCAATTCTACCTACTTCCTCTCTATATCTCTGTTTGAATTTTCCACCTGACTTTATTCTACTAAGTCATTGGTTGTAACAGGTTTATTAATAACCAATTGTAATAAAATATATCCGTAGCATACAGAGGAGGATCCCACATCACATCCACATTGTTATGGCTAAAGAAACTCCATTTTATGTTAGTCACCCATCTTGGTACCCATTAGCCATTTGTCTCTGACTCTAGCCTCTGGAAAATGAGTTCCCAGCAATCCTGACTCAGTGATTCCCCCACCTGGAAATGTATAGCCATGACCATCTCCTTGTTCTGAAACAACTAACTGCTTTTTGGACTTCTGTAACTTGCTTATGCAAAGTTTGTTTTGAGTCACCATAACTACTTAGCAGAACAGACACAGCTCCCCCCCCCCCAATTTGCTTGTTTGCCTAGTTATCAAAGATTTTGTGGTTTTTACCTTTAAAAAACCTATACCCCTTAAAAGGCAGCATCTTAATTTGGCTCAGAGATTGTTGTCCTGCTCAGCTCAGAGCTAATCAATAAAATTTTTAATTATAATTGGATTGAGTCTCCTGCACCATCTTAAGGAAGCAGGGGGAGGGCAGTAGGGTAGTGGGGGAGCAGGAGGGCCGGGAACAAGGGGAGTAAATGTAAATTTTTCTTTTAACAATAAAAATTAAAAAAAAATAATTGGATTGAGTCTGTTGTCTTTTCTCAGGTGTCACAAACTCCATTACAGTGCTCATATCCATATGCCCATCACCCTCCCAACACGCACGCACACACACACACACACACACACACACACACACACACATACACAAAGCAGAATAGGATGGAGATAGATCCTCAGATCCTTTGCACAATTCTGCTGGATACCTAGAAATGATTCATATCTTCTCTGACTTTCCATTTATTCTCCTGAACAATAGAGATAAATATTAACTATTCCTCTATAGTTACAAAAACAAGATAGAATTATGCATTTGATACTCTTATCAGAGTGCCTGATGTCAAGGAACTCTGCAATACATCCTAACATTTAAAAATGTATTAGTTTAGATCTAAATGATTCAAACCCTGGAATGTTCTATTGCAATAACGTGGATTAAGAACTGGGTTGGGTACTTTCATCACTGACTTCTGACCTGCCAAGCATTAATCAATCCTTTGTTCCATGTGGGTCTCATAAGCCACTGTGAGGCACCAAGCTAATGAGCAAGGAACAATATGCAACCTTGAAAGTCCCTCTAAGTTCCTCCCTAAGTGAACCAGGCAGAGGATACCTTGTACAATTAGTAATATATTAAGATAGATGCTGGTTTATTATAGGAGAGTTGACCCCTCTAATTAACCCCTGCGAATTTCCAATGTACATGAAACCCCTCTGGAATTACTAATTAGATCTCGGAACTGTCAAGTGTTTGAAGATCTTGAAGAAACAAGAGATCAGTGAGAATTTTTAAAACAGGAATGAAATGAAAATGCCTTAGAATGTTAGAGGGATCTTGTGATCTGCACTACTGAAAAACAGTTGCAAAAACCAGTTTCCCCAGGAGATTCAAAATGGTTGTGTGTCAAAATTCTGGACATTGTTGAAGCAACAAGTAGGATTTTAGCAACTTTTCCTTAAGAGCTTAAGTTTGGTGGCAGCAAAATCAGTTGCATTTAGAGGTCTCAGTCGTCAAAAATATAAAAATAAATAACAAAAATGGAACAGCTAATGATGTCAAAGGCAGATATGTCCCTGGCTTCCAGACAGCAGCTTGACCAGACACATTGGCTTAAAAATAGTTTCAGACCATGTTACTCATCAAGACCCTGTGTATGCATTTAAGAAGTGAAAGTGGTCCCCACCCAGGCTTAGGGCACAGTAGGTCAGAAGAAGCAGAAGGAAGGGATGAGCTGGAGTGCTATGAAATGATCTCTTCTAACCCGACAATGGTTGTCACATTACAGACAAAACTGTGGTTACTTGCATAAGATAGGCATAAAATCAAAGCAATCAAATACTAGAATAGATGGGAAGAAGCTCTCCAGTTCCCACCCCTTACTAAGGAGCTGTTGGGGAGTGTCTTTCTTCCTTGAAGAAGCAGCCACTGGTAAGTACCAACAGGGGGGCCCCATATCTATGTACATGCGAGTATCATTAATTGGGTTATTGGGTTAAGACAAAAGAGGATGTGAAGTAGGGAGACCTGAGCATGGAGCATCCATAACTGGAGGACATTTTAGACTACATAATGAGATCAGACCAGCCTGAGTACAATGCCATCTGTAAAGCCAAAGATCAAAGGGTTTGAGAGATGACTCATCGGCATTGGTTGCTCTCACAGAAGACCTGGATTCAGTTCCTAGCACCAACATTTGTGGCCCAGAACCTCTGTGACTCAATTCTAGGGGACCCACCAACCTCTTTTGGCCTTTGGAGATATTGCATGTGTAAGATGCACATATAAACAAGGCAAACAAAACATTCATGCACATAAAATAAATATATAAAAAACAAATGATACCAATAAAGTATCAATTAGCTACTGCACAGATGAGACAAATACCAGAGTAAAGAGATATCCCAGAGTGTGGGACAAAACCTTTGCCAGCTATTCCCCTGACAGGGATCAATATTTGGGGTGCATAGGAATCTGAAAAACAAAACAAACAAAAAATCTTAAGAGGCTGGAAAGATTGCTCAGTGGTTAAGAGCACTTGTTGCTCTTGCAAAGGTCCTGGGTTTGGTTCCTGACACCTACACCCATCTGTGATTCCAGTTCTAGGGGATCAAATGTCCTCTTTTTAGACACCTTAGGCACTGCCCTCACACATGCACATAGTCACACATACACACAATCAAAAATAAAAGCCAATCTCAAAAACAGGTAGCACATGGGTGTTGGTGGTACATGCCTTTAATCCCAGCTCTTGGGAGACAGAGGTTGGCCTTTGACCTTCAAGGCCAGCCTGGTTTACAAAGCAAGTTCTAGGACAGTACAATGATTACACAGAGAAATCCTGTCTTTAGAAACTAAAAAAATTAAAATATAAAGTATCACAAGACCAACTAAAACAACGGATACATACAGAAATAGAAATATATAGAAAATACATTAAAAAATGTAAACACTCTAACAATAAAGGACAGGCCAGTCAAAAGCCACACCGCAATGTCCTCATCCCAGTTAGAATGGTTATCATCTAGAAATTTGACAGCAACAAATGCTGTTACAGACGAGTATGTATTGGCAGGGAAAGTGTAAAGTAGCAGCCAGTATGAAAATGAGTGTTCAGGTTACTTAGAAAACCAAAAAGCAAACCGAAACAACAAATCACCATGTGATCTCCATACTTCATTCCTGGATGTTATTCCCAAAGAAATCAAAGTAAACATAAACTAGAGACTCCTGCTTCCCTGTGTTTGCTGCCACTGTTCATGGTAGCCAAATGATGGAATACTCTAGGTACGCATCCACAGATGAAAGGAAAAGGATGTGTGGCAGATATGCACAGCGGGGTTTTCCTCAGCCACAAAGAAGGGAATGATGTTATCTGCAGGAAAGTGGGTAGACCTGGAGACAAACATAGACTCACGGAATCTGTGTGGAATCCAGATGAAGAAAAAAGGCATGAGGTAGAGGAGAGATTATGTAGGGTGATGAGGGAACAGAAGCAGGGAGAGGAAACGAACTGAAGGTGACTACAGGCTATGACCAAAGCATACTGAATTCCTGTGGGAAAACGTCATTCAAAAAGAAGCAAGACACAAGCCAGAGAAGCAGGTGCTCTCAAAGGCACAGTGAAAGTCTGAAGACCAGGGTTGGTGCTAGAGACATGGTCCATTCAATAAAGGGCTTGCCATTTACCAACAAGGAGTTGGTTTTGGTCCCCAGAAGACACACTAAAAGAGAGAAGATTGGAAAGGAAGGGAAAGGGAGAGAGAGGGTCATGCTTGTAAACCCAGTTCTGGGGGTGGCAAGAGACATTAGTACCCCCGAGGCTCATTGGCCAATCAGTCTAGCTGACTTGGCAAGTCTCAGGTCCCAGTGATAGACCCTGTCTCAAAACAATAAAGTGGATGGCTTCTGAAGAACAACACCTAAAATTAAGCTCTGGCCTCCATGTGCATACACACACACATACACACACACACACACATTATATCTGTACACACATATGAGCACATATACAGAAGTCTGAGGAAAATGTTCAATAATAATCATACATCCTTAGGCCTCTTTCCCTCTGAAACAGGTTTCCACCATTACCAGTGAATTGGTCACTATTGCCTCTGCCTTTCTGGGACATGTTTTGAGATCACAAAAACACAGATCTCATATCTTCACCTCTACTTCTTTGGGCTTATATGTGAACTTGGTTTCCTAGGCCAGCTTTGATGATGATGCTGTTATAAGCACTAAACTGCATTTTTGGTGATAATTAATTGGCATAGGAAAAAAGCCTTCTGAACATGACCTTGGAAGTGCAGGCATTAGGGCGAATAATTAATTAATTAATGTATGCATAAATAAAAAGGGATTTAATAGAGTTACCCTGCAATAGTGGGGGGGGGCAATACCTCAACTGGAGATCCAATGCTGGCCAACAAAAACACCTGCAATTATTTCTTGCTTGCTTACTTTCCAAATATTAGCCTGGGAAGATGTACTGATTACAGGCTGTAGGTGACATCTTGGCTTCCTCTGTGGCTCAGGAATTGCCTCCCAACAGGTAACTACATTATGTTATGCAAAAGAAGACAACATAAAATAAGGAAGACACATGAAGCTGCATATATTCACGGAGTCTGTAATTAGCAAAGGTCTTTGGTCTGAATCTCCAGGTTGGCAGAAGGATGCATTCCTTTTCTTAAAAAATTCTGTGTGTGTGTGTGTGCGCGCGCATGCGCGTGTGTGCACACACACGCATGTACACAACTTGCAGGAATCAGTCTCTCCTCTCACCTTGTGGGTCTCAAGGATTGAACTGAGGTCCCCTTGCTTGGCAACAGGCGCCTTTATCCACGAGTCCTCTAGTTATCAGGAGAGAGACTGTGTTGCTAACGAATTCCTCATACAGTTTACCAGAGAAGAAACCAGCAGCATCTTTGACCAGTGCTGGTCAGAGCTTGCAGATCTGCGTATTTCTTTAAACTGCCAGAGTAATAAAGCTCTTCAGGAGCACTGCTCGTGTAGGGGGACTCTGCCCACTAGGAGACTGCAACCATGCCTCGCAGTCTATAGTCACAATGTGATTAAAACACTGTCTGTTTTTAAGGCCTCTCTGTCACCCCTTTCCACACAGAATGACATATGACCCCACAGCTGGAAGGAGAGATATCTAATAACAATACATGGCTTTGTATTACCTTATTTTCATTTTTCTATCAAAGGATAAAATCAGAGGTGCTTGCCTCAGCCATTTCAGCCTCTAAGAACCACGCTTTCTCGTCTGAACTTATTGAAACCTGAGTTCTTTTCATCTCCAGTGTGAATATCCCTGGTTTTCTATAGCCACATCCCATACCCAAAGCACGATAAAATATTAGGAAATTCTAGAAAGCTGAGAGCTTAGCCGTGCTCGGGTAGGTATGGTGTCTGCCCATGGGAACCTCAGAGTCTGGTGAGGCTGATGAAGCAAGGAATGGTTTCTTGACTGCGTATGGACTTGGAGATGCGATGTGCTACAAGGCGAGGGTGGAAGGCGCCATAGCAGCTAAAGGCAGAGGCAGGACCAAAGCAGGAAAGCCAGGAAGAACATGAAGACAGAAACCCAGAATGGAGTCTGAAGGACAGTGTGAGGGTTGGGAGACACTGAAGGGCCTAGAGCAGTGCTACTTCCTGAAGGGAGACTGTAGGAAAGTCAGAGTCAGGAAGACAAAAACAACAACAACAAAAAACCCAAAACAACAACAGCAACAAGAAAAAAAACCATCATCCACTTTCAGATTGACTTGTGTTTTTTGTTTCAATGTCAAAGTTTTCCACTTTGGGGCAGTGGGTGGCTTTTGAGTTGCCCTTGGATGGCTTTCTCACTCTGGGTCTGGTGGAGCACTTGAGGTTCAGATGTTAATTCAGCCACTCTCCTTGGACACTTTAACCCCATGCAGGGATGACAGTGGAGTATTCCTCAGGTGAGGAACTTCCTGAGGGACACCTCCAATTGCTGTGCAGTGAAGTTTGTTTTATTTAGATTTTCATTATAGTTTTTTTTTATTACTTGTGTTTCTCGATGAGATGTGCAATTCTGTGCATCAGAGCCCGATTTCTCCTTTCTTCTTTGCCCAGACATGATTTTTATTTATTTGAAGAAAATTTTTCCTCTTAAAAAGATATTAACTGTTAGCTTCTCTTTCCTTTTTCTCGAATAAATGGTAGTAAACATGCCATAGGCTTATTCTTCTGTGGTTTTATATCTAAAACATCACAGCAATCCAAGTGTTTTACAGATTCACCAATTTCCTCTTACTGAACTCCAGAGGGCAAATGCATCATGGGTTGTAACACGAATTCTCTTTGGTCTTAATAATAAAAACTCGGAGTCAGCTATCAGAGGGTGAAAACTGAAGGATGAGAAAAAGCAGAGTGGCCAGTTACTAGAGAGTTCTTACCTCGACGAAAGGGGCGATCTTGTCCTCAGACTCCCTGCTCAAACTGCATCCTCAGACTGACTGCCTTAGACTGTGCTGCTCCTCTGACTGCACTGAGCTTCTGTCTCTTCCTGCCTTATAATCATCTCTCCACCCAACCATATCACTCCTGTCTCTACCTCCCTAGTGCTGGGATTAAGGGCATGTGATCACAAGTACTGGGATCTGTTGTAGATAGGCAGAGAGAGGGGGGTGTGTGTTGTTTGTTCCCAGCACCCAGCCGCTGGCCCGCTCAAGCGGCTGGCTGCACCCGAAATAACCACGTGACAAACTGGATTCATTTAAACTCTGCCCAGCTTATTATCACTAGCCTTTTCCCGGCTAGCCCTCACCTCATAAACTAACCCATTATAAAAGTTTGTAAGTCACCACGTGGTGACATACCGGAAGGGTCTAACCTGCATCCATCTGCAGCGGCGGCTCGTGGCTTCTGCCCTCACTTCCTTTCTTCTCCTCCCAGAACTTCCGTTCTGTCTACTCCGCCCACCTAAGGATTGGCCTAACTATAAGCCAGGCAGGTCTTTATTTAGCCAATCAAGGCACAGAAATACAGGTGGACCCTCCCACAGGGATCACCTTTGTGTGAGCTCTGTATCTCTTTTAGACTAGTTCAATTTCTTGTAGCCCAGGGTGGCTTTGAACTAACAGAGATCTGTCTGTCCCCTGAGTCCTGGGATTAGAGGTATGAACCACCACTGACTGACTTCTAGTGGCTTAGCTCTGCACTATGATCTTCAGGCAAGCTTTATTTGTTGAAACACAAACAAAATATCACTACAATGGGTCATTTACTCAAGCCTTTACTGATGGACACAGATGGCCTTCAGACTTGTCATTTCACAGAGCTTCAGGCCAGAGTAGGCTGCATGTGCCTTTTCATGTTTGACCTGAATTACCTTATATTAGTTTCCTAACTGCAGATGGCTGGGATGAAATGAGAATACATAAAACCCCTCTACAGGCTCTCTGACACCCTGGGATAAGGTTGTATCACGGTGAGCATCTCCATTACATGAAAATCACATCTTTCATGGGGCAACATCTCTGCCAAACTGAAAGAAAAGTCATGAATCCCAATAAATTAGTGATGGTGGCAGGGAGAATGGAAAGGCTGGACATAGCAGAAGTCCAGGAATGGTCTGGGTGGCAAGGGAATGAATGTGGTTTATAGATGGACTTGGCAAAGAAAGTCACCAAGATTTGGTGTAGGAACAAATCCAGAGCTGGAGGGAGGGGCACACCATCACAATGGTGTCACTACTACTGAAGAAGCTGCGATTTTGAAGATTAGCATGCTGCCTCATACCCATATCTACAACACCCTGTGGAAGCTCTTACTTATGAATGAAAAGTTATCAGTTTTATTTTGTTGCTGTTGGCTTCTCTTTCCCTCCCTACCTTACAAAAACGGTCTGCATTTCCATTGCTTCATGTGTTGTAAAATGGGGGAGAGATGTGTAGGTATGTGTGGGTTGTATTCCCGGCACCCAGCTCTCAGCCCCCAGCCTCCGGCCCGCTCAGCCGCTGGTTGCTTGCTTGTGCCCAAAATAACCACATGACAATTATATTCATTTAAACTCTGCCTGGCCCATCATCACCAGCCTCTTCTTGGCTAGCCCTCACATCATAAACTAACCCATTCCTAATAATCTGTGTGTCTCCCTGAGGTGGTGACTTACCAGAAAAGTCTAACCTGCATCCATCT
>JAQHUG010000084.1:5352613-5363130 GCA_028555095.1 Dicrostonyx torquatus
CATCATAAACTAACCCATTCCTAATAATCTGTGTGTCTCCCTGAGGTGGTGACTTACCAGAAAAGTCTAACCTGCATCCATCTGCGGCAGAAACGTCATGGCGTCTGTCCACTTCCTTTTTTCTCAGAACTTCCATTCTGTCTACTCTGCCCACCTAAGGGCTGACCTATCTTACAAGCCAGGCAGCTTCTTTATTCAACCAATGAGAGTAATACAAAATACAGGAGAACACTCCCACATCATTCATGGAACTCTTTGTTCTTCTCATGGTGAAACACTTTGGAAGAAATGTTCTGAAATACATGGGAATATGTTTTGTGAGGCAGATGGCCCTGATGCTCTGAAGAGGTTTGAATGGAATGAAATGAACATCTGGCATTTGAATTGTGCCTATAGTTTGTCTCATCTAGGAAGCCCCATATCTTCCCTAATCCTAGCAGCAGCTCAGCAGGAGATGATGACAAATGCATCCTTAACAACCCAAACACTGCTAAAGAGGGTCATGAACTGAGCCCAGTTCTTCTGGTGGAAGCACTGCAGAGCATCGAGTTTCTTGCTGCAGCTCCAAACATCATGTCCATCCCCTTCTTTTTCTTTCCCGTTCAGTCACTGTCAGTCCATCAGCCAGTCCTCTTGTAGGCTCTGCAGGGACCTATCTGATAGACATCATCTTCCTCTATTCATGGAGCTTAGTTCTCCATACAACATGAGTCCAAGCCCAACTTCCATTTCCTAGCCTTATTTATAAGCATCACACGTATTTTCAGAAACTTCCTTATGTATTTTACCTTTCTTTGTGTGTGTACATGTGTGTGTGTGTGTGTCCGTGTCCTTAAGGACCCAGAACTCACTGACTTGTCAGACTGGTTAGTCAGAAAGTCTCAGTGATATGTCTGTTCTACATACTCAGTTCTGAGATGATGGGCACATGTACCACCATGCCTTGCCTTTTACGTGGGTATTAGGGAACCAACCTCAGGTTCTTATGCCCACACAACAAGTGCTTTCCTGCTGAAGCCTTCTGCCTCCCCACTCCTTACACTCTTACTTCCTGACAATTTTTAACACTTCTTTCTTTTATGTAAACATGGGCACACATGTCCTCAGCATGCGATGAATGTGAGGGAGACATTTTGCTAGAGACAGCTCTTGCCTTCAATTCTGTTGGTCCCAGGGATTGACCTAAAGTCTTCAGGCTCGGCAGCAAGAGCACTTACCTGTCAAGCATCTTGCTGGTCCTGTTATTACTTCTTATCTGAAGTACATGGAAAACATACCCTTAGGTGGAGTTGAGTTGGGAAAGAGACTGGAGGGTAGGGGAGCAAAGAACAGATTTCAACACGAACCAAGACAAGGTCTTTATTTTTCACCTTTTCCTTGAGTCTGGAGTCAATTTAACTTTGTGAACTCGAGTCAATTACTCAAACCACTCCAATTCTGTACCTGACTCTCCTCATGTACAAAATATAGGAGGGAATGCCCGACCTAGCCTTTCATGGAGTGGTTGTTGAGAAAAAAAATGGGTGGCTCTGGAGTTGGCCACTCTACACAGTTCTCAGTGACATTTTATTTCATCTCCTCAGCTTCTTTCCAGGTGTGCCGCTGCACTCTCAATTCAGGAAGGCCACTCTTCAGTTAATATGACAGAGAGCACAGAACAAGGTTTCCAATGGATACAGTTTCAGAGCTTAGAGTCTGAAAGCAGTGTGCTTAGTTTGAAGTGGACGAGAGGTGTATGTGCACACATGTGTGTACATGTATCACAGAAAACCTGTGAGGAAAATTATACAAAAAAAACCCTACCTTACTGTAGTGGGTAAGTGAAATACGAGAGTATAAAAGAGGATAACCAAAATTTATGCAAATATTTTTGAAAAAATACTGATTATAGGTACTTGAGGAAAAGTGGATTTAATGAGAGGAAGTGCTTGATGTAGATCTTTCCCAGAGATCCTGAAGGAGATTTGGGGACACTTAAAAGCATTACAGAAATTGATGCCACACATTTATAATCACACGTTATTTAATTTCAGAGGTTTCTTGACATCAGACACGAGCACTTGTTTTTTCCATGTCATGGTGAAGGCTGAGCAGCAAAGATGGCTGAGGAGATGGTTTTCTAACGCAGTCACAAGTGAAAGACAAAGAGGTTAATAGAAATCAGGGTGCAGGGTAGTTTACCCATCCTCCACTACTAATATCCCTATTTAGTGGCTTGTTTTGTTTAATTTGTGGTCAATTTTCTAATCCAAGGATAATATGAGTGTCTTCAAAGCCACAAGTCATGAATTCAGTAGTCTCCCCATGACCGTTACAAGACACTTCATACCAAGTTGATGTCTGAAATGGAACTTCTACCTAATCCTGCTACTACTGTTTCTTCCTATTCACAAATATCTAGACTTAAATGGTTTATTGAGACTGGCCTCACTATGCTGTTCTGACTGGCTTGGGGATTCTCTGTAGGCTAGATGACCTTGAACTCAAAGCAATTCACTTGCCATTCCCTCCCTAGTGTTTAGATCAAAGGTGAGTACCACCATACTTTCTAAAATTTAATTCATGGATTAGAGACAGTAAGGGATAGATAATTCTAATAGACCAGAACTGTAACTGCACACTGCATTAGATTAGTCGTGACAACTCCCACTATGGTTTGGGTCATAGACTTGTAAAGTGCTAGTTACCTGAACCTAATCACTGTGATCCACATTTGACCTGACTATGGAGGCCACTGCTGAATGGACAACTGGAAATGGTGATATTCTTCACACCCTGGGAATACTGGGCAGAGGGATGACTCTCCCTTCAAGCAGACTTTACTTCGGCTTCATTGATGCTAAGAACAGGAGAGGGAAAGAGGGCATGGCTGCCACACAGTGTATACATCATTGTAAATACAACAGTGGGCCAAATAATTTGAATAATTCATGCAAGCTAAAGGAAAAATTATGGAGCCTTAGGGGATGGCTTAATGAAAGAAGACTTGCTATAAAAGCATAAAGAACTGTGTTTGGATGCCTAAACCCATGTAAAAGCCTGGTGTGGTGGTGTATTCAGGTAACTCTAGCACTGGGATGTGGAAACAGGAAAATCTCCATACCTCAATGGGTAGCCAGTCTTGCCAAAGCATCGTTGAGGTACAAGTTGAGGGAGAGACCCTGCTTGTGAAAATAATGTGGAGAGCATTAGAGAGAGGCACCCAAAATTGACTTCTGGCCTCCATATGCTCACATATGGGTGAGCCCACACCTAACTCCAACACATATGCAAACACACTCACATACAGACATGCAAACACACTCACATACAAACATACATTTAACACCAGGTATGCTGATAATTTGTGTAATTTTAACTGTCCTAACAGCTACATTAAGATTTTGAAGCAAAGTAGGAAGACCTAGGAATGTTTATTTCTGTAATTTTCCATTAATCTTCCCAAATCTCAGTGACAACAGTAATGGAAACCACAAAGTGAGACCATAGCTAAGGTGTGGGTCTACTCTCTCGATAGATTTTCCTAATTTGAACCCACATCATAAGAGGGCACCTGATGTCCTGTAAAACCACCAGGTATTTACCAAGAGCACTTTCCTTGTGCATCCTTCTGGGTGGCGGCCTGCATAGTCACGTGGTTGTCACATCACTCACCACCCACAGCACCTGCTTTCTCTTTGGATGTCCTTGGTCCTGTGGATTCAAGAGTCACACCCAGTGCTGTTTGCAACTGTAGTGGGTTTCTTCTGTTGTAACTGCAGCTTCTTTGATGGTGTATCCTTTGGGTTTTTTGCTTAAAATTAAAATTATTATTCTTATTATTTAAGGTGATAATGCATTTTTTTTAAAAAAAAAAATTAGATCGCTCTTACACTCTTTCACACATGTACAAGATGTCGGCTGGCCACTCTCTCCACCCACTTCCCTGCCACTCTTGTCTACTCTCTTTTTCCCTACTTATCCTCCCTGTCAGGGACCGTCGCCCCAACATAGAAACTGGTGTTTTTCCCCAAATGTGTTCCCGTAGGCGTGAGGAAGAAACAGGCTTTCACACCATCACCGTTCAAAAGGCCGCTTAGGACTTCTCTCTCCTTTACAGCGTGACCTTGCATTTATTGTGTCCTTCCTCAAGCCATATGCTCTGAAAGCTCTCTCAACTCTTGAGGAATTCCCTATTCATATTCCTTTTCTGGGGCATCTCCTCACAGCCCCCACACACCTGCATTCCTTTACCAGCCTTGGAGTCAGCCACTTCTTACTGGGCAATCTACAAGTGAAAAGGAAGGCTGGAGCCAAACCCTTATCTATTGTCTTTCTAAATTGTTAGCTTTCAGCTACCAAGTTGCATGGCGTCCTCAGGCTGGTGGATATCAGAGCCCACACCTCCCTCATGCTCATGTCTATTCCTTTTGTTTTGAAATCCAGGGCCAGCTGTCCACTGGGGCTGGGTATGCTCAGCTGTAGATTCACAAAGATAGTGGCCCTGCCCCACCCAGAATCCACATAGCCAGTGGTTCAAAGATAAAGAGGAGGAATCCTTGCTGATGGTTTGGCCAGTCTGATGTGTGTCCAGTGCATGTCACCACTGTGACTGTGAGTTAATGGCGTCAGTGTTTGTACCACATGTAGACTGTCTACAATGTTTCCTGTATGACACACATGAGAGGTGAGACTGCTTTCTTCACTCTGCTCCCATTAGAGAAATAACATGTGTGTATGGCACACATAAGAGGTGAGACTGCTTTCTTCACTCTACTCCCATTAAAGAAGTAGCATGTCCATTCGTTTTCACTTCATTTTATTGTGGTCTTATTTTGTACATGTCTTCATTAAATGAAAATTAGAATTGAAGTTTTCATTTTACACTTGGCTGTTCTGTGTGTGGACTTTTCCTATTTAAGGGATGCTGTGTTTCCCAGGGCCGAGAAGATCTCTTGCCATGTTCCTGGTAGACAGTTGTTTTTCTCATCTCTGTAATCATTTATTTACCCTTTATTATTTAATTTGTCACTTCAGATGAAAATTTTTTTATGCTTAGTGTCAAGTAGAGGGTTATGGCTGCTATTTTGCCACATCTTAGCTTGAAGTCATTTAAATGTGGTTTTAAAAAATTACCACAAACTTCATGATTTAAAACTGCATAAATGTACTCTCTTATAATTTTTCCATTAGAATCTCATCAGCTATCAGGGACCTGTAGGCAGAGCTGTGTTTCCTCAGCAACTCTAGGGGAGAAACTTGCCTAGCCTTTCCCAAGTAAGGCTGTGTTCATGCCTTGCCTGATGCTCCTTAAGTCAGCACCAGGCTGAGGTCTTCTATATCCCATTGCTCACCTGTGATTACACCCCTTCACCTTGGCCTCTCTCTTTTTTTTTTTTGGCAAAGATCGTGACTCCATTAAATGAATGCAGTTACTTCAGCGTGCTGTCTCTGTGTTATGGTCAACTGAGCCATGGTCTTAATCTACAAAGTCACTGTTGATCTGAACTTGTTGTCTGTCCTAGTTTCTTCTCTGCTTCTGGGATAAAATGCCCAGACATGTTATGATCCATCACTGCTGAGAAGCCACAGTGGAGGAGTTTGTGACAGTTGACCACAGCACATTCACAGTCAAGAGCAAAGACATGGATGCAGCCTTGCTCCTTGCTTTCTGCTCAGCCTGCCCTCTCTAGACTTGTCCATTTTAGAACCCTACCCATGAAATGACCTCAACCACACTCAGGGTGGGCTTTTCACCCCATACCAACTAAGAAAATCCATTTCTGGCATGCCTGTTGTCTAATTTTATCGAGATGATTCTTCATTGAGGCCCTCTTCCCAGGTCACTCTCGACTGGATCAAGTTGACAATCAGCCCTTGTCATCACATCATACAGATACCTGCAGATTCTACACATCAGGCCATAGACATCTTTGATGATTTTCCTTCTTCATCAGTGTATATATCCAGCTAATGGCAACTTTGCCACTGCATTAATTTCTTGTTTTAAGGATCTTCTTTTTAATTATGTGTCTATATGCTAAGGCATGTGTACACGTTTGTGGGTACCTACAGACAAGAGGAGGTGCTGGAGTTCTTGAAGCTACAGTATTTGATGCTAGGAACCAAATCTAGACCATCTGTAAGTGTAGCAAGCCCTATTAGCCACTAAGCGGCATCTCTGGATCCTTGTTTTCTTTATAAACTCTTTGCATGTGTGTGTTTAAATTGCTATTATCCTTTCTATGTTATGTGGAAGTATTCATCATTGAGCCTACTGGAAACACCACCTTCCTTTGGATCAAAACTATAATAACTGTATCCTATACTTCAAGGCATTGTAACATCCACCAAGTCTAGTCTTATTTATATCTATTTTGATAAGTTATTTTTTCTGGGAATTTGTCTACTTTGAACTTCTTAGCTAATGTTCATAAAGTACTATCTTTTGAATTTTGTAGGATATAACTCCACAATCTAATGTCCATCCTTTGGTGATTTGTTCATTTTTTTCTTCCCCTTGGTTGGACGTTTTAACTTTATTACTTTTTCTTATGTCCTTCTTATTCAACTTTAGTACTTTCTAGTCTTGTTTTCATTACCCGATTTTCACTTTCACTTGGACTGGGTTGCTACTCTTTGGGTCTAATTTACTATACAGGATATATGTTTTATTGTTTTTTCAGCTCTCCTTTCATCTTCTAATATTATTGAGATTTAATTTATATAACTCAGACTTTATCAATTTAAATTATATAGTTCAGTGGTTTTCCATTACAACTTTTGAATTCCGGAACATTTCTTTTCACCTTGTCATTGTCACTTTAATTCACTTAATATTAATTTTATAATTAAGATTAAAAAGTGATGAATTTAAAGAAGTCATTTTCATGCATATGCAATATTATGCCACCTTCTAATTCATCCCCATCCCTAGCTGCCCTCCTCCACCACAACACAACCTCCTTGCTCTTCAGCTTTCTCCCCTCAAATAGCCTTTTGATCCAGAAAATTATGGAATATTTTCTCAACTCATTAATTGCTAATAACAATCTATTCTTGTTTATGGATTTACCTACAATAGATGTTTCAATAGATGAAGCACATGTATGACTGTCCATCTAGATCATTTAACAATGATACATTCAAGGTTTATTTATTTTGATGTTATGTAACAATACTTCAGACCTCCTTTTTATGATCCAGTATCTTCCATTATGTGTATGTAAAACAGTTGCTTATCAATACGCATGTCGATGAAACTTTTGATTATTTCTTTCTGATCTCTCTCTCTCTCTCTCTCTCTCTCTCTCTCTCTCTGTGTGTGTGTGTGTGTGTGTGTGTGTGTGTGTGTGTGGTTTATGTGTGTGGAGGCCAGACGAAGATGTCAGATGTCCCTCTTCATCATGGTCCACATTATTCCCTTGAGACAGTTTCTCAGTGAATCTGGAACTGGGTTGGTAGCCAACAAACAGTAACTATCCTCCTGTCTCCACACTCCCCAGCATCTCCAATGGTCCTGGACTTAGAATGTGTATGATGCAAATTCATGGACTCTGGGGATTTGAACTGAGTCCCTGATCTTTGTACAGAAAATATTTTCATCCACTGATCTGTCTCTCCAGGCAATTTCTTTTTGACTTATAAGTAAATACACTATGAACATTCATATTTCAGATATATATATCTGATATATATATATATATACATATACATATATATTTATACATATGCACACATATACATGCACACACCAGGGAAAGAGATCCAAGTCATACAGGTATACTGTACTTGACTTTCTGAGGAATGATCATGGCTGCACCATTTCCATCAACAATATCTCAAGACCACAGCTTCTACCTGCCCTCTCTGATTTCTGCCATCAGGTCTTCAGCACAGGGGCTGAGAAGTGGTACCTCTCTGGGTTTTTGATTGACATTTCCCTACAGACTATGGATTGGAGGAGGTTTCTATGTGCTGACTGACTATTGTACATCCCCTCTGAAGAAACGCCTACTCAAACCTTTGACCCATATTTCGATGGGTGAGTGATCTTTTTGTTATTGATTTGAGACTGTGCTTTCAGGTTGTTAATCAACTGTCTCATTTGTAGCTATTTTTCTGTCATTCTGTAGATTGCCTTTTCACTTTCTTGATAGCATCTTTTGATTTTTAGAAGATTGATATTTTTAAATATTTGTTTTCAATGATGTGTATCTTTGTCAGTGTATGTGCATATGTGAGAGGGTGACCACGATGTCTGTAAGAGAACATGGGATGGGACCCTCGTTCATCATGAATTTCAGGTGGTTTGTGAGCTGCCTGATGTGACTGCTGAGAGCTGAACTCGGGCCCTCTGTAAAAGCAGCCTGTGCTTTTAGCCATTCCGTCATTTCTTCAGCCCATGGTTAGTAATTTCTTTCCTGTTTTTTCAGTTTCTCCTTGTAGCCATGACTGCCTTGGAATTATCGTTACAGACCAGGCTGGTCTTGAACTCAGAGATCTGCCTTCCTCTGCCTCCCAAGTGCTGGGATTTAAGGCATATGCCACCACTGTTCAGCTGGTTAGTATTTTAGTTAAACTCAAAGTACATGTATTTCTGTGGTTACCTTTATTAATGCTGTTATACTAAATAAACTTGTGCTTAATTTAGACACAAAATTTTTAGCTATATTGACATCTAAGAATTTTCTAGTTCCATATCTTGCAGTATGGACCTTTGATTCATTTTAACACATTGGATGTAAAAAACAAGGGTACATATTCTCTACTGTATAGATACCAATTTTTTTCAATGCTATTTGTTGAAAAATCATAGAATGATCTTTTGAATGGCCTTTGTTAAAGTTCAGTTGACCAGGGATAGATGGGTTCATCTCTTTTTATGTATTTTATTTCATCAGCCCAGGCACCTGCTCCTTTGTCAGTATTGATCATACAACTACAACTTTGCAATAAGTTCTAGAATGAGGACATGAGAGCCCTGAGAGCTGGGATATCTTTACTCAGGCTGTTTGTGCAGGTGTGTTGGAAACAGATTAGCACAGCAAGGAGACCCAGTGAAGAAGCCCTGCTTCCACAAAGAGAGAGAGAAAGAGAGAGAACGAGATCTAAAGAGGTGTAGTGTGTATATGTGTGTGTTTGTGTGTGTGTGAGAGAGAGAGAAAGAGAGAGAGATCTAGAGAGGTGGTGTGTGTGTGTGTGTGTGTGTGTGTGTGTGTGTGTCGGGTAGCATCCTCCCGTCCACTGAACACAAACATGGAGAACAGAAAGTTCTTTCTACATCTAAGACATGAATAATCTCTTGGGTACCACAGCTCCTGTCTCAGCCTCCTCATACTTGGGCCTCTACTCTCCCCTCAATGGGTTTTTGGATTCTTAGTCTTGGACTCAGATTTATAGGCCAGAGGAAGAGAACAACAGCATAAGTAGCCCCAGGGAGTAAAATTGGCTTTGAATAAAAATTCTCATAGCAGTTAGAATTTAGATAACTCAATTAACTTCTTGAATAGATGTGTCTTCCATCACTAACTAAGGATTACCATGTCACATGTGTTTACTTTGTGGTTAAATTCAAATAAAATATTTAAAGCCTCCTGCCTTCCAGAGAGCAGACACCACATAAATAATTCATGTAAAATTATCAGAATTAAAACTATAATGATTAAGTGTCCTATGTTTTTATATACCAGAAATTTCTGCTGGAATAGATATCTGATGACTTAAAGTCCCACCAATAAGAGACTATGTGAAATTAAAATTGTAGGCACAGCACAAAAGACAGTCAGGGGAGAGCGACACTTGGAGGAAAACATGCTGTGTATGCATAAAGAATATATCTGTGAGTGTCCCATCAGTGAAGAAGGGCAAAGAATCCAGTGGGAACCTGACAAACCCTGTGAACCTGCAGGTCATATTATGTCAACACAAACATCCACATTCAAGGATGCTCATCATAACAGGAATTGATGACAGCCGAGCAAAGGTGTCTGCCCATCTGACAGTGAAGTAGTCAACAATACCAATTATTATTGTAGGATAATTGTTGTAAAAGGGGGGAGAGGTGCGGGTTGTGTTCCTGGCACCCAGCTCCCAGCCCCCAGCCGCCAGCCTGCTCAGCCGCTGGTTGCTTGTACCTGAAATAACCACATGAGAACTGTATTCATTTAAATACTGCCTGGCCCATTATCTCTAGCCTTTTCTTGGCTAACTCCCACATCATAAACTAATCCATTCCTAATAATCTGTACTTACCGGAAAAGTCTAACCTGCATCCATCTGCGGCAGGAGCATCATGGTTTCTCTCCCAATTCCTTTCTCTCTCACCGCCTTCCATTCTGTCTACCCCACCCACCTAAGAGCTGTGTCCTATCTTATAGGTCAGGCATCTGCTTTATTTAACCAATCAAAGCACAGAAATACAGAAGAACCCTCCTACTCCAATTCCCCTTTTTCTGTTTAAACAAAAAAGAAAGGCTTTCATTTTAACATAGTAAACTTACATATAACAAAACAGTTATCAAGTAAGAATTACAGTT
>JAQHUG010000084.1:5363842-5381339 GCA_028555095.1 Dicrostonyx torquatus
TATACATATAACAAAATTAACCTTAAACTTGTATCAATAAGTCAAAATTTATACCAATGCAAATTATTCATATCCATATCCTCTCCCCCTTTAAACGTTAAAAAAGTATTTATAAATAATATTTGGGAATATGGACGAAGTTATCTCTCTCCAAACTTCTTTCTGCTGTATGGGGGTGATGTTAATTAGGTATAACCTGTACATCTCAGTCGGCAGTTGAGTGAAGTAATTTTCTGAAGTTGTTCATGACAACATTTCAGGAGGGTGTGGTCTATCATACCAGATTGGTATAAAAGAAGTCCACGGGTTCTTACTCTCTATGAAAACAAAAAAGAACCGCTCTCGGAAAGCATCATATCCTTAGACCCATATTTGAAAGTTATAATACCTTTAAAACATATATGGTGGTTTAGCTTGGCAGTCCATATAATGAGATGTCTTTCTGAATTTAGCTCCTTCACAATCAAAAAATTTAAAGAAAACACAATAAAATACATAATCCAGACAGTCCTTGAATTTTCCATCTTTATGTGGCTTCTATAACTATCTGTACTCTGTCTCTTTAAAGACTTTACCTTTTTTAAAGGCATTGTTTATTTTATTACATTCTCTCTATTTTTCCCATACAACACTGTGACCTATTTATAGGTCTTTTATGTCTGAATCTGCCTATTGTGAATCTGTAATTCTTCATTATCAAGGAGTACTTTTGCTTTGTGCTTTTAAAATGCTAAGCTCTTAAGACTCTAAGCTGCAACAGTCACAGATCAAATACAAGTACTGCCTGCTTGCTCCACCCAGTCCAACATGGCAGAGCCGCTTGTGCCTCCGAGCCGTGCACGTTGCACTGCCAGCATGGCAGGGTTGTTTGTGCCTCTGAGTCACAGTGCGCAATGCCCTCCTTCCAGGCAGGAGCCAAGCTCAGCACTCCAACCCAGAGAATGAGCTTTTTATCTGAGTTACAGCTGAATCTGCTACGCAGAGCAATGCGCAGCCTGGAAACACCTCCATGTATCACTGCAGAAATCCACCATGCTCTCCCACCTGATCAAGCCTTATCCCGCTGTCTGCCCTGGTACGACATGGTCTCAGCTACCTAGCGGGCACACAAACATCCAGTCCCAGAAAAGACATTGAAATGTTTTATAGCCAGAACTTGTACCGGCAGCAGAGTCCAGGAAGCCCCGTTCCAAAACTGCCACAGCTTTTGCTGAGTCAGGAAATCTCTCTTAAGGGAGATATGGCAAGCCGCCAGCTGTGCTAAACTTTATCTAGAATTTCTTTTAAAGCCCCCTCAGGTTTTTTAAGTGGATTAAACCAGCCACATGGGTGCCAACTGTTGTAAAAGAGGGGGAGAGGTGCGGGTTGTGTTCCTGGCATCCAGCTCCCAGCCCCCAGCGGCCGGCCCGCTCAGCTGCTGGTTGCTTGTATCCAAAATAACCACATGAGAACTGTATTCATTTAAATACTGCCTGGCCCATTATCTTTAGCCTTTTCTTGGCTAGTTCTCACATCATAAACTAACCCATTCCTAATAATCTGTGTGTCACCACGAGGTGGTGACTTACCGGAAAAGTCTAACCTACATCCATCTGTGGCGGGAGCATCATGGCGTCTCTCCCACTTCCTTTCTCTCTCACCACCTTCCATTCTGTCTACTCTGCCCACCTAAGGCCTATCTTATAGGCCAGGCATCCTCTTTATTTAACCAATCAAAGCAGAGAAATATAGAAGAACCCTCTTACTCCAATGGACCCTCCTACAGATAATGATGAGGAGTGACATGTTAACAAGTCTGTATGTAATTTAAAGATTTAAAATATAATTGTATGACTCTCCCTTCCTTTTCCTACCTCCAAACCCTCTCATGCTCCCCCACATAGCCATGTCCCTTTTTTCTTCATTGTTGTTATGTGTATGTATCATTTTATTGGCAATTAGGGACAACTTTTTTCTTAATTTATATTCCCTTAATTTTCTTCTCTAGCCTTATTGCTCCAGCTAGTGCTTCCAGCACTATATTAAAAGGGAGTAGGGATAGTTAACAGCACTGTCTTCTTTTCAGTTTTAGTGGTGTTGCTTTAAGTTTTTCTCCACTTAGGATGCTGTTGGCTGTGGATGTGTCATATGTAGCTTTTATTATATGGAATTATGCTCCCTCCAGTCCTACTCTCACTATGACTTTTATTATGAAAGCATATTGGATTTTGTCAAAGTCATTTTCTACACTTACTGAAATGATCATGTAATGCCTGCCTTTAAGTCCATTTATATGATTTATTACATTTAGTGCCTTGTTTGTGTTGTACCTGCCTCAATGGGGTAACACTCATTGATTTTTGTTGCTTAATCCATTCAGCCAGTCTGTGTCTTTTTATTAGAGAATTGAGGCCATTATTACATAAAATTATTATCGAAAGGTGTGTATTGATTGCAGGCATAGTTGTAATTGCTATTTTTTTCTGTTTTTATTCTTAGACATACTTTGTTTTCAGCAATTATAACTTCATAACAGCCTCTTGGCTATGTTTATTGCTCTATTCATCCAAAGGTATTGCTTCCATACTCTGTTTAGGGTTGGTCTACTGGTTATGAATTTTTAAAGCTTGTTTGGATAGAGCAAGGTTTTTGTTCCCTTTCACCCTTGGCAGAGAGTTTTGCTGGGTATATTAGTCAAGACTGGACATTATAGTTTCTTGGGACTGAGAATGCATTGCACCAAGATATTCTAGAATTCAACATTTCAATTTTTCCATTGAAAAATCATCTCTTTTCCTAACTTGTGTTTTTCTCTTGCAGGTGTCAATACTCTTTCTTTAGTATGTGCATTTAGTGTTTTAACTATAATACACCAACTGGAGTTTCTTTTCTGTGGGGACTTTCCTTTCTGATCTTGTCTATTTGATGTGCTGTGTACTTCTGTGTCTGTGTGCACGTGTCTTTCCTTAGTTTGAGGAAGTTTTCTTCTAAGATCTTGTTGAAGATTGGCCTATAATCGATTCTTCTTCCCCATACAAGGCTATAGCTTGACATTTGTCCTTTTTGTGGTGCCCCTTAGTTCTGTGTGTTCCTTTTCTGTTATTTAACATTTCCATGTTCTTTGCTTGTGTGGTTTAATTCTTCTACTTTTACTTGGAGTCTTCACAATCTATCTTCTACTTGAACCATTCTTTATAACTTAATTCTTTATAGGGTTTTCCTTGAGTCTCATATTCAGGTTAGGTTATTAAATTTTTAATTTCATCTTCAGTTCAGCTTGAGTTCTTCTCAACAATTCTATTTCTTTATTGAATTTAGTTTTCAAATCTTGTACTTTCTTCATCATTTCCTTCAGTCTTATGCTTGTATTTTCTTGGACGTTGCTCAGGCATTTATTCTCTTCAAGGTCTTTGAGCTGTTTATGTTTTCTTTCAGTTCCTTGAAGTTTATTATTATTCTTTTAAAGTCATTGTCCTGGAATTCATCTAGGTAATTCTCATTAGAACACATTTCTGTGGAGCTGGCAGATTCTGGCGCATGTTTGGGTGGGCAGGGGGTAGGTACTACCTTATTCTGTCACATTATTTGTATTTTTGCGATGAGACCTGGGCATGTGGACTTCTTTTGTCAGTTCTGTCTCTAATGTTGACAAAGGGCACAGAATGTGTTGCTCCAGGTTGGCCCAGAAAATTGAATGTGGTATGGATGGGATGAAGTCAGGTAGAAGACAGAACCCTGTGCTTATGCACAGTGTGAACATCTGGCTGAAAAAGCCTGGATAGGACCATAGAGAACCACATTAGGTTTGGGCACTGTTTTTGAGACTGAGTCTAAATCTGAGAACTGGGGAGAGTGCATAGAGGGTTGGATCAGGCAGATTCACCAGGTACCAACTTGGTGCAATATGTGTGGGGTTGGGCTAGCCTGGGGTGGGATGTGACATGATGAAGGATGAAGTCAGGTGGTGGGAGACACAAAAACACCTTGTAGATAGTGTGTAGCATGAATTATGGTGGCCTGGCAGAGCTCATAGAGCAGTCAGCAGAGGACACATATTACAAGTGTCTTTAATCCATAGTACCATATGTTAAACTTTACAATAGTTATGGGTATGTGTGCACGCATGTGTTGTACATATGCACACATGTGCCTATGTGTGGAATTCAGAGGTCTCCACCTTAGTCTCTAATGGAACCAGGAGCTCTCTTATTGGCTAGATTTGCTGGCTAGTGAACTCTGGGAATCTGTCTGCCTCTACCTCCCCTGCACTGGGGTTTAAGGTGAACACCACCAAGCAAAATATTTTTTTGGGTGCTGGGGATACAAACTAAGGTATTCATGCATGTCCAGCATTTCACCTGAGAAGACATTTCTGCAACACCCCAACTCATTTTAAATGAAACTATCACTATTCCATGAGGACTTATAGGCAGTTCATGGCCTCTGGGGGTGGGACAGCTAGTTTCTTCAGCACTGCTAAGTTGGTCTTGTGCCTGTAGCATCCCTAACGGACTTCCCTAAGACATGACAATACAGAAAGAGATGAGAATAGAGTAGGACTAGTTAGGAAGAGTAAGGGGGTCAGCAGAAGTGGGGATGGGCAAGAGAGTGTCATGGGTACATTACATATAAAATATAATGAAACCTGTTATTATCATAGCTAATAATGAATAATAAAAAACTTACAAAATTATGAAAAAATATTATGACTAAAAGTAAACGTCAACTTAGAGAACAAACCTTACTGTTTTAAAATATACCATTCAGTTTGAAGGGAAGATGGGACGTGCCTCTCATTACATGCCTCTTCTTTCCTTTTTTTCCCATACACATAAGTGACAGGTGACATAGATTCAAGAATCAGTGGGTAGAGTGGCACTTCAAAATCAAATGATCAGAACGAGGTTAGGAACATAAGACAAGAGAAATCCCAGAGCCATGGCTGCTCTGAGCCCACGAAGGACGGTGACCTGATTCAAGTCCCTAATGTGAACTGACACTGAAGCATCTCTCTGCAAAAAAGGAGGGAGGTTGTCAGACTGAGATGTCAGCATGGGATAAGGTCCCTTTGCTACTAGAAAGCAATGGATAAGTTGAAGGCATTGCCAGAGCCAAAGGTCTGGGGAGTCAACAAAAGACACAACCTAACGCCCAGCGGTGTTTCAAAGCTGTCTACTACTGTTTTTGACTGAAACAAAGCCCTGATATCATGGAGGAGGCAAGGACCCTGGACCAAAGGAGTTTTATTTGACCCTATCCCCAGGAAGATGTGAACAATGGTCTATTCACTCCAGATAGGAAACTGATAACAGATTGAAGCATGGGTACGCGGAAGTCCAACTCGGTGAACCAATGAGTTTTATTAGGCTTATAGGAGTATGGGTGAGGGGTTACTTACAGGACCAGAAATTTCTCAAAGGAAGCTGAATCACCAAAGCTGATGCCAGGATGGGTGATAGCCCACGAAAACCAGAAACCCGGAGCACACTGCACAGCAGCGGGCAGCTTAACCGGTTGGTTAAATTGTTTTGAGCCTCTTCTAGGTGGCTCAGCTGATCTTGCATCTTCCAGGAAGCTCTGTTTGTCTTACTGTGACACTCAGCAATCCTAATTGCTTATAAAACCTTGGAGAGGAAGGGGCCTAGTGAATTCAGTTTCAGGGACTTCCTGAACCCTATGAATCATTTATTTCTTGAGCTTACGGAGTTTCCCTACAGATCAGAATGGCCCACCTCTCCTTAGAATATTCTGTTGTTTTGCCTTCCTTCTAACATCCTGTGTCTTAAGAAGCTTCCCTACAAGATGGAGAGTTTTGATATTGAAGGAAACTGTACAACCCTGAGAGATCTGGTAAGTTCTCCAAGGCCAGAAGCCACCTGGTCAACATCAGACAAGAAATGAAAGGAATTGAAAACTAAGTGTTTGGCTAGGTCATGTTCCGGTTGTCATAGGAGTCACTTGCTGTTTGGGAAAGTAGTGCTGTTTGATATAACTATCTTCATTTGATAAGGACAATAAAAGAGACAATAGATGATAAAACATATGAGAAATTACTTCTTGGTCTGTATATCCACAAAAGTAATAGAATTCAAAAGTCTGAGAAGAAAGGGGAAAACAAAAATAACCACAGCAGAAGGATAGAAGTAAACTAAACATATCATAACCACAGTAAAGACAGTCAAATTAGATCAATTAAAACAGAAATTACCAAGGTGGGTAAAACCAGCAAAAGTGATAACCTATTTAAATATTAATTAAATAATAATGATATTAAAATATTATTAAAACACTCCTGAAATTAAGTTGAAATGCCAATGAACTGGGAAGCAAATTTAAAATGGAAATAACTTCAATGAGAATGTAGATTCCATTACCAGACATAAAGAGGAATGCTACATTGCCACAAAAAGTACAATTCACCGCAAGCTATTAAACTGATAAAGTTTGGAGTTCACGCCATCAGGCCATTAAAGTATGGAAAGGAAACACTGACAGGCAGCAAAACACACACACACACACACACACACACACACACACACACACACACCCGGCAAAGCTAAACTACTACTAGGAGACTCGAAATACCACAACAAGAAAGAGGTGGTTGAATCAGACAAGATTAATAGCCAACCTCTAAGAAAGAACCTTTTATGTGCATATGTGTCAGTAACTCTTTGTCTTATGTTCTGAGGCAGGGTCTCTCACTGAACCAGGATATCACAGATTCCTCCCTGTCTCTACCTCCCTCATCTAAGATTTCAGGTGTGTACTGCCACATTTGGCCTTTTCATGTGGGTGCTAGTAATCCAAACTTAAGTCCTATTGGTTGCCTAACAGGCATTTCACTGACTGAGCCATCTCTGCAAACACCAGTGTAAGAATCTCAAACAATAGCAGCATTCTGTCAGTGATTACATATGTCTGTCCAAATAGGGACACTGTAAGACATTCTGTTAGGATTGCAAAATTCCATTTTGAAGACTGTTCTGTTTAATGACATTCTGGCTGAGATGAGTTTCAATTCTGAAAGTTTACTGAGCAGGCAGAAATAAAAATGGGAACTAGCTGCAGACACCTCATCCTCTGTGTTCCTGGCTTGCTCACTATGGTAGTCATAATATAATTGAACAATTTTTTATTGTCTTCAATGGAGGTTTTGGCATTAGAATTTATTTAACTTATAGGAGCAGAGGAGACAGTTTAGACAGTATGCTCTGTCAGTTCAAGGATCCAAATTAGATCCACAGACCTCTTGTAAAAGACTCGGTATAGTCTGTGCTTGTAATTCCAACACAGTAGAGGCAGAGAAGATGGGTCCCTGGGATTCAGCAGTTACTTTTACTAAAGACACCACAAATTTCAACACAGGACTATGAGGATCCTAGCTGAATCTGACCTGAAAGCCTCCTCACTGAAGGCAAGTTTTTATAGTACCAGAAGTTTCTAAAAAGCTTCCTCAGGGATGAAATCAACTAACAGTCCTACCCAGCTATGATGACTCTGGCACACGACAATGGCCAGCATAGCATGATATCCCTAAGGGTGCGATAGTGGCATTTATATCTTGGTGATAATCAACATTTTTTCAATTGGAATTAGAGCCTACAGGCTTGGAGGAAAATCATACTGGGTACTGGAAACCTAGCTAAGCACCAGTGACTGGCAAGGATGTGAGCGCTGGAGTACTGCCTACAGCCAGTTCTCTTAATGACTATAATTCCTAACACAGTCTAAATATTTATCCTTATGCCCACAGGTAAGTGTGACTCACACTGCTCATCAAAGACACTTCTCTTCGCCACAGATGGAGACCATTAAAGAAAACCATGAGATTCAGAGAACAGGTGATCATGGAGCCGCCAACCACGATGGATACAGGCGCAGCACAACTCCTGCTCTGAAGGCTCATGGAGCACCTCTAGAGTGATGAAAATGCCACAAGAGTCAGGAACAGGAGATTTGTTGGAGGATATTCGTTTCCCCAAAATGACAGGGAAGCTTCACCCACGATGCCTCAGCAGTACGTCTGCCTGAACAAAGACAACTCCAGTAGATGGGCAGATATGTAAGGGGAAAAATCTCATAAATTCTGCATTAGACAAAGAACTGTAGACCACTCCCATTTGCGGAGAGAGGAAGAATTGGTCCCCAAGGATGCACCCTCTTAATGATTATCCAATACCCTGAACTCACAGACACAAGCAACACTAAATAGATTCAGAAGATTGTCTTTATATATTTATGCACACACACATACATACACACATCTGCACATATGTAACAATAACAATTAAATGAAAAGAGGATATGAGTTGGAAAAGCAGCAAGGTGGGTAACCAGGATGGGTTGGAGGGGAAAAGGAAATAGGGAAATCATGTAGTTATCTTTTAATTTAAAAAATGAAAATGTAATTTAAAACCTCTTTAAAGCTTCCTCCCCTCAAAAACAAACCTCCACATTTAAAGACCTCAAGCAAGGCATGCACTAAATCATGACATCTTTACAACTGAAAGTATCAAGTAATAATCTGTGGCATGTGGTTAAAACAGCACCAATGAGTATATGATCCTGATTTCATTTGTTATCAAAACACAATGTAAATTAACTGCTAAACCTCCAAACACTTAAAATGCTAATGAATACAAAATCCAAGTTAAATTAAATTAGAGATAGCTGAAATTAAGAGAAGAACAAACGAAGATACTTAAAAAAAATAGATTCGTTCTTTTTAAATAGTCTAACAAGCAGTTGAGTCTGAGGAAACCTATTTAGGAATGAAGAGGGAGAAGGGGAGTACAAGAAAGGAGCTACTGCAGAGGGCCAGGGGTGGGCATCTCCATGTGGACAACTGGGTTGAGCATGGTAGAGTATTAATGCCACAGAAATGAATGGGTGCTGCCAGTCAGAACCAGGTTTTCAGAAAGAGAAAATGACCTGTTGCATCTGGGGATGGTGTTACCCACACTTGGGGTGACTGTCTCCTCCTCACCTAAACTAATCAAGATACTCCCTCCCCAGTGTGTGTCTCCTAGGTGACTCTGGAGTGAGTTAAGATGGCAATCGCTATTAGCCATCACATTTCTATGTGCACTTTATGTACGGACTCTATTATTTTAAACCAGGATTATACATTAGTCTATGATAAATGATAGTCCAATACATTATTAAAAATGTATGCTAATATAGAAACGGCAGCATGATATCATTACATAGTGGATAAATTATGCTCTAATATGTATTGTATGCAACATATAGATAACCCCAGTGACATGTTGCTCATATGTTATATATATTTTCCCCTTTAAAGGAAGAATTTTCATTGAAAAGCTGTTGCTCAATGATGTCACCTTATAATCAAGGCCATAAGGTCACCAGGCTCGATGTTCATTAACTGAACTGACCACAGGTTCTGAAGACCCCGAGATGTCCTCAGTGGGCGGTCTCCCTGTGGAGGCCCTTTGATGAGAGCTGGCAGATCATTAATCCTTGTAAATCAATCTCCCCACTTAGTGCTAATGAATTAAGAACCACTTCACAAAGACTGTCCAGTTTCTGGCTAATGAAGTGACAGCTGACGTGGCTGGGCCTGCTGCGGAGGAAGGCTCTATCATACAGCACATGCATCCTCAGAGAGTCCCTGTCATCTTTAATAAGATCCACCATGGATGGATTGGTGAATCGTTAGGGAATCTGCATAATGAGATGCTTTATTCTCTTATGTTTGTGTTTCCCACCACTCTCCCTGGAATTATAAGTAGAGAAGTCTAGGGTTTCCCTCCACTTTCTCTATTTGCAGAAACAAGGATATCATCACTTCATGGGCCTCTGGGGAGCTGACTGAAGCAGAGAGAGAGTCATGTGCATCTGAGCCCAGATGTTGGGTACACATTGGCAACACGGTGCAAGATCTCCCTCCAAGGTCCATGGGTATGGCATGATCCTTTAAAGAGAACGAACAGATTTTGTAGGCAATGCCTGAAGGGTGATGACTGTTGTTTACTTCCGGTACAGCACAGGCAGAGAACAGCAGATCCCCAGTGCTTGCTGGTCAGCCGTTCCAGGTTTTCAAGTAGCCAGCCCTACTCCTAACACAGCTAGAGCAAATTGTGAGAGGCATCCACTTACAACACACAGTCCACCCACAAGCAAGAAGCTAGCAGGAAGTGACCAAGTAAGACATCTTGGTGACTGGGGCAAAGTTAACCCTCTGCCATGGCAAAGCTGCAAGTTCCCTGCCAGGCTGACAGTGGGACTAAGTAGAGCAGACAGTCAAGGGGAGCAGCCGAGAAGTGTAAAGCAGAGATGGACCGACGAAGGCAGTGTGTAAAGAGTGTGTGGTCAGCCTGGATTGAACAGTGCACCTTGGAGTGTGCAGCCTCCAGCCGAGTTCACAGCTCTCGCTTCAGCATTTCTCACATTTTGGCCTGAGCCTACGAAAACCCCTAGATCAGGACATTTCTTTCTCTTGCGCATCCCTCTCTCTGTGTCCCTCTCCCTCTCGTCTTTCTCTCCTTGCCTCAATGTCTCACTTTTCTGTAATTTGTCTTAATAATGCTTGTCTCTGCTTTGCATACTACATGGAGAGCCTGTGTCATGAGCCTTTGTTAGCATGAGACAGCAAACTTAAGACTACTACCCCATGTTGATCTTTGGGGACTGTGAATGACCATCATTCTAGGTCCTTGAATCACACACAACTGGGCCATGAAAGTTTCTGCCACACTCGAAATCGATGTGAAAAAGGAAGTGTAATAATCTTGAACTTGAACAGAATTCATAGGGGCAGGGAGAGGCTAGCAGGATGTGGAGGCAACATGCTAAAAATACAGTATATGTGTTTCTGAAAATGGATTCCTGTCACCTTGAATAATGCATAATTAATGCATTATAATAAAGGAAGGAGGGACTACAATTAAACAGAGATGTGTGTTCGCAAAATGGACCGGTGATCCCTACTGAACCACAGGAAAAGTCAGGCACTCCCTGAAAAGAAAGGGAGTCAAGATAGCTCCAGAGAACACAGCACACAGGGCTAAGCTCTGTCTCCACCCAGTCCCTGGCCACTCATGCCATGTTCCACATGATTTGATCCCACACAGTGACATGTATGCTCTTTTTCAAGAGTGTAATTAGCCGAAGAAGCTGATTATGGGGCAGAACAGTGCCCCACAGGTATTAGGATGTGGTGCTCTGACCCCCTGGTCTGTGGCGGAGCCACTGCATGTACAGATTCCATGACTCTCAAGCAAATCCCATTCCCTCCACAGCACACAGATCCAAAGCATGCCCGGACCTCTCTGGGAAGACCATTCCTGTGAAGAGGATATAGGGGTCAGGTTGCACTCTGCAAGTCACAGCAGACAAAACATTGGCTTGGAAGGGGCAGCTCTGAACACTGGATCAGATTTCTTGCAGTTGTGGGAAGCTAGGGTTCCATTTCATGCGGAGACAGGTTCATGGGGCAGCTTGGTTACTATGTTCCCATTGGCAAGTCCCCTGATCTATTTAGATCAGCCCAAGCCTTCAACTCTGAGTGTCAGATGGGAGGTCTTCGGCCATACTCAGAAACTCTCAGTAGGGAGAGTGTGGTTGTAGAAATCACCAGGGAGCAATAGACGACACTGACTCGAGGTGCCTCTGATCCCAGCAGCCATGGTGGTTTGAGAATTTGAGCTTTGAATTCAGAACAAAACCATCCAGCTGCTGAGTCACCTCTGGCAAGTCCTTTCATCTCTCTGAGGTCTTTCCCCTTTACAGAAGGGGCGTGGGTAACACCTGGAGTTTGCAGGATCATTGCAAAATTAAATAAGGAAAAGTGCGTAATTATTCCATATAACCCAACAAAGTTGACCTAACGCTCACTTCGGTTTGGCGATTATTTCGTGATTTATCCATTTCCAGCTATTTCCCGCTCCCAACTTTATTTCTCACTCTCTCAGAATCTAATCACCCATTGCTTTAAGCTTATTGTCTCACATGAGGTAATAAAGCAATCTCTGATTCACTTCTTTCCATTGCGCTCTGAGTCTCCGCTCTGTCCCACACGGAGACTACAAACTGCGAAACAGCTGGGCATATATGCACTCCAGCTGTACGAGGCCAGTGTGGGAAGCCATCCTCCATCAGAGCACACTTAAAGGGAACATTCGGGTGATGGATTTGAGTGTTGATAATTGATATTCTCCTATGTATGCCCATTCATCCACTCAATGACTCTTTGGTTATATAGCAGAATCAAAAAGCTTTATGTGAGAAAAGAATTTACATATGACTTATTACACTGTCTGTTTGAAGGAGAGTCGAGGCAGTTAAATGCAACTTTTATTGTCACATTGAAAAGAAAATAAACAAAACAGACTAACACGCCCTGCCAGGCAGAATGAGCAGCGCTTTGCCCCCTCTAGATCTAGAAGGGCTGGAGGAAAATGAAATGCGGGCAGAGACGACTGTCAAGTGAGAGACAGGCACTTGGAATAGAGTCATGGGGATTTTGATAGGATATTACTTCCAGCTAGAAGCGAAGTTTGAGGTGCAACCTCAGATCTGTGTTATCCAAGCAGGCATTTCCCTTTCTTCTGTTGGGAGGACCCCGCTTTTCCTTCTGCAGCCTCCCTTTCTCCCTCTCTGTATACTATCGTTGGAATTGACCTCGTTCCCAACATTAGACTTCAGACTTTGCTCAGCTGGTTAAGGTGCTATGCTGTTCAGCTATGGAAATGATGTCCCAGATGGCTACATGACCCAGTGGTTATTGTAGGAGCCGTGCCCAGGCCTGGTTACATTGGCAAGTGAGTTTTCTCATTTGCTGGGGTTGGTAAATTAGTGAAGCACGTTGTTAACAGCCAGTTGTTTTTGAAATTTTTTTATTGATTTTTATTGAGCTCTACATTTTTCTCTGCTCCCCTCCCTGCCTCTCTCCTACCCTCTTCAACCCTCCCCAAGGTCCCCATGCTCCATCTTGTCTTTTTCTACTTCTCATGTAGATTAGATCTATGTAAGCCTCTCTTAGTGTCCTCAGTTTTTTAACCCTCAAGAGAAGTCAGTGATTCAAAACTACTCAGAGCAGAAGAAGCAAAGAGATGGAAAAGTACAGATTGTTGGGTCTAGGGAAAGAGCTGAGTGAGTATGACGTTTACCATGCAGTCATGAGGACTTCAGTTTCACGTCCAGCACTCCTGCAAAAAGTTAAGCATGGCTGGCTGTGCATGCCTGTAACCCCAACATGGTGGGAGGTGGAGACAGGAGGATTACATCTCCAGTTCACTAAATAAGAGAGTATCTGAGGAATAAAACAGAGTGACCTAGGAGAATACCTGATGTACCCATCTGGTCTCTGTGAGTGCATGGGAATAAACATAAGCTTAAATGTGTATGTGCACTGCACACACACACACACACTTAATTAAATAAAATTAGATGCAGAATCCTAATATCATTTGAGCACCTGGATCTAAGTGAATATTGAATTAATGATGTTTCAGATGACACAGTTCTGTAGCTATGTAAACTGACCCAGGTTAAGTTGTGATTATTTTTAAAGATTTATTTATTTTATGAGTATGTAGTCTTTTGCCTGCGTATATGTGTTTGCATCATATATGTGTGCAGTATCCACAGAGGCATTGAAGAGGGCATTGAATTCCCTGGAACTGGAATTACAGATGACTGTGAGCCCCCATGTAGGTACTAAAAATAGAACTGGGTCCTCTGGAAGAGCAACAAGTGCTTTCAACAGCTGACCCACCTCTCCTATTCCTAAGCTGAAATTTTAATATACATTTAGAACAGTAAAATTAATTCAGCCATGATTGGTAGGTAGACATTACATTTGTATCTGCCCAAGAAAGTTATAGGATAACAATGGAGAGAAACGGAGAGATGGGGACATACAGAACTAGCTAGAAAAGCACAAAGCATCATGGTTAGGTGCAGTCAGGAGAGTGAAGAGACAGTGAGAGAATGGAAACAAGGAGTGGGATTAGATATTGGAAACTCTTCGGTCCTACACTGCAAGTCTTTAGCTTGGAGAAGAGGGAATTTTAGGGCTTTCTAAAGGCATACTTGTTTCGTGCCGAGCTGTGCTTCAGAGGGAGGAAGCAGGCAGATGTAGAGGACGGAGGTATAAGGAAATAATTACGGCGGAGAGGGCTGTGTGATAGACACGTAATTAACACTTTGCCAAGTGTCTCCTCGTTTTCAGAATGGGGAATGCACTCCTGCTTCCTTCCTGGCAGAAATTTGTGTTCTGTGAGTGGATTCATTCTCCTGAAGCTGTCATTGCTTTAGTATCTTTCTTGGTCCCTTGGAAAGCTGGAGGTGTCATTTCACATCCAGGCATATATATTCACTTGCAGTAATTATAGATAAAATAAATCTTCATTGAAATCATCTTCAACTCAAAATTCTTCAAATGATCATCATTTGTTTAGACTAAAGTGGAGCAAAAGATTTAACCGATCACAAACATGGTTGCATGTAGACTGTTTTTAGTGATAATGTCTATTTCTCATTAACCTTTTCAGCATTTTCTCTCTTGATTATCCAAAAAACCCCACAACCGAGAATCGACAGGGAAGAGCATATTAATTAGAAATGATCTAGATCAAGTTTGCTCTGGGCATGTCCGTGGAGCATGATCTTGATTGTTAATTGATGTAGGGAGACTCTTCCCACTGTGAGCAGAACCATTCCCTGGGATGAGGATCCTGAACAGCATCAGAGAGGAGAAAGCTAACTGGAGCAAGCGAGCAAGTAGGCCTGCATGTGTTTGTTTCACTTTGCTCTTGACCATGGGGTGTGAACAGCTTCTTGAGTTCTGTCCTTGACTTCCCCTCGATGATGGGCTGTAATACATATTGTAAACCTAATAACCTCTTTCTCTTCTAACCTACTTTTGTCAGGGCATTTTATCACAGTAAGAGAATAAAACTAGAGTGTGTCAAATAATTATCAAAATCTCAACCAACTGCAGCCAGAGATGTTAAGTGTGGCTAGAGGACACACTCATTACAGAGCAGGCTTTGCAATTAATCTCTTTCCCTGTATGGCTTTCCAAGATTGGGACAGTATTTTCTTAAGACATTATTGGGGCTGGGGAGATGGCTGGCTAGACAGTTAAAAACAAGTACTGCTCTTGCAGAGGATCTGAATTCTGTTTCCAGTACCCAAGTCTGGTGGCTCACAAGTGCCTTCAATTCCCGCTTTCGGCTATTGGAAATCCTCTTCTGGCCTCTGCAGGCACCTGAGCCCACTTAAACATACCCTCCCTCCTACACATACTTAAAAATAGAATAAATCTTTTTAAAAAGGCATTTGGAGTTTTCCTAAGAATTGTGATACTTAAAACTGGAATACCAGAAAAGGATAAATTTCCCTTAGGACGTTAATTGGGATTAAACGTCATGGCGGATTTTGACAATGAACCTTTGTTCTGCCACACAGTACTCAGCATGCTTGAGAGCTGAGGGAAAATTCATAAAGTGTTAGTAAATATGGGGAAGTGGATCTGATAGGGCCGGGGACACTCACTTGGCCATAAACTCATGAGATCCACAGATCTTTAACCATAGGGAATCTTGCTTCATTTTAAAAGTCACCTGAGGGCATTCTATTCTAAAAGTGTTGCTCAGAGTTAAGAAATCACAAGATTGCTTGCTTATGGAAATATGGATTCTCCAGGCTTAACTTCAGGAATCCTGACTCTCTGAGTTTTCTGGTTTGATCATGCAGTATCCCTCTTAGGCTCATGTGTTTGAACACTTGGTCCCCAGATAGTAGCACTGTTTTGTTTGAAAGATTGTGGAACCTTTCAGTAGCAGAGCCCTACTGAAGGAAATGCATCACTGGGAGAAAGGACTTGAGATTTTGTTGCTTTTGGCCTTCAGAGCCTGGATGCAATGTGACCAACCAGCTTCCTGCTTCTGTCACCAAGCTTTCTCCACCATGATGGATTATATCCCCTAGAACTGGAAGCCAAAACAAACTCTCCTTGAAGTTGCTTTGGTCATAGTATTGTTCTACAGCAGTAGGAAGCATACCTCAGATGGTGGGTATGGGTGGCATGCAAGCCACATTTGATGAACATAGGTGTGCCACTAGTGACATCTCCCAAGCAGGCTCTGAAGGCATGTCAGTTTTAAAGCCATAAAAACACTCGGGAAACATCTCCATCTCTATCTCGTGATGCTATCTGAGAGGAAAAGTGGATTAAAGAAGAAATGTGTAAAAGTCACCTGTCCTAGTTAGCATTTTTATTGCTGTGATGAAAAACCAAGACCAAAAGCAAGCTGGGGAGGAAAGGGTTTATTTGCTTTACACTTCTACACTGTAGCGCACCATTGAAGGAAGTCAGGACAGGAACTCCAACATAGCAGGAACCTGGAGACAGGAGCTGATGCAGAGGTCACGGAGGGGCGCTGCTTACTGCCTTGCTCTCCATGACTTGCTCAGCCTGCTTTCCTACAGAACCCCAGAATACCAGCCCAGGGCAGCTCCACGCACGTCACTAATTAAGAAAATTCTCCACAGTGAAGCTATATCTTCTACACTCGGTCTGTACCCGTAATGTTTGAAATATCCCCTTCCTACTAGGGAAAATTCAATGCACATTTATTCCAGAAAATACATTGATCATAGCCTACAGTGACCACTCTTTTCTCTTCTCAAGTAGGACTATATCTAATATGCAATCATGCACTCCCAAGAACTTAGAATCAAGCATTCCCCTTACAGCACCAAAGAAAGCATCGATGCTATTTGTTATGACGAATATCAGTAGTCAACCTCAGCATCCCTATTTAATAGTAAGTGTGATCCAGAGCTACCTGATTAATTAATTAATTGACTGATTAATGTTCAAATAAAAGTTCATTGTCCCCTGGGTCTTAGTTTTTTTAGACCAGACAACACCCTCCTCACAGATATAACCATGTAGTCTTTTTTAATTAGGTACTACTGATGTTGCATGCCCCTCTGTACACTGTAAATATGTTTTATTAATATTGGTCAATAAAGAAACTGCTTTGGCCTATGGCAGGGCAAAATATAGCTATGCATAAAGTCAAAATGAATACAGGGGAAAAGAAGGAGTCTGGGAGACACTAGCAGCTGCCAGAGGAGTAAAATGTGAAGTAACAGGCTGTAAGTCTCGTGGTAAAGTATAAAATAATAGAGATGGGTTAGTTTAAGTTGTAAGAGCTAGTTAATAATAAGCCTGAGCTAATAGACCAAACAGTATGTAATTAATATTAAGCCTCTAAGTGGTTATTGCAAAGGTGGCTGCAGGACTAGGCGGGAAGAGAAACTTCCAGTTACACACTACACAATGGCTAAGTATTCAGTGATAGATGTATACCTATTCTAATAGAGATGCCTCCAGGAACTGTGGCCTTCAAGCCAGAGCCCAATGAAACCTAAATGGAAATATCAGATACAAAACACAACACGAGGGAAAAATATCATAGTTAGACACAGGTGAAATTGCTCTCCATCTGAACCTCTCTGGGTTACAACTTTTTTT
>JAQHUG010000084.1:5383799-5397550 GCA_028555095.1 Dicrostonyx torquatus
AGGGAAAAATATCATAGTTAGACACAGGTGAAATTGCTCTCCATCTGAACCTCTCTGGGTTACAACTTTTTTTTAAAGGTTTAAATGATTTATTCCAAATCGTAAAGTTTTTTGGTTCTGTATCCTCAGATAAGTGTCTTTAAGGTCCCTGGGATGTGGCAGCATCGTTAAAGACTGCTGCTGACTCGGGGGGGGGGGACTTGGGAATTGCTTTCACATGGCATGGGGAGTCCTTGAATTTTCTGTAAATGGCTATAAATTTCTTACCTAAATGCTGGAAAAGGCCAAAGTGGCCTTGTATTGGAGATTAGAGCCTAGTCAAGAGAGGTCCTGAAGAAGGTTCTGGACAGCTTGAAAAGTAGTCATGAAAACCCATAGAAACATGGAAGACCTAGGGAGGAGATCAGGTCAGCATGGAGTTCTTTCTCAGGAACAGGAGAGTGCAGTACAGATGACCACTTCTGGAGCTGACGGAGAAGACCCGATTCCTTCATTCAGTCTTCCACTTCACTGCTCCCTGTGCACTGTGACAGTCAAACAAAAGAGCAATGCAGTGTAGAAATGTAAAAACTGCGTTTTAAAATAGCTATCACTGTTGCTGGCGTAATGAAAATCCTTCACAAATCTCTGCCCCCATTCTACTCTTCAAACAGCCAGGATGCTCTGCCCAGGTGTCAGGCAGTGGTACCTCTCATAGCCTGGTGTGTAGCACATTTCCCCCACACAGCAACTTTGTGCTTTAGACAAATTGAGATGTTTTTACAGAAATGCAGTGATGTCTCAGTGATATTCTAATTACTGACTCCAAAGGGCACTTGAATGGCCTTTCTAATTGAGATAGACCCAGAGAGAAACCATTAAGTCTTACCTTGTAAAGTGTCCTCAAGTTCTTCATCACTCACATCCCATATTATTATTATCTTTAAGGAACCCTGGGACCTTTGTCGGTAGAGAGAGTTCCACAAAAATAAATAATGTAATCTGTGTAGGGTTGCTCACACCCGTGAGGCCCTTAGGAGGATGAGAAGGGAAAAGAATTCAAGGCTAGCCTGGGTTATAGATTGGGTTTCAGGCCAGTCTGGGGTATGTGGCTAGACCTTGTCTCAAAGTAAGCAAATATAAAAACAAACAAACAAACAAAGGCAGGGATATGGGTCAGTCATTAAAGTACTGAATTTGCAGGTACAAGGACCTAGGTTCAGTCTCCAGTACTGATGAAAAAGAAAAAGCTTTGTGTGGTTACTCAGATCTGTACTGTCAGTGCTGAGGATGCTTGGGGCTCACTAAGCAGCCAGCTTGAGAGATTTCTCAAAACACAGAGTAGATGGATCCCTAGGAATGACACCGGAGAATGACATCTGGCCTATGCATGTACATGCATACTCACACATGTGTATACACCACACACACACACACACACACACACACACACACACAGAGGTCTATTGAGCAAATATCTTGTGCTATTTACACAGGCTTTGGGCATGTTTATTTTGCCCTCATCAGTTTTATTTCTGCATGAAGTAAATGGAGAGAGCCTGAGACTCTAAACTTAGGTGAGTGGCCCCAGGAGATTTGAATGAAAAAGTGAAATTTATGTCCTGGCAATGTTGAGGCATGCATGGGCAGCCCGTATATGGTGGTTCTGTTGAACTTGTCCATATTGGGTTTCATGGTCTAAGTTGATGAGGACGACTGACCAGGTCTCTTCCTCAAGAGGGCACCAGATCTCATTACAGATGGTTTTGAGCCACCATGTGGTTGCTGGGAATTGAACTCAGGACCTTTGGAAAGGCAGGCAGTGCTCTTAACCACTGAGCCATTCAAGTTAGCAGTTAACAAGGATAGATTCAGACCCATGCCCATGTGGATCCCTCACTTGAAAGACCTCACTATGCTCTAAGCTGATGATCCCAAGTGTGGTGTTTGGAGCAGCAGCATCAGGGCAGCTGTGAAAAGTGCAGATTCTCAGCCCCACCCCTCAGACAGATAACCCCAGTCACCCACCGGGGAATTCTGAGGGGCCCTAAACAGTAACTCCCAGCCCCTCCCTCCACACGATGTATCGTGCTTAGGTACACCATCAGCTACAAAAGGATAAACTCAAAAAAAAGCAAACAAACAAAAATATGGCTGCTCATTATCAGGAACAAGTTTAAACCTGCTTAAATGTATGTAGTATTCTACGGAGCTTTACAAAAATCCCTAGCTCTAGACAGCAATGTCCATGTGTGAGTGTCACCTTTGCTTTTCAAAATGTAATCTGCTGATTTTTTATAGAAACCAAAATGACCATTTATTGTGTTTCAACAGATATTAAAGTTTATCCCAAACCAGGCTTTAAAACACAAATCCATGCCATTTAGTTTTTGATGTATATTTCTATGGATCTATTAATTGACGAGTTATGGATTCACGATTCTGCCTGTCCTCTCCCCAATCTCTCATTCTCCTGGCCTCTATGAAGTCGGCAGCCTCTCTTTTGCATGATCCCACTGCTGTGATGGTCTGGCCATCCTTTGACTCAAAGTAACAAAGCCAGGTAACCAAGGAACAAATCCTTTGAAACTGTCTGCCACAGACAGGAAACTCATACACATACGTCCAATGAAAGGGTTACCTTTAGTGTTTGCCCTGCTCATATGACACACATGTGTCAGTCTGATGTGTAGCTGTGACTCTCCTTAGAAACCGAATATATGTGTCTGTGTTAAAGACTCGATTTCAAAGTGGCAGCCGTAAGAACAAATGTCGATTGTTACTCAGCGGCTGTCTTCTTCTTCTCAACTCCAAATACATTTATTGTAGATAGACATGTGTTCCAGCAGAATCATCCTGAAGTAATAGATAATATGATTTTTATCATTGATGGATTTAATCTACTTTATATTATATCTGATTTTATGAAAGTACTGGTCAAGCTGAGTTGAACATTTGTAAATTTCTTGGGTTTATGAAGTTGAAATCAGGATGAATGAATGATGATGTCCTAATGTTTCTTGCTTTCTCTCTATTATCTTCCTGGATTATGAAAGTTGTAGGGCCAGGGATCTGACAGCTTGGACGAGAGCGTCTCCCTAGTACGATCGGGTCATTGTCTCCTGCTCCTTGTGCTCTCCCCTCAACAACTTCTTAAATGTTGTTTTGACTTACTCTAGACAAGAGCACACCCTAGATAAGACACCAGTAACAAGTGACAGATGAGTGTTAGAGGGACTCATCGGCAGTGGCAGAGCAAATTGGGTGGAGAATGTGGAATCATCTTGACAAAAACAGACCCCTCTGAAAATCCAGAATAGCTAGGACACGGTACACATGAAAGGAAGCTGAGGGCCAGTAGGAGGAGGAGACAAAATACAAGCTTTTGGCAGGCTCCATCTTGTGACAGGGAATGGATGGATGTGTAGCCCAGAAGGCATTTAGAGCTGATGGGAGAGAGGTCAGAATGACACAAGTCACCTGGCCAAGCACAGGCATTGGTCACATTCTTCGGGCCTCACAGGTTTTGATGAGACATTGAAATTACTTTGAGAGCAACCTAAGCCTTCTTTAGAGCTTTAGGGAAAGAGCAATATAATTGAGTCTGCATTATAAAACAATTCCTCCAACTGCAGCAAAGAGAATGGCCTTTGGGTATTCAAAGAATATTTGTTTAATAAATATATGTCTAAATGCGTTTTCACATAAATGAATATATCTGTGGATTCAAGCATGCAGAAACTCCAGCGGGCTTCAAGCCTGCGCAGCCCACAAACCGTGCACGCTTCTGTTTCTGCCTCAGCGCCGTCCCTGCCTAACCTTCAGGTTCCTCAAGGATGACAATAAGGACGTGAAGATTTCCTTCAGCCTGGAATAATTCAACGATCCTGCCAAGGCTGCCCTGCTGCCAGCACTCTTTGGCTGCAAGCAGCTGGAAAGAGCAGGCGGCGGCTCTGCTCTGTTGATCAGCTTTGGCTTGGCATTTGTCTGCAGCTGGAGCCCTTTCTATAAGATCACTCAGCATCTATAAGTTGACTCATTTCCATACTGATTGCAAAGCTGGCAGTGCACACACTTGTCATTCTTATTCTTGGCCCAAATGCGTGCCGGCAGTAGCTCTGACGACGGAGGCCTTGACACCACTTGGGAGTTATTGTCTCACGTGCTATTGATATGAGTGGGATTTGGAAGATACACAATTTGATAATCAGACTCCATCTGCAGAGTAATCACGAGCTACATTATGGAGAAAAAGCAAGAAAATGCTGGAGATGTAACTGTCTTATTTTCGACTTCCTTTACCCTAGCGAAGACTGTGCTAAGAGATGTTGATATGCAAAACAACTTTGTATTTTTTTAATATAATGAGCATCTCAGCATTTTAGCATTTATCTAAATACAGCAAGTGGCAGGCTACGAAACAAAATGCTCCCCTGTCCATGATCTCATTTGTAAATGAGTTCGAAGAGTAACGTGCTTGGGGGGAAGATATTTAAGCTACAGGGAAGCACCTGATCTTGAGACAGTCATCCTGTATTCTGCCCACTAACCACAGGATGATGGTATAGCCAAGAGCAAACTGGCAGGTGGACACACCATCCCACCTCGGTTTTCTCAATTCTAAATTGGGAATAGCATCTTGACAACAAAGCTGTGGGTCAGGACTATGACTCATTCTGTATAGTTCTTGTTGAACAAGACTGAGGACCCGGGTTTGGATCCCCAGCAACCTTGTTAAAGGTGGACATGGTGGCACATATCTGTAGCCCCAGCACTGGAGGGACAGAACTAGGAGAAGCATTCTTGAGTCTTCATTGTTCACCTGGTCTACCGGAATCAGTGAGCTATGGGTGCAGTGAGAAACCCTACCTCAAAATCTTAAGGTGGAGAGGTATCTAGGAAGATGACCAGTGCTAACCTCTGGCTTTCACATGAACTCGTATGTGAGCATAGACACCTCCACAAGAGGCTCACCCACACACTTGAGCACACACACACACACACACTCATCAGCAAACACAAAGTTGGGGGGAACATTCATCCATGCCTGTTGAGTTTGGAACAGAGCCTGAAGCACATCAGGAGCCCAGAAGGACCAAGACGTGCTGCATAGTGCTTCACTCCACTCCAAAGCCAGATCTCCCACAGTTTTTGGTGAGACAGACCAGTTATCTGCTACAAACCTTTAACTTCTATTTTCATTTACTTAAGAGAGCACCGTGTGTATACCAGGTGCCATTTTTTTTTCTATTCAAAGCTGTATCAACACCTGGCTAGCATGTGTAAGAGCCTGGGTTCCATGTTCGGCACTGTCCAGCAGGAAGGATTCTGCAGAGTTCGTGTTCTTGTCTGCATCGTTAACAAGTGCAGAGTTTAATTTTATGGACAGGCTATCATCTATTTAACCATTAAATCAATGATCATTTTGACTGCCCCTGGCTTTGTGCTGTTTACACAGTGTCCTAGAACTTAATTGTCAATCTTTGGGCGCTTGTAAGGATTTCTGTGCTGATTGGGTTCCGGGAAGGACCTACTGCCAATGTATCATCTCAGAATCTATTGGAAGGAAACAGTCTTGGAGCTCTGCTGACCACAAAGGACTCAGAGCAAAGTTGAAATGGGTACTTAGGTCAGTCTTCCAACACAAAATCAAATGTGCTTTCCATGGATTGACATAAAGTTGGATGAAGATGTGCCAGTACCCAACAGCTGGAAGCCCGGGAAGCCTTTCGTGTGGGACTCTAAACTGTCTACTAACTGTAGCTGCAGATGGACCTGTTGAGGCCGATTGTAAATGGAATACACATAGTCATCCAATCCTGATATTTATCCAGTCTCATCAAAGAGCCCCCACCCTCAATCCCAGGGTTTACAGAGAACTCAGGCAAGTGAAATCCAATCTCAAGCTGTGGGAAGGTGACCCTTAGTCAGTTCACTGTCTCATAAATAAGAAATGAATGAAATAATAAAGATACAACGTGGATTGTTTACTCTAGAAAATTTCCCCTGTCAATCAATGAAGACTTTAAAAGATTGTTTTTAAATACCAGAGTTGGCTCCCTTTACCCTTACTCCACGGAGAACCACAACTCCATGTCCCTAAATTAAATTATCATGGACACTGTGCCCATGACCATCATTTGAACCTCTGAATACAATCAAAAAATGGTCACTGACCTTAGTCAGTCAATGGTCTTAGCTTTTGTCCCTCAATTTATGAATGAAGATTACAAAGTACAAAAATCATTGAGATGAAGTATGTAGATGAAATGGTCTCCCAGTTGACAGTTTCAATCTTATATCATATTCCAGGAATATATATTCAGGTGCATGAAAATATTATGGAATACACTACTGTAGGTATGAGATAAACAAAATGCACCCAAGAGTCAATCTCCCTAGGTCTTTGTCAAGTTTTGAAGTTTGGCTATTCTGCCATTAAACCAATGTCAATGAAACAAATAAAATTATATTTTTTATTTTTGCCTTTGTAGTTATTTAAATCCACAATCAGGTGAAAGGTTAAAAGCACTCTACTCAACACCCAAACTCTAGAATGAGTTGGGTCGTTTTAGTGTGGTCATTAATCCAAATACTAGACTTTGGCGACCACTGTAATAGACCACTGGTCATCATCAAGTGGCTGCAATGCTTGCTCTCTTGCTCCTAACAATTTCAGGTGCAAACTTGATGACCAGCACTCTTCTGGTATGCGAGTTTTCAAAAAGTTGATGTTATTAAGCACCTGTTCTCTTTTCCCAATGGAGATGATGGAACAGAGAGGGTGGTAGTGTGTAATCCCACTCCCTGCATCACGAGCAACTCAACAATAGAAGTGACAGCAGTCAAGAGGCAGCCTCCCGGATCTCTGTTGGCGGCAGCGTGGAACATTCTCCTGAAATCCACAAGCTTCTGCAAGGACTAAAAAGAGGAAACAATCAGTTTGATTGGATTAGTGAAAATGAGTAAGAAGACAGTACTTTGGGTTTCTGTATATGGGAATATGGCTGCCAGAATTTATTTGAGTTTTGCAGGGTCCCCACAACTTAAAAAGGAGCTTGGCAGACTGAAAAGATATGGGTGTTGTCCTACCAGCAAAGAAAACATCTCTTGAATTATGCCCAGATTTTTTTTTTATTTCTCAACGGACCATGAAAACTAACTGCATAGTAACAGCTTGCATTTCCGTAGTTTGATTTTTCTGCTTCAGTGATCCTGAAGCTCTGAGCAATACAGCCTGCTCTCCTCTTCGCCTTCACACCAGGCTTTTGCTGAGTAGAATAATCATGTACATATGCTTCATGTACACACATATCTGTAGGTATATCGTTCATGTGTCATATGTGCATTGATATATTCGTCATGTGTATGTTTATGTCGTCTGGTGTTTTCTGGAGTTCAAAAGAAGAAAACAGGCTGGAACCAACGAGAGGCTTGTCATAAAGTATGTGGTGCTAAGCATTCAAGACATCTGTGCTTGGGATACTCTCCACACGTATGTAAAGCAGATTGTCGTGTGTATTTCCAGTTGAAAGGTGTCTAAGCTGAGGCTCACAAGTAACCTAGTAGTTCAAAAACCACAGAAACCACCTGACTTTTTTTATAGCCCATAACTCAAGCAATCATCTTCTCCCCATTAGGAAATATCATAGGCAATATTCAGTTCAGTTCAAATTTCAGACGAACACCAAATATTGCAGATTGGTTTCTTCATTCTACCCTAGAAAGAGTGTGATCTAGACACAGTAGATCTAGTAATTGAGTAATTTTAATACTCTGAAGGACTATTCAGTATTCAGGATAGTCAATGTCTAAACTCATACATGCCCATTGTCCTCCTCTAATTATAAGCTACCTGCATATCTTGTGATGTTTATTTGCTACTTCGGTTACTTTCCTATAGCTGGTAATGGAATGACAAGAAATTTACACCTGAGTCATAAGACAAGTCGTGTATAACTGCTTCAAGACAGGCCCAGATTTGATCTCTCCTCTTCCTCTTCCTTCCTCCCAACACGCCCAGTATGTATACAAGTCTCTGTGCGCACATTTGTATTGATATGTGCACACAGGCATGTGAAATGCCAGTCAGGTGTCTTCCTTGTTCATCCTCCAGCTTGTTTTTGTGATAGGGTCAACCTGAAGTTCATCGATGAATCAAGACGGGTCAACCAGCAAGCTCTGGGGATCCTCCTGCCTCTGCCCTCCAGGCACCGTGGTTTCAGATGCACATCGCCCAGCTTTCTCCTAGGCGCTGGGGATCTGAATCCAGGTGCCCATGCTGGCACAGCTAGCGCTTCCGAACTGGGCTTGCTCACCACTGTCAAAGGCCTAGCTCTCTGCAGATGCAGCTGTGGGATGTGGGGTTACTTTCAAAAGAAGAATGTAACAGGGGCAGACAGGAATCCAGAGTGCCTCTTTGTGCACTGAGGTTCTGATGAGAATTTACTCAAAAGCTGTTTCAGGAGGCTGGAATTGAAAATAATCAAAATAAATCATAAAAGCTAACATGGGTACACATAAGATAATAAAAGCAATCCTACTGCAATTATGAAATAGCTGCAGCTTTCTGTTTAAGATTTTGGAAAAATCCAAGGACTTTGACTGTTTTCACATCCTGTTCTCCAAAACAGAAAGGACATAGTGCATTTGCTTCAAGCCAGCAGGTGGGGACAAAGGAGATAGTCTGCAGGACAGTGGAACAAAGATGAACCTGGAAAAAAAACTTCTCACCCTTAGTCTCCAATTATACCAGAAGGTCTGTCTCCATAACAGCAGACCTTGCCCGGGGTGATAACTGCTTAGCAAATTAACCACACAAAAATGGTGGGGGGATTGTGCACAATCTTCCTAGCAGTTTGTCTATTGAAAATAATGCATAATTGATTCTGCAGCAGCACCAAGGGAATACAAAGCCATAATCAGGGCTTCTGTAGTGTTTATATCTACAGTGGCGGATGTCTAATTGCATAATTTATCATTATGAAATAAACTGTGGTGATCACAGGTATGCATGGTAATCAGCTAGAGGGTAGTATCGGCTTTTGTGAAAATCGTTGTTGACATCTTTGATTCAGTGTAGAAGCCAGACATAGAAAACCCTCAATTTTGATTCCATGCAATTGAATTCTGATGGTCATGCTAAGTGCCCAGAGACCTGAGCAGTGCCATATTTGGAGTGGGGGTGGTGTGTGCGTAGGTGCACATGAGTCTGTGAATGTGTGCATAAGCCAGAGACCAACCTTGGGTGCCATTCCTTATGAGCCACCCACCTCCGTTTTCTGAGACACTGGAAACTGGCACTTGCTGACTCATCTGGGCTGGCTGCCATGTGAGCTCCAGAGACTCTCATCTGTGTCTACCTTCCCGTATGGGGACTAGTAAGGAGTGTCGCCACACTTCGTTTTTGATATAGTGTTGGGGATTGAACTCTGGTCCTCATGCTAGCAGAGCAGGCTCTTTATGCAATGAGCCATTTCCCCTGTCCCTGCACGTGCTCTGCACGTGCTCTGGTCTCTAGGAAACCTCTCTTTCTGTAACTAGCTCAGTGTCTGTGTGGTTCATAGAAGAAGGTACAAGAGCTACCTTCAACATGACCACTAGCTGCTCTAGGTACGCAGCATTTCCGTTACCACAGAGGACCTAAACTGTTCTATTTCCTTAAGGTCAGCCTCTACTCTCTGGGTCTCTAGCTCAGCTACATCGGACCACTCATTAGTGGACCCAGGACTCACCGTCCCTCTTCTTTTATTGTCTTTTGTTCATGTCTCCAAATCCTTAGATTTTGGGTATGTGCTCATATGTGTATTTGGTTATCTGAACACTTAAGCCACTTTGACATCAGACACATTTACAGACACCATATAAAACAAACATCAGAGGACCCTCAATGCTGGGGAGAAGGTGGTCGCCTTCTGTGGCTGTGATAAAACACTCTAATCTAAAACAGCTTAGGGATGGAAAGGGTTTATTAACTTACACTCCCAGGCCACAGCTCATTATTGAGGGTAGGGAAGGAAAGAACGTCTGGAAGAAATGTAAGGGGGTAAAGGATGCTTGGTATTCCAGCTAGCATTACCCCTAATCAGGGAACTCAATCGCAGCCAAGGAAGCATTGCAGAAAGCATGGATGAAGGAATCCCGCTTGGTGGGTGGCTTGCTCACAGGCTCATGGTGCCACCCCAGTGGGCTGGGCCCTTCTACATTTTTGAAGAGTCATGACAATACTCCTAAGGGCCAATCCAGTCTGGCCAGCCCTCAGATGATTCTTGAGCTGTGTGAGCTGATGGTTAGAGCTGACCAGGACAGGAACTGTGCCCGAGTACTGCTGCAGCAGTGGGTGCCCTGTGTCTTCTTGCTCATCATGTCTTCTAGGCTGGCTCAAAACGGCAGCAAATTGGCAAGGTTTGTGGACACTTGAGGGATTTGAATAGGAAATGTCTCTAACAGTGTCACGTGTTAAGGCAGTCCCACAAGTGGCTGTACTCTTGTGAACTTCTTCCTTTTCTGCTGCAACAAAGTATCACATTAAGAAAAAAAGAAAACAAAAAAAAAGCCTGTGGCTTCATCCAGACCCCCCCCCCCCACACACACACACACTAACCGAGAGTATTTTGAGTGGTTTCACTTTTACCCACCAGGAATGTTTCAGAGAAAGAATAGGAAGGACACAATCTGAACAAGAGACAGAAAGCAGAATGGAAACCACAACAGTGAAGAGAGTCTCAGGTACACGTAGCTTGACGGACGCTTCCCAAGAATAGTTACCTACCATAGCCAGTCATGCTTTTGGTTTTGAATGAGAGAGTTTATTAAATATGTAGCAAGCCAAATAAAAGAACCTGCAACTAGTAACAAATAGAGAGAAAGAGCTGAGAGCAAAACACCATTAAATTGGGTGCTTACAGAGCCAGCAAAAGCAACATTATCATATTGAATGCCTCCCACCTCCAGGATAAGCCCTGCTGAAAGAGTAACCCTTCAGGCTCTGGCCAAAAGTTGTCTTTTGGTGGATGAGTGCCTGCCTACTCTTCTCAGTTGCTGGCCTTTGCTTTTTCTCTTTATTTTTTTAAACTAGGGGATGCAATGTTTTTAACAACCTTAGCTGTTTGATTCTCTCCTTTCTCCCTTTCACAGAAGCAGGGACCAACCTGACCCAGGAAACAGTCTTAGAGGACTCGTGATAAATACGCTGAGTCTAAGATTGCCCCCTCACCCCATCTTCCTCTCAGAGTCCATCTTCACCAAGCACAAACAACCCATGGCAATTTACTAATAAAATTTACATCACAATAACAAATGTTCTAACGTTCATGACATAATTAGACTCTCAGCACAAACAAATGAAAATTGAAACAATTCATTTATTTCTCTGACCACAATGGAATGTAAGTCAGCAACAAAAGACGGCAGTCACATCTTTCAATACATTGTGTGTGCTAGCCAGTGCATCTGTGACTAATAGACAAGTCTAGGAGGAAAGCTAAAAACATCTCTTTAACCAGGGCACCGAATGAGGGGTACAGTAAATTTTCTAATTACATAAGAAAAGAGGGGCGCGTTTAGCTCTGCATGGCAGTACAGACCTGAAATCTCAGGAACTCAGGAGGCCGAACTAGGAACATTGTAAACTTGATGTCAAACTTGGCAGCCTAGTAGATGTGTACCTGAATTAAAATTAGAGTGGACTGAGGCTCAGTGGTTAAAGTTTCTCTTGTGTGCATATGACTCTGGATTCAGTTCCCACCATGCCCCTCGGCAAAGACAAAGCTTTTCCACTAACTGTCTCAGCCTAGTTCAGAAGTTTAGAAAAAACAAAAAGAATAAAATGAAGTCAGAGCAATCCAGGTCTTTGTAAGGTATGACACGGGGGGATTGATGGTAGCCTGGGATGCATAGCAATTCCAATTACAAATCTATATAAACACTTGCATACACATGTGTACATCTGTCATTGGGTTAAACTTGCAAACCTCTAATAATTTCCAAGGAGTAAAAGAAGAAAAACTTACAAATAACAAGAATGTTGCAGGGGCACCATAACGTATGACATGGAATGAAAAGAGACATGTCAACTACTCTCTAGATATAAATTTGACAGTTTCCATGAGATAGGCAAACACCTCCAAGCTAGGACAACAACACATGCCAAACAGCTCCTATCCCAACACTGTTAAGGAAATTCATAGTTTTAAAAATTCCCACAAAGGAATATCAAAGCCTAAATGGTTTTAGTAAAAAAAAAATTATGAAATGTTACAAAGAATTACCTCCAGTTCTATATGATCTCTTCATATTAAAGAACAATAAGGAATATTTTATAATTCCTTGTGAGTATGTCCCTTTGATAGCAAATCAAAGACAGTACAAAGAAAGAAAGCTGTAAACAAGCAATTATTCATAAATATACCTGCGAAAATTAGTAACATAGAATCAGCAAAGAATTCAGAAATTTATAAAAAGAATTGCACATCTTCCATAAGGGATGTATTCCTTGGATGAAATGTTGTAAATAGGTGGAGAGGTGCATGTTGTGTTCCCCAGCCACCAGCCGCTGGCCTGCTCAGCCGCTGGTTGCTTGCTTATGCCCGAAATAACCACATGAGAACTGTATTAATTCAAATATTGCCTTGCCCATTATCTCTAGCCTTTCCTTGGCTACCTCTCACATCTAAACTAACCCATTATAAAAGTCTGTATGTCACCACAAGGTGGTGATCTTACTGGACTGTTCTAAGATACATCCATCTGCCGCGGGAGCTTCATGGAGACTGGCTCTGACCCAGTCTTTTTCCCAGCGTCCTCTTCTCTTTTCCCTGCCTATCTAAGTCCTGCCTTATCAAATGGCCCAGGCAGCTTTTATATTTAACCAATCAAAGCACAGAAATAAAGATGGACCCTTCTACAATGAAAGATCTGTCAATGTAACACACTAGAAAATCTTCAAGAATATTGGACAGAAACTTCCAAAAGATCATCTACATCAACAGGGCTGAAGAGATGACTCAGTGTGTACAGTATTTGCCATGAAAGTTTGAGGATCCAAGTTCAAATCCCCAGACCTACATAGGTCTGCACAAGGTGGTGGACATCTGTAATCACTCCTAGAGAGAGAGGGAGGCAGAGACAGGAGAACACCTAGACGACTAGGAACAGCTAGAGTGCCCTTAGCAGTGGAGAGAACAGAGTCCATCTCAAACTAGGTAGAGAGTGAGGACTGACACCCAAGTTTGTCTTCTGGGCTCTACACACGTTCTGTATCGCACAGAATGGCTGTATCCATTTACACAGAGGCATATACACATGTGCACACACATATATATGTACATACACACATATGTATATACATGTGTGTGAGTGTGTGTGTGTGTGTGTATGAAAAGAATCTCTGCCGAAACAAGGAAAACAAAACACTAGGGTCACATCATCTGTAGTGACTGATGAAAGATTGAGCATTTCCTTTCTACACTCAGTACCAAGGCACAGATACATTCTCTCATCACTCCATCAACCCAGTTCTGCAAACCCTTCAGGATGGTAGGAAAAAAAGCAGAAAATAAAGAGCACAGAGGTCAGAAAATGGGAAATAAAACCATATCCAAAATCGGTCCTAGAAAATATAAGGCTATATTAATTCTGCCTACCCAAGATCATGGGAGGTCTTTCCACTTTCTGGTGTCTTCTTCAATTTCTTTCTTCAAAGATTTAAAGTTCTTGTCATACAAGTCTTCCACTTGTTTGGTTAGAGTTACTCCAAGATATTTTATGCTATT
>JAQHUG010000084.1:5406767-5453579 GCA_028555095.1 Dicrostonyx torquatus
AGAGCACATTAGAATAGAAGCCCAAGCTCTTGTTTCTCCTGTAGAATCTGGCCATGAGATTTGCTGAGGCTTCGGCTCTAACACAGCTGGTCCCCTGAGTGGCTTTGTTTCTCTATGCTGGCAGCCATCAGAGCTAAGCATCCCCTGCAAATTCCTCAAGCAGACCCATTGCCCTCTTAGGAGTAGTTAATGAAGGCGCTAATGAGCTTGGCCTAACCTCTGGTCTCAGAGAGCCCTGGTGGGCACCCCGGCCTCCTGAGGTCCCCGATGCCATTCGCTGCTGCCTTTTGTCAGTTTCGCTGTTATGTCCTCTGACAGTTTTCAATCCTGATGACAAAACTCATATCCAATCCAATTTCTAGTGAATATCACAGACTGTCCGCCCCCCTCAAACTCTGTCATAGCTTCCTGGGATGCCATCAGACAACACAGGCGGCGTTATGTATTATAATTATAATAATTATAATTCTACCAGAAAGCTGGTCAAGGATCTCTTAATGCTTCATTCTCACTGCTCTAAATAGCTCCATTTATAACAATAGCTGTGGGGCTGGTGGCTCTGACAGGAAGCTGTAATTAACCATGGTTTTCCTAGAATCATAGGAAGGAGACATTTCAGAGTAGGAAGAGGAGCAGGAGGTCACCTGATGACTCTTCTAACTCCCTCACATTTAAACATATTTGTGCTATGTTCTCATTGGTCTATAAGACATGCTGAGAGCCAATTACCATAACCATTCTGGAGTTGAGGGGAGTGTGTTTCAGAGAAGTCACCTGATTCTTCAACATGACAAACCCAATAAAACAGCATGTGTGACCAAAAGTCATTCTTCTGGGTCTTAGGCGGCTTCTCTGTTCCCACAGAGGCATCAGTGTCAGCTTAAGGGAAGACAGCAATCATTGAGGCATCCCAGAGTAGTCAGGCTTGTGAAGGATGCAACCAGAACTAAGAAGGGAGGTACACACTAGTCTACAGGCTGTGATGTCAAACACTGCCTAGACTACTGAGCCAGAAAGGGAAGAACACACTAGTCTACAGGCTGTGATGTCAAACACTGCCTAGACTACTGAGCCAGGAAGAGAGGTACACACTAGTCTACAGGCAGTGATGTCAAACGCTGGCTAGACTACTGAGCCAGGAGGGGAGGTACACACTAGTCTACAGGCGGTGATGTCAAACGCTGCCTAGACTGAGCCAGGAGGGGAGGTACACACTAGTCTACAGGTGGTGATGTCAAATGCTGCCTAGACTGAGCCAGGAGGGGAGGTACACACTAGTCTACAGGTGGTGATGTCAAACGCTGCCTAGACTGAGCCAGGAGGGGAGGTACACACTAGTCTACAGGTGGTGATGTCAAATGCTGGCTAGACTACTGTCCAGGTTCAACTGGAGCTATGACCTTCTGGCCCCAACACTTACTTTAACACTTGAAGTTCCTATTCCCTCCAGCTCTCAATTGTCCCCTTTGGCTGGGGATTGAATCCAGGAACTCAGACATGGCAGGCAAGTGCTCTATCATGGAGTTGTATCCCCAGCTCTCCTCAAGCTCTAGATTTTAATATTCTACTTTTTGTCAAAATGCTTAATGTTTTTCTTTTGACATTTCTTTATTGATACTCTCATACCAAAGAGTTCCTTTGTACATTGGAAAGTTATAACTATGTCAGGCACCAAGACATATATCTACTCATTATGATAATTCATACATATGTAAAACAAGACAGAGTCAAAACTACTACTGAATTTAGGGAAGGGGGAATTTTTTTTTCTCCCTAATGTGACTTAGGGAGACTTTCTGAAAACTACTAGGCATCTTCTAAACACTAAAAATGGGTGGCTTTTAGCAGGTGATTGCATTCAGCCGCTGGACTCTGAAGACCACTCCGAAGAGTGGAGAGTGGGTGGGGGAGGGTGAGACCTTAGTATTGTTGGTAAATCTAATCCCTTCTTACTTTAAAACTTTTATGCTTATTATTCATGACCAGAAAATATTTAGAATATTAGATCGTATTATTTATGCCCAGAACATGTGTAGTATAATTTATTTTTATAAACCTACCTGTGTGGTTATATTCTCAAAAATGTTTCTAGTGGAAGTTGATATCAGAATATCAGAAGTATACAGAAAGCAACCACTGGACAGAAAATGATGCTTGTGTGTTTTTTGTTTGTTTTTGTTTTATTTGGTTTTTTTGTTTTGTTTTGTTTTGTTTTTTTGTTTTTGAGACAGGGTTTCTCTGTGTAACAGTTCTAGCTGTCCTGGAACTAGCTCTTGTAGACCAGGCTGGCCTCAAACTCACAGAGATCCACCTGCCTCTGCTTCCTGAGTACTGGGATTAAAGACATGTGCGTCATCACCACCTGGTGCTTGTGTAATTTTCTAATGGTCACTATGGAGTAGGTACTTTGTATGTTTTCAATTTTGTTGTTGTCTGTACTTTCCAGTTTTCATAACTCCACTCCTTTTGGCATATTTTTTTCTACTTTTGGTAAGTTCCTAAGCCGTGCTTAGACTGCTGATTGAGCCTTTCTTTCACATATGTACATGTGAGTGGCTGGAAGAATGACTCAGCAGTCAATAGTGATCCTGACCACCTGAAGGATCTAAGTGCAGTTCCAAGTGCACACAACAGGTGGCTCCCAACCACCTGTTACTCTAGCTGCAGGGTCTCTGATGCCCTTCTTCTGGTCTCTTTCAGCAACTGCACATACACACATACAAATGCACAGGCACATACAAATAAACAAATAATACAAGAAATCAATCCATGCTTGACTTTATACATATCCCTGTTGGCTATATTTTCAGATATAACTCACAAATTTTGATATCATTTCTTTTCATTTCATTCGATGGGTTTTTAAAATTTTCTGAAGGCAATTGTTTGGACTCCTGGGTTCTCTTCCCATGCTGTTTAAGGTGGCCTAGCTGCCTCTGTTGATAGGTTCAACTTGGAGTGGATTGTAGTTATTTCAACTTGTCTGAACATGCCAAGGCTTGTTTTATGGCCCAGGATTTGGCCCCTTTTGTTCATGTTTTGGGGGTCTTGAACAGAATGTGAACTCTGCTGGTGCTGGATGGAGCATTTGGCAAATATTGACTAGATCCTACTGACGGATGCTGCTGTTGTGCAATCCTGTATCCTTATTGACTTCCTGTCTTGTTGTTCTACCAGCTGTTGAGAAAGACCATAAAAGTTTTCAGTGTAATTGTAGATTTATCTATTTCTCCTTTCCTTTCCGTTTTCGGCCCAGGCGTTTGGCCATTTTATGGTTTGGATACATATGCAATGCATCCAAGTAGATTAATGCTTTTATCAATGTCTCTTTTGGTGCCTGGGTGGATTAATACTGTAATCAGTGCATGTTGTCCCTGTCTTCGTCTGGTAACTCCATCATGAAAACATGCTTTATCTGATATTAATAGGGACTTCTCCTTGCAGTTCAGCACTGCTGGAATGATGTATTTTCCTACCTCTGGATGCCTGCTTAGATCATATCAACAATGGCTTTCTTTCAGATAAGAGCTCAAGATTCATGGCTTACCAAGGGCTACCTCGTGACCCCCATAAAATATCTTCTTAAAGTTAGCATATTCAGTTTATTTTCATTTAACATACTTATTGATGTACTGCATTTATTTTTATTGGTTTTTTCTCTGATTAGGTTGTTTTTATTTATTTCTATTTTCTTTTCCAAATCCTGAACATCTTTTATAATTTCATATTGATAATCTCTAGGGTGTGTGTGTGTGTGTGTGTGTATTTGGTGCTGGGACGGTGGGATGGGACTTGACAATGTGCACTCGATAGGTAAGAGCCTACAGAGTTGTGTATCTATTTCTGTGACTTACTATTATATTTATTTGGTTGTTTTCTTAGTGGTTTCTCTGGGCTCTGTTCCTATATTGCATGTGAACGACAGAGTCCACTAAATGCAGATTTTCTTAGCTTATAGTATAAGCCTCATCTTTTTTGATCTTTCTCATTCTTCCTTTAATTCTTTGCTTCCTCAAAATGCCATAGACAGTAGGCCTTTCAACCACAGTGTTCTTATTCCTAACTCCCTCAGGAACGGAAGTCAGGCACAGGTGTTGGCAGCATGGTTGGGCCCTGATAAGTGCACTTTCCTTGTGTTGAAGATGACTGTTTCTCTGCCACGCACAAACGCCTGTCTGTCTTTCTGAGCTCTGTGCGCTACCATACAGTTACCGAGCTGCTTCGGGCTAGGGGCTGGAGGTTGAAACACACAAATACACACGGACAGGGAGACAACACAGACAGGGAGACAGACAGAGAGACTGAGACATGGACCTCTAGTCACTGGTAAGAAGCCCTTTATTCAGTAGACCCATGGAGGCTTATATACCCAACAGTCAGGTGGGCCAACAGGTGAAAACCTTATCCTCTGATTCTCAAGGCAACACGTGCTCGTGAAGCAGAGCTGGTAAACAACTTTGACACAGCTTTTAGTAACTTAAATCAGAGGTAAAGATCTCTAGCAGGGAAGAGCAGCTGGAGGCCAGAACTCCAAATGGTCCCAACATTTCTCTCTCTCTCTCTCTGCCCTGATAGGTCTGAGAGAGAAAGAGAGCGAGGTATCGCCCTAGAGTCTCTTCTTGCAAAGATACCAACCCCATCATGAAGGTATCATTTAAACATAATTAAAGCCAAAGACCCCATTCCTAGACACCATGGCTTTGTGTGTTACATTTAGCAGGAAACCGTGAAGTCTTTATAGATTCACAGGTCACATGGTTTACTCCATGTTCCCAGGAAGTTCAATGAAGCAGTCTGAAGAGCCAAAAGCAGTTTTTCTCTCCTTCTTTTCTTGATTATTTATCTTAGCCTTTTACACTGTAACACTTCAGCACCCAGTCTACAAAGGCAGTTCTTCATCCAGAAGGAGGTGCTGGGATCTGGGGTGAGGCTAAGAATAGATTTGGATTCACTCATAGATGAATTCTGTAGCCAACTCTCCTATGGATCTGCCAGCTTCTATAGAGTTAGCATTGTAAACTATGATACCTATTGCAATAAAATCTACACCGTTTTATCTGCCAGCAGTTCAGAGCTAATTAGACACTAATTGAAAGAATTTCTCAATGCCTCATTTCACTGTGTAGGCATGGGCAATGCAAGTGTTATTTTGTGTGTGAGATTCTGAGGGTGGGAACTGTATATTTGAAGCCATGGGATATGTATCAAACTCTAAGCACTGATCAGACGAATGGTTTCAGGGATTACAGAGCCTCGCATTTCCTAACTGAGAGTGTGTGTCCTCAGTCATGCACCAGAGAACACAGGGCACTGTGAAGAAAGAGTGTTCGCCGTTCAGGGGAAGCAATCACAAACACTACAGAGTGGAAGGCAATTTTAGAGAAAGGCAGTCATAGATGTTGTGATGGTTAATTTTGATCATCAGTTCGATGAGTTTTAATATTGCCATAGAAACAAAGCTGATTGCATGCCTATGAAGAACTATTTAGGCTAGGCTAGCCTCTGTGCATGTCTGTTCGGAATTGTCGAGATCTCGTCTTACATACAGGCAATAAATCCCCTGGGAAGGGGTCCCTGACAGCACACAAAGGAGAGGGTGTACTGAGCCACAGCAGTGTTCCTCTCTCTTTGCTTCCTGACTGTGGATGTGATATGGCCAGTCCCTTCATGCTCCTGATACTGTGATGTCCCTGCCATCATAGGCTGTGCCTTCCAAACGTGAGCCACAGTAAATCTCCATGAGTTGCTGTTGTCAGGTTTCCTGTTACAGTAATGAGAAAAGTAGCTAATACAGGTAAATTGTTAGCAAAATTAAAACTGGAGCCTGTGAAAGAAGAAAAAAAATGAAGAAGCCTCCATGGCAGAGACAAGTTTATTGTAGAATAAGCCTAAGAGAAGTCCCCATAGGAGGAGGCGAGAAAGCCAGCTTCTCTCGGGTAAGGGCTCAGAGTCTGCTTAGGGCAGCTATGGTAGGGGTTAAAGGAGGTTGTGCAGAAATGGTGTAGTAGTATTAGCAGTGCTGACTTTGGGAAATTGAAGCTATTCATCACAGGAGAGGGGCTGTTTAGATGGAGTGTAGCCACAGGAGAGTGCTCTTCTGTCATTCTATTGTTTTCAAGGCTCCCTTTACAATGTAGGATGACATGTCAAAGACGCCGAGATTTGGGTCATGAATTACATCAGACAGTTCTACACATCTTACTTGGGTGCGTGTTTTCATTTTCTTTGTATTTTTCAGTGGCCCTAAATCGGCACCCATAGAAACATGGTCTGTGGAGCTGGGCTAAGTCACAGTGTCCCACAAACTTGAATATTAGTCCCTTCTGAAGAAAACTATAGTCAAAATCTCTGGATAAAGGACCTGAGTGTGTGGTCTTCAGTTTTATTTTTAGTCATTTAATTTTATAAATTAAAGCACTCTGGCCATTTTAACATGAAGCCAGCTTGGGAAATCATTGAAGTGGGAGAAGAAATTTAAGAAAGAAAAAGGGACTAATCAGATAGTGCAGTGCAGACAAATAAATCTCAGCAAGAAGGTTGTGAACTTGGGGCTAGCCTGGAATATACAGAGAGACTGGCTCAGAGAGAAAAGGGGCTGAGAGGAAATGAGAAGAGAGAAGCTAGCCTGGAATATACAGAGAGTGGCTCAGAGAGAAAAGGGGCTGAGAGGAAATGAGAAGAGAGGAGAAGAGAGAAGGGAATGGAGGAATGGATGAGGGAGAGAGGAGAGAGAGAAAAGAAGAAAATGAAAGGAGATGGGGGGAAAGGAGGAGAAGAAGTAGGGAGAAGGAAGGTGGGAGTATGGCAGGGGAGGGAATGGGAGCCAGGTACAAGAAGATAAGAGGGGAGGGAAAGACAAGGGGGCGGGGAAGAAGGGAGGAGAGCAGAGGAGAAAAGGAGAAGGGAGGGTAGAGAGGAGGAGCTGGAAGGGGAGGGGATGAGGAAGGGATAAGGAGGGAGAAGATTGGGAAAATAAGGGCAGTCTTTCCCTTTATGCCACCTCCAGCTGCAGCTGCAGGGCAGGAATGAGCTCCTGGGGTCCCAGAGACTGTCACTGTGCGGGCTGAAGCTCCTAAGCAGATCTCTGGATGTATGTGATATTGTAAGTAGTGGTGTGGTGTTGGATGTGTTCTTGGCACCCAGCTCCCAGCCCCTAGGCGCCAGCCCGCTCAGCCGCTGGTTGCTTGTTTATGCCCGAAATAACCACATGAGAACTTTATTCATTTAAACTCTGCCTGGCCCATTATCTCTAGCATTTTCTTGGCTAGCTCTCATATCTAAAACTAACCCATTATGAAAGTCTGTGTGTCACCACGAGGTGGTGATCTTACCGGGAATCATTCAGCATGTCTGACCCTGGAGGCTTCATGGTGGGCTCTCTCATTTCCTTACTTCCCAGAACTTTCATTCTGTCTACTCCGCCCACCTAAGGGCTGACCTATCTTACAAGCCAGGCAGAGTCTTTATTTAACCAATCAAAGCACAGAAATACAGAAGAACCCTCCTACTCCAATGTGATGTGTCTATCACTATGATCTCCACCATCACATATGTAATTATCTGGGGTCAATTCCTCACGCTCTAAATCTGAGAAACCCATTTGGGGGACTTGAACTTGCATCCTTTGGAAGAACAGCCCCTGCTCTTTAACCACTGATCCACGTCTACAGCCCCCTGCTCTACTTTCTCTTATTTCATAATTATTTTCTATTGTCACAGAGCAGAGTGCATAATGAAGGTAACACTGTTGCACCAGAGGTCTCCTGCACATGTAACAGCTGCACCTTCAGCAAGAACAAAGGGATGCAGTGTGGGAGGTCTCCACTTGCTCAGCATTCACTTCAGTCTATGGCTAGAGGCCGTCAAGTCTCCAGGACAACACAAATTTCAGCCAAAAACAGCTTAGGGAAGGGAAGAGTCGATTCAACTTGCACTTCCAGGCCCCAGATCATCAGCGAGGGAAGTCAGGCAGGAATCAGGTAGGCCTGCTTGCTGCTCTGCACAGTTCCACCTCTGAGCCAGGAGCACACTTCACGGCTCAGAAGTACAGCAGGAGCCATGGAGGATGCTTGCTGGCTTGCTTTTTTATACAGCCTAGTGTCTTATTATCTAGGGAATGGTGCCATCCACAATGGGCTGGGTTCTTTTACATTAAGTGAACAAACAAAAGAATCCCATGGGACATAACCAAAGGCCAATTTGGTCTAGGCAGTCCTTCAATTCAGACTTCCTCCTTAGGTGACTCTGGGCTCTGTATGTCAGGTTGACCTAAACCTAACTAGAACACCAAGGAGCAAGCGTTCAGCAGATATTTTGTGCTGTGTTTATGCCAAAGAATAAATACAGAATGTCCAGGAGGGCAGAAGATGTAGACTCTACCATCAACTTGACTTCTGGAGCAGGTAAGATTTATGTGGCTCTAGGAAGACATACAATGCTGGCTACTGGGGGGTTTTAATTGGGGGAGGGCTTATTAATATATGTATGAGAATGTGTGCATGTGTGTGGGAAGGGGAGGCAAAAGAAGGGGAAGGAGGGGGAACTGGGGTTGGTATGTAAAATGAAAAGTAAATTTTTGATAAAAAATATGAGAAAAGAAAAAGTACAAACATAACAATAAAAGAGCACTTTTGGAGGCTGTAGAATAGTGTAAGTAAAAGAATTAAAATTCAGGGCAAGGAGGAAAAGGGAATAGAAAAAGGCAATCCAGGATGGATGGGGCGTGTCCCCTCAGTTGCTGAGGCACTGTGGGATGAGATTCCAAACTTGTCCTCACTGAGACCTGGGTGCAATGGTGACACCTGCACAGCTTGATGTGAGAGACTCAGGCTTGGTCCCTGATAGGCATTAGAGTCACTTGGAAGGAGAAGCTGGGGCCTGGGCACATGTCTCAGTTGTTGAGGTGATTTAAAGGGGAAAGGCCCCCAGACACTCTCGTTTGAATGCTTGGCCCACAGGGAGTAGCATGATTAGGAGGTGTGGCCTTGTTGGAGGAAGGTCGTCACGGTCAGGGTGGGCTTTGAAGTCTCAGATGCTCAAGCCTGGTGTAGTGTGATGCTCACTTCCTGCTGCCTGCAGACCCAGATGTAGAACTCTCAGCTGCCTCTCCAGCTACGTCTGCTTGCATGCCACCATGCTTTCTTCCATGAATATAATGGACTAAACCTCTGGATTGTAAGTTAGCCCCAATGAAATGTTTTCCTTTATAAGATGGGCTGTGGTCATGGTTTCTTCTTCACAGCAATAGAAGCCCTAATTAAGGCAGTAGAAAGAGTGCTTGCTGTACAACCATGAGGGCCTGGGTTCAAATCCCAACACTCAAGTAAAAAGTGGCACATGACTATGGATGTCAGTAATCCCAGGACTGTACAGGGATGAGACAGGAGGAATGCTCTGATCTCTGACTGTCATGCTAGCTCCAGGTTCAGTGAGAGACCATATCTTCAGTGAATAAGGCAGAGAGTGACAGAGTGGGACACTGGATGTCTTCCTCTAGCCCTCACATGCATACATGGGCATAGACATCCTCACACATTTATATGTTCATGACACATATCAACTGTAAACATCACACACACTCACTCACACATGCACGTGCACCACATACACACCAGGTAAAGAAAGGAAGGAACTAGAAGATTATCTATCCAAACAGCAGACTCCCAGGGTCTCTGTAAAAATAAAGTATTTACTGAAATATAGGTGATGTGCCTGGTCCACAGGCTGCCCGTAATAAATGTTTGCTGGATCTGAATGGGAACATTCCTCTAGACACATCAACAAACACAGGACTGTCTGTGAGCATCCTTGAAAATTGCTGCCATGAATGGCATGTGTCTGAACAGAATCCATTTGTCAGAGAAATCCAGTGTGAACTCTGAACTAGTCGTTGGTCCTCTGAATTTGAAGACAGCTCCTACCCTCTTTTCCCTTCCTTTGTGCACACGGGAATCTTGCTCATTTATAAGAAAGTTTCCCAGGTGCTCCATGATCTAATGTGTGGCTTCCCCTTTATAATTATTCCATTTTTCCTGTTTTAGAAGATATGTTCTCAAAAAGCCTTCAAACACAGGCAACACATCAAAACGCACTTACGTCCTTATAAACTGAAGATGGCTCATCGCTGCTCCCTTGTTTACTAAAGTCCATCTCCTTCCTGGTGTTTGGTACTACAGGTCTCTTCATAGAACTCTGTGTGAATGCAAAGTCTACAACAGAGAAAAGGACTCATTCCCCGGAGCACTGAAAGCAGAGGTAAGGAACAGCATTGCTGTGAACAAAGAGGAAATGTGGTTGGTGACTGGATAGATGATGGTGAGGATGATCATGGAGGTGTTTGGAATGAAGGCAGTGATGGTGAAGATGATCATGGTGATGTGGTAATGATGGCAGGGATGATGATGACCCTGGTGATGTTGATAATAATGATGATGATTACCGTGGTGATAATGATGGCGATGGTGATGGTGATGATGGTGATGTTGGTCATGATGACAGTGATGATAATGACAATGATGATCATCAAGGTGATGTTGGCAATATTGATGGTGATCGTGGTGAGATTCAGGTAACAAGGGCAGGTGGAGAGGGACAGGAAGGAGAAGAGAGCAGGACTCAGAGACAGGAGCACAACAAGAATAGAAGCATAGAGCTATGTGAGGGACTTCAAAGAAAAAGAGAAAACATCCTACATGCAGATTGCTCTGGCATGTGGGAACATAAACGGCCTCTCCTTTGGGATCAATTATAACAGATGTTATGACCAGATTGAATATGAATGTTTGACAAATTAGGGATCAGAAATGGCAATCTTATGGCCCTCCACATGTCAGCATCTGAGTACTGTATCAACTGTCATTGTGCTCATAATAACTCTATAGAATCTACCACATGTGGACTGCAAATTGCGACAGAACACATAGATTTTAATATCAAATCTTGAATGATCCTTAAAGATATGGATTCTGCTTCCTTATATCTGCTCCAGTCTTTACCACAATGCTGCAGAATCTGAAATCAAGGCTTCACATGCACTCTGTTGTTATTGTTGTTTGTTTACTTTTTTGTAGGAAGGACCTTTTAGGTAACCGAGGCTGACCTTGGACTTGTAATCTTCAGTCCTTTACTTTGAGGGTGATGGGATCACAGAGTCTGGCTTTGGTTACCACAGGATTTACATGACAGCCTGTTTCCCATTCTTGACTCCCACTTTGCTCATCCCTCCCCTCATCTCTTTAGACTACTTTTCAAGATGAATTGATACAGTGATTATGCAACTCTATATGGAGACTCTGCCAAAAAGTAAAATACAACTTATGATCCAGGTATGCCTTGGTAGCTAGACAATCATGTTACATTTACAGGTCATGATAACAGACCCTTCTCTCATCTGCTACAAGCTGTAAAGTCAAGGAGCCGAACTATAGGATTTTGATACTGTCCCAAACAGTGAGACCTGAGGCCCATTTATGCCTTGGGTGAAGAAAGTAATAAACTATCCCCAAAGTCATAAGATTACTATTTAGCCAAGGTTTCTGTTAAAGAGAAAGACATGTCATTGTTCCCTCCCTTAAGAGTTAATACAAATGGGTCTGACAATCACCTGGGTAGGAAAGAGACCCCCATCTAGGGACTTCAAGAAATATAAAGCCTCCCTAAAAGTGCCTGTCAGTGCAGTAGTCTCTCTCTGACAATATTAACTGTTACCCCATGAGAATACTGAGGTCTATGGTGGGTGGTCCCTCTAACTTTGTCCAGTCTCCTCCCTTGAGAATGCCTTACTTAACTCTGTGTGTCTCTCCTGAATTCTTCTGAGAGAGATCACAGGGATAGGGAACAGAGGGGAGTCCCGGACTAGACCCTGGTCACAGCATGCTTCTTTGATTGCACTGTTACTGGGCACTTAGGCTCATAAAACTGCTGCCTGCCTCAGTTTCCCTGCATTACAAAGAAGTTAGGGAACAGAAAATGGAAAAGGAAAATAGATTTATTTGGCGGTCTTATATTTTATAGAAAGCTATGCACAAAGGGCAGAACATATGTAAGTTTGTCTGAGACAGGCTAATCTTTCCTGTCGGGCAGGGGATCTGGGACCCTGGTCGCCTCCTCTCTCTGCTCTGTACTGAAATCTAGGCTGAAGAAAATGCAGCCTTAAAGATTTCTAATTTTTTTCCATTTGATATTTTTAGCTTCTTTGTCAAAAATCAGGTGTTCGAAGATATGTGGATTAATATCCAGGTCTTCGAGTCAGTTCCACTGGTCCTCCTGTCTGTTTTTATGCCAATACCAGGCTGTTTTCAATACTGTAGCTCTGTAGTAGAGTTTGAAGTCAGGAACTGTGATGCCCTCTGAAGTTCTTTTATTGTACAGGATTGTTTTGGCTATCCTCGGTTTTTTGCTTTTCCATATGAAGTTGAGTATTGTTCTTTCAAGGTCTGTGAAGAATTTTGCTGGGATTTTGATGGGCATTGCATTGAATCTGTAGATTGCTTTTGGTAAGATTGCCATTTTTACTATGTTAATTCTACCTATCCAAGAGCATGGGAGATCTTTCCACTTTCTGGTGTATTCTTCAATTTCTTTCTTCAAAGATTTTAGTTCTTGTCATACAAGTTCTCCACTTGTTTGATTAAGTTACTCGGAGATATCTTATGCTATTTGTGGCTATTGTGAAGGGTGATGTTTCTCTGATTTCTTTCTCTGCCCTTTTATCATCTGTGTACAGGAGGGCTATTGATTTTTTTTTTGAGTTAATCTTGTATCCTGCTACATTACAAAAGCACAGAAAATATATTTAACAAGATTTCTCATTTTTAATGAGAAAAGATTCTTAGGGTATTTCTGGGCCTAGCAGAGCCCTTTGTCCCTTGGTCTGGTCTTTAACAGGTAAAAAGTCAAATCTTTTTGTTTTTTTCTTTGGAGATCGGCTTAGGCTTGCTCAGTGTACTAAACTTGCAAGTGAAATGGAGCTGATAGTTGGTGAGCTGACGAGAAGGGCAGAAGTGACTCGTTGATACTATTTCTCTCTCAAGGTCATGGTTGCATCACTACTGGGTGTATATCCAAAGGAGGTGAAGTCACTGTGTCCAGGAGGCATCTGCATTCTCGTGTTCATTACATCAAGACCTGGACACAGCCAAGTTGTCTATCAACCAATGATTAGATAAAGAAAATGTGGTACATACACACAGTAGGATACTCTTCAGCCATATAAGAAGTGGAATCTTGTAATCTTGTGGGAAATATACTGTGTTTTTCACCAAAGGGTTAAATGAGACACAGCTCCATTTTTAAGAATAGTAAAGAAGCTACTTGATAGGAATTAAAACTCTGCCAGAATTAAAACCTGAATATATACTCAAGGTTACATTCAAAATTTCATTCTGCTTATTAGTTGTGTTGCTTCCAAGTAGCCAGTTGCATAGGCTCATAAGGTCAAGCTCTGAGCATGCAGTGTGAGCAAAGGGCCCCTTGGTGTTAGGAGAGGGGGACCCTACATATGTCTATGCAGACAATGATCTGCCAAGAGATGAGAATGAAAATTCGGTTCAAACTGACTTCATCAACATGGATCAGACTTCAGGGAGTCTAAAGCCGGTTCACTGTCAGCGTGCAGTTTGGGAAAAAGCCTCCTGGTTTCCAGGGAACAATCATGCCAATTCCAGGTGCACAATGGAGCTTACAGTGTGGCTACCTAGAAACTCCTTTGCATGTGACTGCAACCTATGTGCATTAAACATTACATAGAACCAATTATTATACACAACTTCTTTCCATTTACAAACATAGTTCAAAATGATAATTACTAATATTTATCTTTCCCTTTGTTTAGATGACATATGACTGCCCCACCTACTCCAATCACCCCCATTGAAGTGACAACAGACATTTTCAATGCCCTTTCTCTTTCATCTAGAGTTCTGGGAGAACCAGGACTATCTCATTTATGAACTTCTATAGATATCTGGTGCAAATTCTCTTCTGTTCCCATGTTAGCATGGTTGATGGTTCACTCAGCAGTATCTATCTTCTCAATGAATAAATGGTGTAATCAGTGAATCTCTTTCAGGCATAGATGCTGAGCCCTGTGCTTGGTGCTTGAGATAAGCCAGCCTACAGAGAAGACAACCGCCTGTTCTCACTAAACTTGCATGTTGGCATAAGTGCCCATGGGTCTAGGGTAAGAGAATGAAAGAGATAATGCACAGATGCATGGTGGGATGGATAATTTAGGTGCTCTCTCGCCAGCCTGAGGGATATCTAGAAGCCTGGTAAAGCTTACTTCTGGGCATGCTTCTGAGGCTGTTGCCACTAGTGTGAGGTCAGCAAGCCAAGTGGGGAACATCAATTCGGGTTTTGAGTAACACCCTCCATTGATCTGAGGGCCAGGATGGAAGGAAAAAGCAGGGGCAAGGAGAAATTGTCTGTGATGGGTAATCTCAGTGCCAGTTTGATGGGGTTTAGAATCATCAAGGAAACAAACATAGGGGCATGCGTGTGAGGGTTTCTAGGCTGAGTTAACTGAGGTGAAAAGACTCACTCCAAGTGTTGATGGCAGCATCCCATGGGCTGAGGTCCTGAACTGAAGGAAAAGGAGAAAACAAGCTGAGCCCCTGAATTCATCTCTGCTTCCTGACTATGGGTGTCATGTGACTAGCTGCCTCATTTCCTGCTGGCTGCTTCTCCACCATGAAGGACTGTACCTCACAGCACGTGTCAAAGTAAACTCCTCTCTCCTTTAGTTTCTTTTGTTAGATATTTTGCCATAGCAAAAGAAAACTACTCCTCCCTATACACTCCCCAACCTCCTTTCTCCGTGAGTTTGTTTTTGATTTTGTTTCAGCCTTTGGCCATCAAGACTCTGGGTTCTTTGGCTATCAGACTTGTGCAGAAAGCTCCCAGAGTGGGGTTAATGGGAGGGTTTCAGGCTGTTGGATGTACGGAAGACATCATGTACATTTTTCTCTGAGGCTTTCCTTCATGGTACTAAGCTGCTGATGACCTCCTTGGCTCTCCAGCTTGTTGACAGATACCATGGAACTGTCACGTCTTGGTGACACACCCTGCTTCTGCATCGGGAGGATTGTAAATAGTTCAGAAAGGGAAATGGGCAGGCATGTCAGGAGGCTCCTGCAGAGAACACATTGACTCACACAGAGGGACATGCAGACAGGGATAATACTGTTTTGAATACAACTAAAGCTGGGGGAAGACTCTCTGCTAATGAGATACAGAGTGCAAACATGAGAAGGGGTGGATGAGGCTGACCCAAGAAATTTTGGTTCAAACAACTGGCAGGATGGACTCCAATTAAAGGAAGTTGAAAGGATAAGGTAAATTTTGGTCCGCTGAAAGTATTTTTTTAGCTGGGTGGTGGTGGCGCACACCTTTAATCCCAGCACTCAGGAAGCAGAGGCAGGCAGATTTTTGTGAGTTTGAGACCAGCCTAGTTTACAAGAGCTAGTTCCAGGACAGGTTCAAAAGCTACAGAGAAACTCTGTCTAGAAAAAACCAAAAAAAAAGTATTTTTTATCAGTCTGTTGCTTATTTTCCCATTATCTTGGCATCGTATTTCTCAGAATAGTTTTGATTCTTTGTATTTCTTTGCTCTTTTTTTTCCCCAGAGATCAGTTAATGGTCAGTTTTTGTCTAATTAGAATCATGTAGGAAGAGAGACTCAGTGAGGGATTGTCTGCATTCAGTTGGCCTGTAGGCACCTGTGTGAGTGGTTAAGTGAATGAACTGATGTGGGAAAACTCAGCCTACTGTGGGTGACATTATTCCCTAGGCCAGGGAATCCTGGACTGTGTAAGAATGGAGAAGGTACATAATATACAAAACTTTTAAGAGTGAAAAAAAATGTCTTCTCACATAAAATGATTTAATAAAGAAAAAACACAGTTATTTGGGTTTTAGTTAATTCCAGATGTAGTTAAGTTGATAACTAAGAAAAACTATCACAGTCAGGATATTTTGTCCCAGCAGCAGAAATAATACCAGGACACTATATTCACATGGAATTTTTGAGCCCTCTGTTCCATTGATGTGTTTCTTCTTTAGCTAATATTCTCCTGGCTTGATGGCTGCTGTTTTAGAGGCAGCCCAGGCCTTGACTTCTATCAATTCTTCCCATCATCTTTCAAGATTAAATCAGCTATTCTGAGTCACTTACCTCTCCATATAAACTTCCTCAATACTAACGATGTTAAATCTTGCTGTCTAATGATGAACTATCTCTCCTTCATTTACTGATTTAATTCTTTGGTAGTTTTGATCAGTTTTGTAGTTTTACCCATAATAGCTATTGTGTATATTTTGTTAGATTTATATCTAGTTATTTCATTTTCAGAGTATCAACATAAATAGCAACGTGTCTTTGATTTCAAATTCTGGTTTATTGTTAGTGTGTGGGAAGGCTGTATTATTTAATTTTCTATCTTGGAAACTTACTCTCACTTTTACTAATTCCAGGAGATGTTAATACTTTTTGATGTTCATACAGAGGCATGACATATACAAAGTTCATTTCATTTCATTGCTTATTTCTGGTAAATATATGTTATTTTCTTTCCATGTCTTACTGAGTGGTTATGTCCAGTACGACATTACAAACAATGCTAAATAAGGCATCATTACTTTACTTTGAACCTTATCAGGAAAGATTCCAGTAATTGAATGTCACCCATGAGGGCAGGTAGCATTTTGCAGATGCCAATGGTAGAAAATTTCTATTTATTCCTAATCTGCTGAGAGTCTTTCTAAGAGTGGCTACCATGCCTTGTTAACTCTTTCTCTTCTGCAACTGATACAGTCATGTGATGTTTTTCCATGTTTAGGCTGTTGACATAGTACATTATATTAATTCATTTTTAACTGTTAAAGCAGCCTTATAGATGTGGAATAAGTCCCACTTCATCTTGGTATGCCATTATTTTGTGTATTTCTGTATTTAATTTTCTCATATTCTCTTGAAGATATTTGTACCTGTGTTCATGAACAGTTATGGCCTGTAGCTTCCATTTCTTATAATGCCTTCTTCACCTGGCTTTGTTCTTAGGGCAATGCTGGCCTTGTGGAATAGGTAAAGAGGTACTCTTGGCTTCAACCTGGCGTAGATTGTAGATAATGGTTAGTGTTTTTATAGGGACTAGTATGTATGGTATCAGTAAATAATTAAGAGGCCAGGGATGTAGATCAGTGGTAGATCACTTGGCAAGATTGCCAAATATTCTGGCTCCCATTAACAGCAACATAAAAGCCCAAACAGCCCTTCTATTGCGCTTGCACTTCACAGCCCTTCCTTTTCTTCTGTGTGGATGAACCACATCAGTTCTCTCCTCCTTGAAGAATTTGCCAATTCCTGGGTGTACACGGTCAAGCACAGATTTCCCTAACTTGGTTTGTTTGAACAACTCTTTACTTTTCATGGATAATTTTGCAGGGTAGAGAATTCTCTGTTAGTAGAATAATCTGTCTTACTCAGAACCTCATTTGTGTTAGTGTTCTCTCCTTTGCTAGCACAGCTACTCAGAATATAATTACATAATTTTTGCCTCTGTTCATTTACATGCAAGTATTTAAATTCCTCCCTCTGGGCCCTCTCAGTGTTTGTCCTTGCTTTTGATTATCTGAAATTGGATTGTATGGAGATTACTTTTGGGGTTAGTCTAGTCTGGCTGATATTGTTTGGGCTCCTAAATCTGGGGTATGGTATCCAGCATTAAATTGTGGTGAATATTAATTATTTTAAACTGCTAGTTCTGTTTATTTTTCCGCTCTACTTTGAATTCCTATTAGTCATACATAATAGCTATTCTAGAACTCTCATCATTCTTGGATGGTCTGTTCTTTTGCAAACCATGGTCTTTAGCCTTTGATTTTGATTGCTTCTCAGAACTCCAATTTCTCTGTTCACTCTATTCATCTATCTTTGCAAGATTTCAAGCTGTTCCTGTAATGCCCTTAGTGTGTTAGCCATGATGGCTCTAAGTTCCTAACTGAACAACCCTAGCAGCGCCAGCACATCTGTCTCTTGCTTTAAAGTTTGAATTATTCTTTGCAAACTGATTTTTGTTTTATTTTTGCCTTTTGTTTCATTTATTTATATTTGTTTAGAATCTTGGTACAGTGCAGGTAGAGGGGGGTCTTCTGTGATGCGGTGAGAAGAAGGTGTGAGGCCAGTGGATGCTGCTTGAAGCTTTATGGTGGTTGGGATTCAGCATCGCCTGCACTCCTAAACTCTGAGTATCCTGGTGCTCCTCAGCAATCCCCCTTTCTTTTTGGCAGGACAAGACAGCAAGAGCTGGCCCGAGTTGTGGATTTCCCTCGCCTAGCTTGGTTAGCCTCTGAAAAGGTAGTTTAGAGAGTTTCTCCAGAGAGCAGGCCTTGATGGGAAGGCAAGATACATGTATGTTGCAAAGTGGCCACTTTCTAACCATCTGCCCTGCCCCTGAGCTCTGGATGGTTTTTCCCTTAGCATTCCCTTGAAGCACCCGTGCAGTCATTACAGGTACAGTTTACTCCCATGGCCCTGTGACTGCATGCCCTCACAGAGACTACCTCTCATACTTGCCCACACTGGTCCTCCAGCAATCTCTTCCTCATACTGGCCATGGAGGCATGAGCTCTGTGATGAGGGCAGCCATTTGTCCTTTGATCTTACGCCTCTGATGAAGCTAGGAAGAGTTATTGAGCTTTTAATCTGCTCATATTTTCAGCTGTTATAGAATAAAGATGTGTAAGGTAGGGAGACTGAAGGGAGTGACTTCCACACACAATTTCAGGAAGAGAAAGATGACCTCGTCCCCAGCTTGGGGCTGGCAAAGCAGAGAAGGTGTGCTGAAGGAAGAGACATTCGGCCACGGTGCTGAGCAGCCGTTGCGGACTCTACTTTTACTCTGCCCTGTTGATTCATCTCAGATGCTCTTGCTGTGGCTCTGCTAGGGCCATCTCTATACAGTCCATCTCTGCAGATGTCCTGACCCAAGGAATCTCCTTCTTGATTCCAGAGAGGGATAGAAAGTTAATCAATGGCTCATTAATTTTGCTAATAATCTGAAGTTAATATAATTCAATCCTTCTGGGTTATGGAGGAGCTGTCATCTAATTAAGAGAGAAATTTCTCCCACCGGTTTAAAAGGCACAGACACGGCCATCTATTAGTAGGACATGGCCATTTTAGCCTCGCGAACACTGAAATGCGATCATGAAAGCATGCTGCTTACTGGAAGTGGCTTCGTCTTCAGACCCCAAGGTCATCTGGTTTCTCCATGTTTCATTTCTCTAGAAGACACCAGTTGGGGATAGGGTAGGGGCAGTGGTAAGAGAACAATATGGTGGCATGTTTTCTCCATGCCATTTTTTCTAATCGTGTGAAAGGCATGAAGAAGGGCCCCTGGCATGAAGATTTGGAAAGTCATTAATAGACAAGATGCTAAGCCTCTTCAAACTGAGAAGTAGGAGCTTTCCCCTGAAGCCTAGTACAGCCAGAGAGGGAGATTTCCTGAAAGGTCAGACCACCTTTCAGGAGAGACTGTGTCTAAGACAATGATGGAGCAGGACCACATGGACCTTGACATGTACTGCTCGGCCACACATGTCTCTTGCCCTCTGTTAAAACATAAACTTATGTCAGGAGCCCAGGGATGGACCTGGGATAAATAGACCTCTTTCTTCATCATCTCAAAGTTGCCATTAAATACATTTTTTCCCTCTGGTGTTCACTATGATTAGCTCTTTATTTGGCCCACTAAGGATGGATGGACCAGCCTGGTTCATTGGCTTCTAGGGCACAGGCTCTGACCCTAACAATTCTAGCAAAAACCCTCTTGGTCCGTGTATCATCTTTTTCCATGTTTCACTCTTGTTGTAGCCCTGAAGCTACCAAGTTCCCATGCACGAAGTTGAAGCAAGCATACCAACCTGAACTAGATCTCAAGGTTGGGGACCTGAGCAAGAAAATCTAACTGGCTACCATCAGTCAGTGTCTAACTTGGTCCAGTCAGTGGTAGCCACACATACATGGCTTCTAGGCTTTCCTCATGAATGACTTCTGTGACGGTCTCAAAGGGACAGCATGATGAAAAGGTAACAACGTTTCCACAAAGTGACACAGAGTGACCTACAGTTCTGGCAGGAAATTGCATCTCTCTCTCTAGAATTTTCAGCTCAGTTAAGAGGTATCATAACAAGACAGGGCCAAACCTACAAATGGGGTGCAAATTAATCCCGCAGCGCTCCATGGTAACAACTTATCACCCACCCCCTCACATTTGTTATGGGTATTTGATTTCTCTTTGGCTGCCTTTTACTTTTTGTATTTTTTCCCTTCTGAAAGCAGATGTGCCCTCTGAAAATGAGATTTGATACAGCATTGTCTTCGGTTTGTCTCCAGATGTGGCCAATTTAACGTCTCAGTCATAGGATGGCAAACAAATGCTTTCCAGGGAGAAATTAAATGATGGCATTTAAGCCTTAATTGCTGCTTAGAATCATATCCTTTTTAATACATGATTCAAGTAAATGGATTCGTAGTTCTCCAAGTTTAACTTAAAACAGTCGTGGAACTAAAGAGACAATAATTCGCCTCCATAGCATTTCTTAAAATGAAAATAAATGTAGTTGTGCAGTCTTTTTATATTCAAAGAGTGTTACTGCTAGATATTTAGTCCTAGTATGGTTTATATCTCCTCTCCCACATAACTACTGATGTGCAAAATCTACTTCTTAATGAAACATGCAAATCCTGAACACATCTGTCATGCTATATACTACACAGCAAAAGAATCTTGAATTAGTGTGGCACAAAATTAGCCTGTTTTTAGTTTGTGAGTTCTGGTGCCTGGAAAACTCTCCTTGAATTGTAATTCCCTTTATTTAAAGAAGGTGCTTGCAGAAGTCTCTATTACGCTATGTGAAGTTTTTAGAAGTCCACCCTAAAAGGCTCTCTGATGAGAATCTTGGCTGCCTAAAGTTGAAAAGAGCTGCTGGCTGCAGGAAATAAGAGTCAAGATCATGCAGTCAATGAGAGATCCCCAAAACAAAGAGTCAGCTGTTGAGTAAAGTGGCCGGGAAGTTTCTGCTTATGGACTGCTATTCCTGTGCTGACTTCCCCATCCATCCATCCATCCATCCATCATCCATCCATCATCCATCCATACATACATCAATCCATCATCCATCTGTCCATCCATCCATCCATCCATCCATCCATCCATCCATCGATCCATCCATCCATCAATCCATCCATCCATCCTCCTACTCATTCACACATTTATCCACTCATCCTCCCATCTATCACCCATCCATCCTTCTATTCAGTCACCAACCTCCCATCCAGACATCCTCCCATCCAGTCACCCTCCAACCTACCCACACGTCCATCCATCAACCTATCTATCCCATACTCAGAATCTGACACTATGACAGCTCTGAGGAATCAGCGCAAAACAAGAACCAGAGGCCATAATGCCCAGGAGACTACAACCAAAGACCCTCTGGTCAGTCGTTTGTAATATGGCATGAAGTAGTAGTTTATTAAAAAGTTACACAGGTTTGTGGTTGAGTAATTTTAGATGATTATGTGTGAGAAGACTGCTAAGCCTGGTCCGGCAGTTGCCTAAATAGGACCTGGGAACAAAGATAATAGGACAGAAAAAAAACAAAGAAGGAACTAGCATTAAAGAAATGTATTTCATAAAGTGATGCCATCTTCTTATTTCAGACCTTTCTAGACTCTTTGTTTCCTTTGTTTATGACACATAGCAACAATTACTTTGAGAGCTCTTGAAACATCCAGACTTTTATTAAATTATATAGTATTTTGTGACCTCCTGTAGTACAGGTTGAGCTCTAGCTGAAGATCAACCTTGAACTCTTGACCCTGCTACCTCCGCCTCCCAGTTGCTGAGATTCATGTCTACACCTCTGCGTTTAGGCGGTACAGGAGATCAACTTTAGGTCTTTGTGTGCTCCACTCAAGCACTCTGTAAACTGAGCTGCATCCCTGCCCCTTGTTATAGTCTTAATGACTAACAGGAACAAGAACCATAGTTAGTGATTAATGAGCCTATATCAGGTCCCGTGCCTGTGTCTTATGTGTGTACTATCTCACTATAATCCTTAAATCCTCATCTAGCGAATTATTGAGGTTTAGGTCAGTGAAGTAATCTGAGAAAAGAAACAAAGTAAGCAATTGGTATTTAGAGAATTCTGGGGTCCCAAGTCAACAGATAAGCACTCAGATTTAGATTTCTCCACAGAGCAAACTTTGCTTCTACACAGAAAGGTGTATGGTACAGAGCAAGCACACCTGACAACGTTTCGGCCAGTGCAAGGGGGCATGGCTGTTTCTCATCCACTGAGTTTTAGCTCAGTCTGTCCTCAGAGGCTACTTTGAGGAAGGTGCAAAAAGAGAACAAAGAAAGTGTGTGGGGAGAAGGGGGCAGAGCAGTTAACCATTCCTGGAAACTGTGGCAATATGCCAGGCTTTCAGACCCGAGGACCTTCCAGGTTTCATTTGGTCAAAGAGGCACTCATTTCTTAGCCAAGAGACTGGGTGGACCAAACAGAACACAGACATAAGAATGCTTACATACATTTGAAAGACTGAATTTCTTGAAGTGACCAAGCCACATCTCACGTGACAACGAATGCCAGAGTCCTTCCCTTGTGATTGTTACACATGGCTGAAGTTAGATTCAGTGTTTGTTTTCCTTTCTCTTTTAGCTTTAGCAATGCTTTTATTATTTATTTTTCCAGGGCTAGGGATAGGACCTAAGCCTCTTACGTGCTACACCTCCGCTCTACCCTGAGGTCCACCTAAGCCCTTTTTGGAGCTGTAGACTTCTGACTTTGGCTAGATCCCTGTGTATTCACCAGCAACACCTGGACCTCGGGATGGAACAAACTCTAGCGGCACTCTTCTCTCCTCACCAAACAGTTCCAACCTCTTCTGTCTTCAGGATGTGACCTGCAGACTCCTCTCCTTGCCAGCCCTCAGTCTTCCCTGTCTACAACAGCCAACAGCCCCTCCAACTCTCTCAACTGGTCACCAGAAGATATTGTAATTAGAGGAGAGGTGTGGGTTGTGTTCCCAGCGCCTGGCTCCCAAGCCCCCAGCTGCTGGCCCGCTCAACCGCTGGTTGCTTGCTTATGCCCGAAATAACCACATGAGACCTGTATTAATTTAAATACTGCCTTGCCCATTATCTCTAGCCTCTTCCTGGCTAGCCCTCACCTCATAAACTAAACCATTATAAAAATCTGTATGTCACCACGAGGTGGGTGACTTACAGACGGATCTACGGTACTTCCATCTGTGGCGGGAGCTTCATGGCGACTGGCTCTGACCCAGTCTTTTTCCCAGCGTCCTCTTTTCTTTTCCCCACCTATTTAAGTCCTGCCCTATCAAATGGCCCAGGCAGCTTTTTTATTTAACCAATCAAATCACAGAAATACAGATGAACCCTCCTTCAAGAAGGATGTGATCTAACAGACACTGAGTGAAGCAGGGTCCTCGGAATCTTGGCAAGCATCCAACAACCATCATCCACCACCGTTATCATCCTGTTATCATCCTTAGAAGTCAGATTCATGTGCAAGCTAGAATTCAGCAGATAGATGTAAACAGGCGTGGGCTGTGATCTTCAGGGTTTCTGCCTTGGTTCTAGATGGCATAAATCCAGGAAAATGTAAGCTGTATTTGCTATGAAGCATTTCCTAGTTATGAGCCGGTGAGTCTTTTCCAACAGGTTCTGGGCAACTCCGCTGGCAAAAATAATTGCATAGCTGATAGATGCAGGAGCTTCCATTTTTGTACCTGGGTCAAAATATCCTCGATGCACATAGAAGGAATTATTTGGTTGGTTTGGGCAGTGTCCTCTGAAAATGTGGTCAGTGTCTTCTGCCATGAAGGAACAGAAATTAAATCAAGCTGGTGGCCCCATGTGACAGCTTCCTGTGCTTTTGTGTTTCACCCAGGATCAGGCTCCTTTTGAAACCTCCTTCTCCTTTCTAGGACTCATAAGAAGGTTGGAAAGTTCAGCAAAATTCTTGCCACGCCACCTGGCCAATCTCCTCTCTGTGCTTCTGAAACAAACAGTAGGAAGGGAGCCTTGAAGGCATATGCTAGAAAGAAGGTTCCTGCCACTTCTGAAGAGCTAGCAGGTTCATTGTCATTCTGGGAAATGTGATAACAAAATCAGAAGGCACAGCCCCAAATAGGATACGGGCTTTCAATGATGTTGTCATCTCAGCATCACACAGTTACTTAGTCATCATTTCCCCCTGAGACTTAAGTTTAACTAATTGCAGTTAACAACTCAAATTGTACTTAAACCTCACAGTGTCTCTTAAGGGCTCCTCTGTCGCTAACTCCTCTCTTGTATCACCGCAAGCCTGAAAGGGATAATTTCTCCCAGAATGGCAACGAAGCAATTGAAACCCAGAAATAATAATTGTAATTTACAAAGCCTTATAGTAACAACAGTAAGAGGATTAGGGCGGCTCACAAGAAAAAAATAATTACCTGAGTGTAGAGCAATGCAAAGTCAGAGAAGCTATGAGCCCAGCCTGATGGCACAGACCTGCTAATTAGCATATGGGAGGTGGAGGGAGGAAAATTAGGAGTGTAAGGAGATATTTAGGTTCATAGTGAGTTTGAGACCAGCCTGGGCTATGTGTGACCCTATCTCAAATCAACTTAATTTAGGGATGTAGAGATATCCCAGTGGGTAGGACCAAGGGCTGATCTTGTAGAGGACCCAAGTTCAGTTCTCAGGACTATGCTAGAAGGCAGGTCACAACCATCTGGAACTTGAGCTCCCAGCAATGTAACCCTCTTCTGAACTCTTCAGGTACACACACAGACACACACACACAAACACACACATACACACACACAAACACACACATACACACACAGACACACACACAAACACACACATACACACACAGACACACACACACAAACACACACATACACACTACACAGACCATAATTTAAAAAAATCTTGTAAAAACTAATTAGGCAAACAAATAAATAAGTTTGTATGTAAAACTGGGATACAAAGAAGTATCTTATTATGGCAGGAACCTTGTTATTGTTTCTGCTGTGACAGTTTATAAATTGGTCTGAGGAAGCATAGACTCATTTTTGTTACTACTATTTTCTTAGAATATAAACCCCAGCAGAAAGGGGACCTCCTGGACCCCATAACTGGCCATCATTTTCAGCAAACAAATTACTTTATTGGATGAGAGATGCATATATCACAAATGTCTCTGAATTACTTACATGAACTATATCAAGGAGAGAAGTTAAATAAATTTAGAACCACAGACTTCTAATGCTAGAACTGAATTCAAATCTCTTGGAATGAACTGGCTTTATAAATGGTCCTAGGTCCTAGTCCCCATTTCATAAAAGGAGGGCATGGAGGTGGATGATGTCCAGGGCTTGGACACACTAGCATTTCTATCTTATCATCTGTCTTAGTTAGGATTTTCTGTTGCTGTGATGAACACCATGACATCAAACAACTCGAGGAGAAAAGGGTTTATTTCAGCTTTCAACTCTCAGGTCATACTTCAGTGCTAAGGAGTCAGGGCAGGAGCTCAAGCGGAGCAGGAACCTGGAGGCAGGAGCTGATGGAGAAGCCATGGAGGGGTGCTGCTTACCGGCTTGCTCCCTATGGCTTGCTAAGTCTGCTTTCTTTTTCTCTCATAATTTTTAAAATTTATTTTACATGCCAACTACAGTTTTCCCTCCCTCCTCTACTCCTCTCCCCCATAGACATCCCCCCCTCTGTCTCTACTTAGATGGGTAAAGCCTCCCATGGGTTCTAACAAAGCACAGCACATGAAACTGAGGCAGGACCAAGCTCCTTCCCTCCGCATCAAGGCTGAACAAGGCGGCCCACCAAGGGATTCAGCTCCAAAGAACCAGCTCATGCATCAGGAACAGGGTCTGGTCCCACTGCTAGGGGCCCCACAAAAGACCAAGCTACACAATTGTCACCCAGATGCAGAGGGCCTAGGTTGGTCCCATGCCAGCTCCCACAAGCTCATCAGCCTGCTTTATTATAGAACCCAGGAGCACCAGCCCAGGGATGAATCCACCCACAATGGGCTGGGCCCTCCCACCCCAATGACTGATTAAGAAAATGCCTTACAGGTTTGCCTGCCGCCTGATCATATGGAGGTGTTTTCTCAATTAAGGTTTCCTTAGATGATTCCAGTTTGTATCAAATTGACATATAAAAAGAAACCCAACCAGTGCACAATCTTACTTACCCTGCCTAGGAAGCAGGAGCTGAACAGTCCTGACTCCTGGTCTCATGTTAGGGTCTCAAAATACAGAACAGAACTACTTCTGATTAAAGAGTATCTTAAGTGCTTTTTCCTTAATTCATCTAAGTTTGGAGAACCATCTTGTATTAGGACCTCATAGACTATCAGAAATGAAGGAAAATTATAAAACATCACTCTGCAATTCTCAAGGAAGAACACGATAAAAAAAATGAGATCCAAAAAACCATTTCCTACCAATTTTAATCTTGGCAACACCATTATAGAAACAGCTGGGCCCTAAAGCAGCACTAAGTAGCTTTGCTTGTCAGGCTCCGTGTTAATCACTGACCTGCACAAGCTTGTCTGATGCTGTGAAGAAGCCTGCGATGTGGGCCTTTTGTTATCTTCATTTTACAGACAAGAAAATCAAAGCACAGAAGTTAGCTACATTTCCAAGAGATAATTAAAATGTAAGTCAGAAGTGGAAGGAAGGTCTAACTCACAATTTATGTCTAGTCTTCTTGCTTTTATATTTAAAGATTTATTGACATGTGTGTGTCTGTGTGAGTGTATGCCACATATGTGTGGATGTTCAGGAGGCCTGAAGAGAGCATGGAATTCGAGAGTTATGGGTGATCACAGGCTGCCTGATATATGTGCTGGGATGGACCTGGGGTCCTCTGGAAGAGTCCTCTTAGCCATCGCACCATCAATTCAAATCCTTCTAGCACGAGAGCAACCTGATTAAAGAAGAGGAAGTAACAGAGTACATGCTGTGTGTGTGTCCATACATACATGTATGTACTTGCTTGTATATGTGTGTACGTATGTGTGTATATGTGTGTGTTTACGTGAGCTTGTATATATGTATTGTGGGTATGTATGTGTCTGTGTGTGAGTGTGTGTGTATGTATATGTGTAGGTGTATGTGTGTATGTGTCTCTCTGTGTGATTATGTCTGTATCTGTGTATGGATGTGCGAGCATGTGTGTATATGTGAGCATATGAGTGAGTATGTGTATGAATATGTGTGTGGGGTGAATGTGGGTATGATTGAGTGGGCATGTTGTGGGTGAGTGTGCAAGTGTATATGTATATGACTGCGTGTGTGGGGGATGAGTGTATATGTGTATATATGGTGTGTATGTGTGTGTTCTAGTGGGACACGAGGCTATGAGGGACAAAGAGCTACAGGAAAGGGATAAAACACGGATCCCCGAGGAGTTCCGCCAGTATCATAACAATGCAGTGCCCAATCTTACGGTGTGGTTATCAGAGAAGTAAACTAATTAATATAATAAACTTTTTGTTTAGCTCTGGTTCTGTTGGATTCTAGGTTCCTGTTTCGAATAATTAAAAGAATTTTGACCATTACAGAGGCCCAGTGCCTCTGTAGATGAAACAGTTCCTATGCCACAGGTCATCCACTGAAGATGGCTAGGTCAACCCTTGCCCTGACAGCACACACGTGATTCAGGATCGAAAACTCCTATCCCATGTACGAGCTGCCCTGGGGCACCAGAAGGGACCCCAGTTCCTCTACACTTCTGCTGTGTCCCACACCCATGCTTATAAATGTAAAACAGCAGGTCAGAAATCAAGCCTATGAGAAAAGGGAACAAAGAAACCCAAGTGCGCCACAAACCACTGTCTTAATTCAGAGTTAGGATACCAGCCACGTTAGAAGACAGTGTTCTGTCAGGATGTTATTTAGGGGGACTCTATCTTTAGGACAAAGGGCATTGCAAAGAAGCCTCAGCAATTTTCAATTATCACTCTGTGAATGAAAGCAGAACTGGCCACGCGTGTCTGATATAATTACAAATAGACTGTAGGCTAGAGCAAAGCGTTCTATTAGGGAACCATGAGTTTCATCAGAGGAGAAATGGAGTGTAAATATGAAATCAGAGAAGTTAAATAAAAGCTGAGGCCTCCGATGTGACTTAGCAGGAACACTTGAGAGTCTATATGTCTGTTCTCCTCCTCCACTGTCTCAATTTCTGAGCTTTGTCTACTGGCATCACCGCACCATGTAATACCAGGGTGTGCCCAGAAACAGCTACACCTACACCATGACCTCTGGGTATAACATTCTAATCAAAAGAAGTCAAATTCCTCCGATACACGCTTTATTCAAGGTTTGGGAGAGGAAATGGATTAATGTAAGAGGACCTTAGACTTTTTTGTCCATTCAGAAAGTAAAGAAGTGATGGTCACAGTGTCAGATCACAGATACTCCGGAACCAGGGTGAAGAGACCTAACGGGCATTGTAAGTAGAACTCCAAGGACCAGAATACAAAACAAAGTAAAAACACCCAAATGGGCCAAGCATATGCATTTATAATAAAATCAAACAATAAAGTCGAGAAAAAATGCATTAGTCAGTACCGGCAGCTGATAGAAAACAAAGTTTTATCAGGTTGAAAGCCGGTAAATGGAGGGAAAGAATTCAACGACTGTATTCTGCACATATATAATATATACTATGTAACGTAATATGTAAGCGTCTCACAATAGCTGCTGGATGGAAGATTCTGAACATCACTTTTCAGATGGAGCAGATGATAAACACATGAAAAAACACAGAGCAGCCACCACACGCACTCTGATGAAACTGAGGCTTTAATCCCACATTACAGAGAAAGAGCAAGAGGAAAAATGAAGAATGAAAGGTGTAAGAAATGTTGCTGAGAGTAGTTCCTCCATAAACATCACAGGAGAGAAGGAAGAGAGAGCAGGGAGACACTAGGGATGGAGGACGCAGAACACAGTCGTCAGTTTCATTGCTCTTCTTTCCATGTTTATACTTTAGATAATTTGTGAAAGACCAAAGGCGAGAGGAAGCCTTTGTAAGCCACGCCCACATTCCTGCTAGTTCTGGTGACAAAGGCAAGTCCACTCTGTGTCACTTCCTGTCTGATTCTCAGCTACTGCCTCTCTGAGGCAGCAGGAGGAAGTCTGTATTCCGCAGGTGACTGCCTCCAGCAGCTCAAAGTGCATCCTTTCTTTTCAGCAGGTATTTGCCCACTGCATAAATGAATGAATGACCAGGCCAATGAAAATGGTGCTGAGCGTGGAGTCTGACTGAGAGCCAGCGGTCGTAAAACACTGGTTATTGTCATCTGTGTTGCTAGAGCCCCAGGCTAGATGAAGAACACACAGCTAAGAGAAGATTTAAGAGGAAATTGTCGGCCATGCTCCAAACTCAAGACAGAACCAGGAACTGGATGAACATTAGGACTGAGTCAAAGCCCCTGTCTGCCCATGACAGACATGTCTGAGGACCCCTGAGAGCTCAGTTATCGAGGCTACACAGAGCAGGTGCAGCACTGGACCTACTGTGTGTGACTTTCTCAAGTTCCGGGCTTCCCTGGTGAGAGGAGAATGGTCCTGAGACAGGAGCTGAGCCCTTTCTTCCTCTCAGGAACGTGCTGGGATTGGGAGATCCCTTCCTAGTTCTCAGTGAGTGGCGGGAGGGACTGTAAAGGCACTGAGTTCTGCTAATAAAGACCCAGTCAGCAACACCAACTGCACATGCACATGAGCTTGCTCCAAAGGCCTGGAGAGCCTGTGGCATTACGGGTGGACCTAGGGTTCCATAATGACTGTCATGTCACCAAAGTTCACCCCTTTGTGTGGAGAAAGAAAAAGCAATACATGTGATTTCTACTCCCCTCCCCCTTCAGGCTGCTGATAAAGGGACTGAAAAAGCTCTCTAGCCCACCTGTGATGATTGGTCTTGGTTGACCACTTGACTGGATTAAGGGTTAGCTGGGACTGGTGAGAAGCACCTGGGCTAGAGATGACTTATTGTTAGGTGGGACAATTGAGAAGTTATGGAACCTTTATGAGGTGGAGCCTAGCTGGAAGACATGGGTCACTGGGGTGGAGGGGTGGATTGTGGAGAGAACCATTTGGCCTTTAATCCTGACTGCAAACCTGATACATCAACTATCCTATTCCCACTCCCCAACACCTGGTGGCCCTGCCACGATGGACTGTTTCCCCTCCAACCGTGAGCCAAAAGATCTTTCCTCCCTTTTAGCGATTTTTCCCAGAGTGGTGAGAAAAGTCTGTGATTCGGTATTTGCTAAGAAGTTCCGGCTTTCTTTCCCTCGCTTTTTGTCTTGGAAATGAGGAATGGTTTGCAAGGACCTTATGAAACATTCAAGGGAGTTGTTCTTAAATTTTTGAGATTGTGTTTCCCTTTGGGACTCCAATGATAAATGTAGGCCTTTCTCAGAAACAAATTTGAATATAAATAACAAGCTCCTGTGGCTATCTCTAGGGTGTTCAGAGAATTCTGGGAGCTTGCAGGGAGGCATTCGTGTAGCAATAGTCATTCTGGCTATAGAGCTATGATGGGGGTGAGAGTGTGTGTTTGCTGCATCTACATATATACACATGTGTGTGCAGGTGTGCACGCCTTTCACGCAGAAAAGCCAGAGGAGGACACCAGGTGTTCTCTATCACTCTTAACCTTATTTCCTGAGACAGGATTTCTCATTGCACCTGGAGCTAGGCCAGCAGTCAGCAAGCCCTAGTGATCCTCCTGCCTCTGCCCCTCACAGTGCTGGAGTTATGGTCTCTATTACTACACCTGTGTTTTGATAAGAGTGTCAGGGGTCGAACCCAGATCCTATGTTTACACAGCAAGGGCTCTTATCCACTGCTCTGTCTCCCCACCTTCTGTGACTGTATCTTATATTTATAGTCAATGGTCATTGAAAACAACCCTCATGAATAGTAAATAAATAACTGTAAGAGTCACCATTACTCCATGAGGAGAGGTTGTAATTGTACATCTATGTGTTTCCTAGCATATCAGTATGCTACTCTGGCTAAACGTTAATTACTAAAGATGTTAAGGGTGGATACGATCTAGTACAGTGTATTAATTCAGGAAATTACCAAAGAATACATGAACAAGGGAGGAAAAAAAGAAGAAGAGCCAGCTTCGAGGAACCTGAAACACAGTGTAAGCTTTTGCTGAGGAGAAACTGCCTCTGTGACCATGGAATCCACTCTACAAGCCTGCCTGAGAATAGAGTTTAGAAAAAGACAAAAAAAAGTTGTCAAAAGCCAGCAAGATGTCTTAGTGGGTAGAGGCACTTGCTGCCAAGCCTGATCATCTGGGTTCAATTCTCCAGGACCCATGTGGTATAAGGAAAGGATTGACTCCTGAAAATTGTCCTCTGATCTCCATATGCATGTTGTAACACACATACTACCCTCACACACGAATACAATAAAACAGATTAATAAATTATCTAAAGTCTTTTATGGATATATAAATACATGGCAGAAGATAATAACACACTTGCAGGATTTACTAAGGTACTGACTTCTGGACAGGAATAAAGAGAACAGAAATTGCTGTAAGATATGGAGAGGTTTGAATGCAAGGCTCTCACCATCGAAAAGGAAGCCTAGAACAGCCATGAAGCAGAGTCACACACCGGCCATCTACGTGGTTGGTGGACTGGGTGCTGTGCTAGAGTCTCTCAGTGTCTGTGTTCATACATCAGAGCAAAGTACTGGAAACAGGGAAATTACATACTGTCCAGCTCATGAGACCACCAAGGGAATTAAGGAAAATGTTCAAAGGCTTCTCAAACTGAAACTCTCACGGAGCATCTGCTGACTGTATGCATGCATATGTAATTTAATCTCATTTCACTCAACCCCAAAGGTGAGGAGACAAGGGTAGCATGCATGCTTTTGTTACAGGACCTGTCACAGACTCCACATTTTCAGGGCCTTTCTAGTCCTCTTTCAAGCAACAACAACAAAACCTCTTATTTGATTTTTAGTTATGTGCATATCTGTCTGGGGATGTGTGGGCCTGTCAGTACAGTGCCCACGGAGGCCAGGAGATGGCATTATAAGGCTGGAACTGGAGGTTCAGGCAGTTGTGAGCTACAGGGTGTGGTTGCAGGGAACTGAATTCAGGTCTTATACGTGTATAGCAAGTGCTCAAACCACTGAACCATCTCTCCAGCTCCCTCTTTTCATAGAGCCACTGCATTCCCCTCAGACTCTTGGGGGGTGGTTTGAAGAAGCCCTTTGGGAAGCCTTGAGCTGGAGGTAGTGTTACAAAGAAGCATCCTACTCTACCCATGCTAGTAGCTTTCAACTTCTTTCTTTCTCTCTTTCTTCTTTCTTTCTTTCTTTCTTTCTTTCTTTCTTTCTTTCTTTCTTTCTTTCTTTCTTTCTTTCTTTTCTTCCTTCTTTCCTTCTTTCTCTCTTTCTTTCTTTCTCTCTCTCTTTTCTTCCTTTCTTCCCTTTTCTCCCTCCCTCTCTCTCTCCCTTCTTCCTTCCTTCATCCCTCCCTCCCTTCTTCTTTCTTTCCTTTCTTTCTTTCTCTGCATTTGCTGCCAAGGTGTGACTATGCCATGACGCTTGTGTTGAAGTCAGATGATAACATATGAGAGTTGCTTTTCTCCTTCCACCATGTGGGCCCTGGATATTGAACTTGGGTCTTTTCTCTTAGCAGCAAGCTCATTCGCCCTGCTTCCCCGCTGAGCCATACTGCTGCCCCTTGTCAGCAAAACAGATCAAAGACTGACTGATGACTATTAAGATCTCATCAGAGATCTTAGTGAGGGAAGCTTGTTATTTTTGTTATGACTTTTCATCTCTGCTCATGTGACCAAGAGCTCTTCTCTGAGACACATGGTGGGTAGGTACAATTTATATGACCATTGAAGACACTTCTGCATGGGTAAAGAGGCCATAGCAGACCTGGAAATTTTGTCATATTGTACGGGAGTCATGCAAGCTCTACCTCAAAACTCAACCAGGCCTGAGACTTAGGTGATCACTCCACAGGAAGCTTCTTATTTCTGCCAAGCTCAGGACTAGTCATATTACATGTAAATTAGAAACTTCCAGAAGCCTCTTCGCTTGGCTATGAGACTGAGTTTCCCTGAAACAATGGAATTGAGAGATATAGATGTGTTGAGCCACTACCGAAGTCAGCATTCAGTAGAAATCAGAATGGAGCCATCACAGAGTCGGTAGACACCAATGGAAAACATGGTGGTCTGAAAAATGTCACTTAAATCCCTGGACCTTATGGTGCCTTGACTATTCAGGAGCATCAGACAGTCAATTCCTTTATTGCTTGGAATACACAGAGGGGCCTGTTTTTGTTTTTGTCAAATTAAAATACACAGCAATCAACTATCTCTCCTTTATGCCCAACAACGGGAAACTCCTGTCATGTGTAAGTTCCACCCTTGGACTGTCTCTTAGAAGCTACGTCTGTGACCCAGAAGGTTGTCTGTCGCAGACACAACACTCCTGTTCCCTCTCAGGACTAAGCCCTATCCTCACCTAAGGTGACAGAACCCTGTCATCCCTCTCCCTCTTCCTCACCCTGGCACATCTAAACTGTAAATGCTTTTACTCACAGAAGAATTGTGTGTTTTCGTGTATGTATATGTGTGTAAGGAAGAGCATGTGCATGTATGAATGCAGAGGTTTGAGGCAGAGTGTTCCTTGGAGACAGGGTCTCTCATTGGCTTGGCATTGACTTGATTGGTCAGGTCTTTCAGGGAGTTCCAGAGGCGCTCTTGGCTCCACCTCCTCAGCACCAGTATTGCAAGCACTTTTTAAAAATCTGATTTTAGAGGATATTACTCAATTCTTCGTGTTTTTGTGGCAAACATTTTCTTGACTGAGCCATCTTCCCAGCCTCCCACAAAGCAGAGCTTAATCTGGATATGTCAAAATGACTAGTTTTGCTCTTTTGGAATAATTGTTAGAATTGCAATTTAATCATTTTTCAGGACTTGTACTGAAGTTGATACAGATTTTTATGTGAACCCTTGAGTGGCGGGAATGATGGATACATTCCAATTACCCAAGAAGGGCACAGACTCACATATCCTGAAGACAATTGCAAAGCTGAATTCCTTCATTTTTCATCAAATGGGAGCAGCTGCTGAGAGCTCACAGACGTCTAGGGCAGGACAAGAAAAACCTCACAAAGGAACTGTCTTCAGGCAGGAAGTGTGCGAGCCAGGAGCCTTGAAAAATCACCTCAGAGAATAATAAAGCTGGTAAATCCTAAAGAGGGAGGCTGAGTTCCCGAAAAGAGGCAAGCCCAGGATCGCAGAGTTGACAACAGATATTAGCCTCCAGATGTCCTCATTCATTCAGTTTTTTGTCAGCTTCACACATGGCGTGAGATGAACTCTCAGGCAAGTCCTTAGGCTACATACAGCACACTGACTGCATTTGGGAGAAGGGAAATTAACCCAAACCTCTCGTTGTGTGCCATGCTTTCCCTGGGAAGATGCAACACACACACACACACACACACACATACACACACACACACAAACAAACACACACACACACACACACACACACACACCTACTCACCTCAGATAGGTGATTCATCACAAATCAAAGTAATGATTTCACAATGTCTACCATGGAGAATCATGGAGCTTCTACTGAGGTTAACAGGAGTGTGGGTCAGGGGTCACTTACAACAACTGTTGCCTCATGGGAAAGTCCACCCTAATAAAGCAGACAGCTCATGAAAGCTACTCCCCTGTGGCTCTCCACACAACTTGCAGGCAGCTGACCAGCTCCAAGAAGCTGTGGCTCCTCTCAGAGGCTCTGCCAATCAGTGTCTCCCCCACCAGCCACTTGCTCCATCTGTAAAACTCAGGAGGAGGCTCCTAGAATCTTCTAACTTCACACTTTCTGAGGCATGTGCATTTCGTGTACCTCCCGAGTGTTTCAGCCCTCCCCACCACCCTGTACGGAATGTTTCAGTTTGAAGGAAAATGCCAAACAATGTGATGTGTTCCAAGAAATTGTGAGGGAAAACCCAACAAGAAGTGGAGTTGATAGGTGACTTCCTAGTGTGGGTTATGGCTGAGATCTGGCCAAAAAATTTAACTCTGTCCTCTCTAAATTCCTCACTACAATCTATAGAACATCAGATTTTGTGAGTCAATGACAGTTCTATTAGAGTCAAGTTACTCAAATGTTCACCCACATATATACATAATGAAATATTTATTATATATTATATAAAATTAAAATGTATACACACACATATATACACATATATAATTTATCAAGCTGACATGCTGGGGTTGAGGTGCCATGTGGGAGGGGCCGCATATGCTATACAGGCAGAAGGTGTGGAGGTGGAGGGGAAGTAGATGATGCCTGTGCTCAAGAAGGGTACAGACTCCAAGGAAGTTCCTCCACCAGATGCTTTACCATGCTAAATAACAATAAATACAGTACTGCGTTCAAATTTATTCTCTCTAGTAGAGTCACTGGGACTGTCTTTGTCCGCGGAACCTAAGAGGCCGCACTGGTCTGAAGCATTAGGAAATTTTATGTACAGGTGAAGGGTAGAGATGAAACACTGACCTCTATTTTCTTTATGGTTTTTGAATTACAACCCATCCTTTCATCTTTCTGCTAATGCCTTGCCTTTTGCAAAACTTTCTTTAAGTCTCCCCCACAGACGGCATCCTTCTCATGAGCTCTTGAAACACATTACTGAAACATTTTGGGGAGTCACATAGTACTCAATGGTTGTGTGAAGGCTTGTCTTATCTTCTGTGATAGTAAACATTTTATATATGAACCACTTCCCAGGGCATCCTAAAGTGAGAGATCCAAGTGCATCAAATGAATGTCTCTTCGTTCTAGCTTTCCACGGGCAACCAAGTCTGCTTCAGAGTCTCAGTGCTCACCGTTCAACCCTGTCACCATTATTATTTGAAAATGGACCTTTAGGAATAAGCGTGGAGAATGGAATTTCATAATAAGAAATATCTATAACCAACCAAATTAGTTGATATTACGTGAGCTGTCCCATAAATTATAGTCCAATTCATAGAAGAACATTTTAAGCCAAAGAAGGAGCAGCTATTGAAGACAATAACTCACCATTAATCCCATCTGAAAATTTAAGGAATTCTGATAATGAGGTCTGTGTAGGGACATGAAAGAGTTGTCAGCAATGACTGGAAATGCATAGGATCCAGGGCCTTAAAGAGTACATACAGGGGACTCACTGTCAGAGGGATGAGCAGAGGAGGAAGGAGGAGGACTAAGCCTTAATGACCCTTAAAAGGTTACTAGCAAGCAAAATTTGGAAATTGGAGTATGCCAAATGTGTCTGCTCTTGACAACACTGCATTCGATTTCAGCCATAATAACAAATGAACTTAACATGCTTGGTGTCTAGTTAGCTTTCTCTGTCAAACTTGACACAGCCCAGTGTCATCTGAGAGGAAAGCTTAGGTTTAGAATTGACTTGCTTTTCCCCACAACCTGTGGTCACTAAGAGAGACTTACATAGATCTACTCTACATGGGAAGTAGAAAAAGACAAGGTCTCCTGAGTAAATTGGGAGCATGGGGACCTTGGGGGAGGGTGGAAGGAGGGAGGGGAGAGGCAGGGAAGGGAACAGAGAAAAATGTAGAGCTCAATAAAAATCAATTTAAAAAAAAAAGAATTGCCTTGCTTTGCCCAAATTCAATATGATGGTTTTTGTTTTATCTTGTTGTATTCTATTGCCTTATATTTTGTTGGTTTTTTTTTTTTTAGAAGCTTGTTCTTTTCTAATGAGAAACAGAAAGGGAGTGCATCTGGATGGGAGGTGCTGTGGGGAGGAACTAGGAGGAGAAAGGGGAAACTGTATGAGAAATATATTTTCAATAAAAGAGGGAAAAAGAACACAAATAGAATAATAATTGCCTAGGTCAGATTAACCTGTGGACATGTCTACAGGGGCTTTTTATTATTATTATTATTAATACAGGAGGACCCAGTCCACTGTGGGCAGATCCATCCATGGGTAGGCTCAACCTAGGTTGTAAAAGAAAGCTAGCTGAGAATGAGCCGGCAACTCCTCCGTGGCTTTGACTTTGAGTTTTTGTTTACATTTCTGCCACAACATCCCACAATGCTGGACTGTGACTGGAAAGTGTAAACCAACTAAACCTTTTCCTCTCCTCCATTGCTTGTGGTCAGAGTGTTTTATCCCAGCAACAGGAAGGAAACTAGAACACCCAGTTATTTCTAATCCATCAGGATTCCCCTCCCAGCCAGAGGCAGACCTGCCTGGAGCACTTTCCTTTAGGTAGAAGCACATTTTAATGATGGCAACAGCCACGTTGAATGCTCACAAAGGTCCTCAAAGGAAACAGCTTAAGTGACAATTCCAATTTATTTTGCTTTACTTGGTCTCTGACAGAATTAGCACATGTTAACTGGCACAGTGAACGGAAGAGAGAGGAATGAAACAGGGTCCATTTAGACCCAGTTCAAAACAGAAGAGCATCCAGAGACATGCTCACTGGGTTGTTAAAGGCTCATCTGAGTTTGCAGATGGCTGCATGCTGTCATCTAATTTTATTTTTGTGATAATACCGAGGCCAAAAGGAATTTGGAAAGGAAAGGGTTTATTTCATCTTACACTTCCAGGTAATGATCTTTAACTGAGGGAACTTGTGTCAGGGCCTGGAGCCTAGCTCATGGCGCAATGTTTGTTACTAGTTTGTATTGTAGACTATTAGTTGAAGATATGTTACATCTGTTTATGCTGTGGAATATTTGTTTAATGATGCAAAGATGTGTCGCATTCCTTTATGTTGCATTTGTTTACCTCTGTGAAGCTGTGTTCCTTTGCCTGTTTAAAACACCTGATTCATCTAATAAAGGGCTGCACAGTCAATAGCAAGGCAGGGGAAAGGATAGGAGGGACTGGAAGGCAGAGAGAATAAATAGGAGAAATCTGGGAGAGAATAAGGAGCAAAAACAAGGTAAGGAGGACTCCAGGGCCCAGCCACTTAGACAGCTAGCCACTGGGTAAGAGTGGAAGTAAGATATACAGAAGGGAAAAAGGAAAAATCCCAGAGGCAAAAGATAGGATAATTTAAGAAGGGCTGACAAGAAATGAGCCAAGTTAAGGACGGGGATTTATAAGTAATAATACATTTCCCCATGTGTGTATTTATATGAGAGATGTGTGGCAGGCCCCCCAAAGACCAAAGAGTAAAGAGTAATAAAACAACCAACAAGCTTGCTCTCCATGACTTGTTCAGTTTGCTTTCTTGTGTGGACCAGAGAGATGGTTTAGAGATTGCTTGATGCCAAGACTGAGGAACTAAGTTTAATCCCTGGGCCCTCCATGGTAAAAAGAGAGAATAGCCTCCTGCAAGTTGTCCTCTAACCCCACCACCACCACACGCCAGCATGTTTAACCTGCTGCTATGATATTTGGGTACATACACAGAATGAGTAAGTGTTAAGTTAAAAATTATACCAAATAGATTTTCGCCTCCATAGATATAATAAAGTAAGAATATTAAATTTAGTAAGGGTAGAATACTAAATTCTAATCCGCTATGACCAGAAAAGAAAGTCATTAGTGAGGAATCTTTAGCGTGAATCTGTTATAGAAATCCCACATAGCCATGTGTTACCCTGGACAGAGGAAGAGTGGGGAGCGTTTCCATGACTCCAGGGAGTGGATTCTGTGATTTCTGTGTTGGAGACCTGAGGGAGTTAAAGGAATCAGACATTGCTAGCTGCTGGCTGGGTCTTCCTTCTGTTGATGGAATGCATGTAACATGAGTGATTATTTCTTTCCTTGTAGTTACAGAAAATCTCAGTAAACTCTTAGAACATTCATGTGTGCCTGTTCAGAAAGTCTCTAGGAAAGGGCAGTCACCCTGGCCAGACCTCCAGAAACAGAAGTTCTGGAGTACTGGCCATTCTCTTCTCATGTGCACCCAGGCTGGGATACAGTTACAAAACCCTGAAGCCATGATTCAGATTTCTATTCTGGGGCTGGAGAGATGGATCAGAGGTTAAGAGCACAGGCTGCTCTTCCAGAGGTCCTGAACTCAATTCCTAGCAACCACATGGTGGCTCAAATCATCTGTAATGAAAGCTGGTGCCCTCTTCTGTCATGCAGACAGAACACTGTATACATAACAAAGAAATGAATCTTTAGAAAAGTATTACAAAAGAACATCCTGTTCTATTCTGCACATGTTGAACCATCTGAAGCTATCTTCATAATATACTGACTGTTGAGTGTGGAAGCAGGCATGCACATACATTTCCTATTGATTTTTCAACAAAGAGGCTAAGGCAGTTCACTAGAGAAAGAACAAGATTTTCAACAAACAGCACCATAAAAATTTGATGGCCCTATGCAAAATAACCCCTAAGAAAAAACATACATTCCAGACATATTTCACAATACATATTAAAAGGGCAACAAACCTGATCATAAGCCCAACCATTGATAATATGACTTCAGCAAAGATGAAAGGAACCATATCTTTGTCACCTTGAGTTTGGAGAACATAGTAGCATGAATGAAAAGAAGAAACTATATCAAAACCTGGATTTCAAGTTTGAAAAGTCATGCCAAAAAAATGCTAATGCGGTCTCCAGATTAGGAAAAAAATACCTGCCAAAAGACAATAAAGTGATATGGAGAGATGGCTCAGCCACAAAAAACTAGGCATGCAATGAAAAGTATAAAAGCATTTTGTGTTTTTTACAGAGGACCAGAGTTATGTTTCTACTATTGAAGTTGGGTGGCTCACAACTCTCTATAACCCCAACTCCAGAGGATTCAACTCCCTCTTCTGGCCACCTCAGGCAACTGCACTCGTGTGCAAATGCCCACACACAGGTATACACACACATACATACATACACACACACACACACACACACACACACATACACACCACACACCACACACACTCAAGAGAGAGTAAGATATGTAAGGGTGGAAACCCTCACACACTCTTGACTGACCATAATGGAAAGCAGGTTGGTCTTGTCCTACACACTCACAAACATAGAAAAAAATTTCACTTCTCTGTTCTTACCCACACAAAATGCAAACCTGTTTCCCTTCATATCTGTGTACAAATACATATAACAGATTTTTTTTTTGAGAGAGGGTCTCACTGTATATCCCTGATCAACTTGCTATATAGAGCAGACTTGGCTCAAAGTCATGGTGATTCATCTGCTGCTGTTTCCTGAGAGCTGAGAGTAAATGTGTTTGCAACCAACTGGTCCCACAATAGCTTTTGCTTGTTACAAGACCAAGATGCCCAGAGAGTCACACATTCAAGGACAAAGAAGACATATATACATTGTAGTAAATCCATGAACAGGTGCATGATACATGTCACTATTATCCTGACAGTCTTTATAGAGTATTGAAGGTTGAGTCCAGATAGAGATTTTCATGCTGATGGCTTAGCACAAAAATGGCATGAGTTTTTGCTTTAAAGACTTTTTTTCAATTCTTATTCATGGGTGTATATCTGTGTGAGTATATATGCACTTGTGTCAGTGTCTGTGGAGACCAGAAGAGGGCATTGCATCCCCTGGAGATGAAGTTAAATGTGTTTGTGATATAGGATGCTGGAAACGAAACCCAGGTCCCCTGCAAGAGAAGCAAGCACTCTTAACTGTTGAACCACCTCTAAAGACCCCGGAAATGAATTTTTGGTACTTTTAACAACATAGATGAACATCAACTATTTATGTCAAATAAAAGAATCCAGAAATGCCTTCCTCCAAAGAGTATATACTTTAAAATTGAAGAATCAAACATGACAGAAAGCAAATCAATGGCTGCCTTGAAGAGGGTAATGGAGACTGATAGATGGGCAAGGGCTGGACTGAGAGGCCATGTTCACTGGACATGCTCGTTGTCTTGATTCATGCAGTATAGGCTGATAAATGTATTAAAACTCTATGTATGACCCATATTGCATACACATGGTTTATCACTGCTAAAGTTTATTAAAATTTCAAGCAATACAGGTAAAAAGACAAATCTGTTTGAAAGATGTATTTCATGGTACAAATGAGGGCAATACCAATTAAACCAGAATACATGATTAACTCAACCGTATGAGCACAGAGGGAAATTGGTATTGTTCACTTAAATATCTTCTCATCATGTACTCTCTCTATTTCTATCAACACATTATAGATTTACATTTATTTCCATTGAATTCCTGTCTATCTAACACCGTAAGAATATATGAAACTTAAACTCTGAAATCCCAGTTTGTTTTGGTACTTTTTCCTTAGTGTCTGACACCTGTATTTAATTAGGGTTTGTTGAAAGAATGAATGGATGTAGCACCAAAATTAAAAGCCTGATAAAAATCAAAAAGGGGCTTCTCCTGGTTTATCCCATCAGTAAAATAATAAGTTGTTACTCAGAACATTTGCACACGAAGATTTCCCTCACTTAGTCTTCAGTTTAATCCTTGTGGGAATTACACAGATTGAATGGGAGTTTTCTCCTTTTATGAATAAATCTGGAATTCAAGAGGTCACACCATGTGGATAGTCAAGTGACAGAGTCCTGTGAACTCAAAGTCTGGTCATAGGGCTAAAGTCTTGCATACTAGACCACAACTGATATTTTCTTTTTAGTTATGTGTGTATGTGTCTCTGTGTGGGTTTGTACATGTACTTGCAGTGCTCTTGGAGGCCAGAAGAGGGCATAGAATCCTCCGGAACTGGAGTTACAGGTGGTTGTGAGACACTTGGTGTGGGTGCTGGGACTCAAACTGGGGTCCTCTACAAGAGCGGTAGGTGCTCTTAACTGCTGAGCCATCCCTTCAGTCCCAGGGTGCTACTTTAAACCTCTTCATCATCTTATTCCTAAGTACCGAATGAATCTTGGAAATACATGCATTTTATTATTATCTAACTCTGTTCCTCTATTTCACCCTCAGAGATTTGACTTAACGGGTCTAGAATGTGGGCTATCTATTCCGTTCAAACTTTGTGTCCCTGGTTTATCTGTCTTAGTCTACAGAGCTGATTTACCTCTGACCATCCTCACTCCAAAACAAACTTCACCCTTTCCAAAAAAGTACTTGACCATATTCCTACACAGCATTCAGGGTGTCCCCAAACCTCTACCTTATTTGAAAGAGGAACTTCCCTAATAAAGAATTAAATGGCCACAATCTGTGCCTAGGGCCATGATCAGGGTGCATCTAGTGCTAGTAAACAAGAAAGTAGGAAAAGATGAAGAAATTATGTCAAAAAGCCTTTAGAGACAATTTGGCAAGACTCCTACCATAAGCCTTAAAATAAATAATACATATCCAAGATAGGAACCCCTGATTACATACTGATTTAAAATGAAGGAGTAAGCCAATAAATAAATACAAAAGGTGGGACACTTCTTTACAAGAGGCTGGCAATAAAATCAGTAAGCTTTATTTTTTATTATACTAATAATTGAATTAATAAAAGCTGAGCAAGGATGGTAAACTGAGGGGGTGAAGAGAGTTTCACAAGGAGAACTGGATATTGACGTAGCCTTGGGGTACTGCCCCACAAATTCTCATTAATTATGGGGGTGAAGATGGAAATGTTCAGACACACACACACCCAAAGTCCTTCTTCATACACAGCCCACTTTAACTGCAAGAATGTAGCAGCCATTGTAATCGGGTCAAGGATCCTGGAACTTGCTACTCCTTTATTCTCTGGAGCCACCCCTTTGCACGCTGGTGAACTCACTCTTTAGAAAGAGGCTTCCCTTTGGGAGGCCATCCCGGCTGACTTCTCCTTGGAGAGCACTCCCACATGCCTGTGACACACATTTCTCTCCTGTAGCTCAAGTCTCACTGCCATGTCCCCCTGGAGAGTAAATGCTTCTTAGCATCTTTGGTGGTCCCAGTTCTTTTGTACATTAAAATAATGCAACAGAACTGATGACAAATGGCGGGATGAATGCCCTTCATTAAGAGAAATATTGACACCAAACATTGTGTACATCTTAGTAGAGGATAAAACAGAAGCTCAAGCCAGGCAGTGGTGGCACACACTTTTAATCTCAGCACTTGGGAGGCAGAGGCAGGCAGATCTCTGTGAGTTTGGGGCTAGCCTGGTCTACAAGAGCTAGTTTCAAGATAGGCTCCAAAACTACAGAGAAACCTGGTCTTGAAAAACCCTACACACACACACACACACACACACACACACACACACACACAAGCTAAAGAAAAAACCAGAAGCTCAATTACATTACTTCTATAACTTTTAATTTAGTATGTGCCATAAAAAGATATTTTATATGCACACCCAATATAGATGCTAACAGACCTCTATAAATTTGTTGTCTTCTGGCAAATAATTACTTTTCCTTTCTTAATGCCTAAGAAATGGGACTCCAAACAAGATTAGAGTTCTGCTGGGTTAGCACAGATTGTCTTTGTGCACACACCCTCATATTTGAAGTGTGCATTAAATAATGAGTATTGCAGAGCTGTGGCAGAGGTGAACTACTCTGCAGAAGAAAGCGAGGATCCAAGGTGGCTAAAAGGAGGTTCATGGAGCAGGTGGCCACCCATAGGAAAAGATGAAAGGGAGCAGTAGAGACCTTGAGACAGAGAGGATGGAAGGGGCTGCTGGTGAGAAGACATCCTGGTTTACTGTGGACACCAAGGAAACTCCTGATGACTGAACTCAACCAAGCCTCAATATTAACACCCCACCTTCATCTCTGCCACACAACCTTTAGTAAAATACATACATTTGATAATGAATGGAATTGGGGGTTGGGGCAAGAAAGACACTTGCTAAACCACATGGCGGGGAGGAAGGAAGAGCGGCTCCACCAGGGAGCCTGCACCCTGCAGCACAGGGCTTGCACAGTCAGCTAGTGGGGACAGATGTGACTAACATGTTTCTGTCTCTATAGCCAGCATCCAGTCAATGGTCAGGATGATTGTGGTGAAGACACCTGATAATATGATGGAATACATGAGAAAACATTCTGATAGTCCAGCATCCAATCAGAAATCTGCACAAATTCATCTGGGAAAGACAGGCATTTCCAATGCTGTTTGGGAAAGCTAGTCCATTTTATTACATGAAATACTACAATTAGGAGTACTGGGTCTCTTTATAGATGGTTGTGAGCCACCATGTGGGGACCGGGAATTGAACTCAGGACCTCCGGAAGAACATCCAGTGGCTTTTAACCTCTGAGCTATTTCCCAAGCCACAGTGAGGTACCCATGGGCTGGGTCATGCTACATGCTTTTGTCTTGTTTTGTTTTGTGGCTGTTGTTTAATCAGATCTCTCTGTTATGGCTCTCCTGGCTGTTATACACACATGCTAACCACATGCTGACTAAGGAGCTTTGGTGTGTTGTGCATCAGGGTTCTTCCCTCCAAGATCCTGAGGTCTAGAGTCATAAATTAATGTACAGTCAATAATGAAATACTGTGTTTTAGGAGAATACTCTGGAACCCTAAATTATCCCAACATTGTTTCTGAAATCAACCGAATAAAATCTGAGATGCACATGATGGCTAAGAGCTTTCTCTTAGAGCAATGACTTGGGAGTTGGAATTCCTAGAGAGATTTGGGTGCTAGCCAAGGGTTCAGACCTGAGACATTATTAAACCCATGCTCAGACTTGTCACATATTCTAGACAAAAGCTTTAAAGGGGGAGAAAGCATCTTCTGGGAACATGCTGAGTCCTCTGCATAGGGGAAGAAAAATGGGCAGGCTTCATCCAGGGTTAAGGGAAGGAGGGAAATGCAGGAAAGGGAGCAAGGAGGGAAAAATAACTCCAAGGATTTGAAAAATCATACTATTTTTTATTTATCTAAAATTATATATGTAATTTTAGGTAAGTCTATGTACACACACACACACACACACAAACACACATATGTATATTACATGAGATAACCCTACTTGGGCTGGCAATGTTTTCCCAAAGAACCGTAGATGACTACTGAACAAAAACCCCATTACCAAGCATGAGAAGCCCCCTTTTGAGTTGTTGTTCAAGGCAGTCCAAGAGACTCCCAAAGCAATACAGGCTATTACTGTTGACTTTGGTTGCCTCCCACAGGTTGAAGGTTGACTCTGAGGATCTAAGCTAGATCTGACCTGAAGGCCTCCTCTCTGAGGATTAGCTTTCACAGTACCAGAAGGGGCTGTGTAAGATGCCAAGAGAGCAACCAGCCGGCATACTCAGCTGTGACACCTATGAGCTGCTTCAACGAACTGAAGAGGTAATGGTGGCATTTATATCTTGGTGTTAGCTAACAGCTGTCTAGCTGGACTTAAGGCTTACTCAACAGGAGGGAAAGAATGCCTGGTACTGGAAATCCAGCTAAGTACCTGCGGCTATTGAGGTCATGGAGTTTAGAGGAAAATTTCCTACGACCATTTTAGCAAACCAGCATAATTCCCAACTGCATTCTAAATGTTTATGCGTATACCCGCAGAAAAATGCGGGTCCCTCCCCTTGTCAAGGAAACACGTTTGTGGAGCAGAAGGAGGACCTGACAGACAATCACAACTTGGCTATCACTGAGAGAACACCTGATTATAGGGTGCCCAGCCCCAGCGGACACATCTACAACACAACTTCAGCACCGAAGGCTTGGAGGACATCACAGTAAAGGGAGAAGAAAGATTCTATGAGCCAGAGGACCGGAAGCCTGCTGCGAGATTGTGTGTGATCCTAGAAATGCTGGGGGACCTTTAACCACGGTATCTCGGAACATGTTCAATGGGTGGTGGAGTGTGTGCACACCAGTGTTCTAGCCTCCAAGAGCCTGAAACATAGAACTTAGAATAACATAAAGCAGATAACAGGGCACCATGAGTTGAGGCTTGAGATTCAGATTACTCTGGTACTCTAAATTACCCTAAGGTAATAATATGAAATGAACCCAAAGACACTCTGAGGTGCAGCTACCAAGTGCTACAGATAACTAAGGATTTCCGAGTGTGCATGTACGAGAGAGTCTTCCCTGGGGACAAGCCCCTAGTTGCTTATTCAATACCAAGTGGTCAGCCCTGGAACCATGTACTTAGAACACACGCTGCATGTACTCAGAATACTCTCTTTGTATACTTAACAATACCAGAAAAGAAGCCATGCATTTCAGGGAGAGTATGGGAAGGGTTGCGGGGAGGAAAGGGAGTGATGGAAATCTGGCAATTAAATTTTAGAAAAGGTCAAACTTGAAGTATATTATCCTATAAAATCCTGCAGAAATGTTTGTAGGTTATCATCTGGACTGCTGTCTGTATTTCCACACTAAGAACCCATATTTACTTGTTTGCCTCTGATCGAATTAAAAGTCTCGATTGCTCTCTTCCAAAGTTCTAACCAGTTAACAGCCAGGATTCCATGCAAGCAGAATCCAATTAACATATCTAATACATTCATCAACTATTAATTTAATTAGAGCATTCCACAAATTGCCATCATGTACCCGAAGCTGGCTGAGTGCCTCGAATACTTCAGGGAAGTCACGTTTGCCACAGACTTGCTTTGTGTCTTTAGAGATGCAAAATTACAAGCGAGAGAAAACCCTTCAAAACCAGTTTTACACTCCTAAGATATTAGGAGATATTGGTGCTCTCTTAAGACATTCAGGCCATTGGCTGACTTCTGCTGTGTTCTCAACCATTCTTGCCACAGTT
>JAQHUG010000084.1:5454139-5481087 GCA_028555095.1 Dicrostonyx torquatus
GTTACTGGGTTTAAAATGACATTGATGACTATATAAAGGCCCTTTCTAGTAACTAGTTGACGCTGGTACGATCCCACTCTCTCACCCCTGCTCATCACAGACAATATATTCTGCTCACAAGCCAAGGCCACACTTATGTTTCTTTCCTCTCCCCAGAAGACTGACTTTCAGGAATGGAGAGTTGCCTCATCAGTCAACAGTGTTTGCTGTTCTTGTAGAGAACTGTGGTTTAATTCCTAGCACCTACATGATGGCTCACAACCAGCCACGGCTATGGTCTTAGGTGATCTGGCACCCTCTTCTGGCTTCCATGGGCACTGCATGCACGTGGGGCACATACAGACATGGCGACAATCACCTATACACATAAACTAAAAATAAAAAACATCTTTAGAAACATTTTAAAAAAAGATTGACTTTTACCAAAGCCTGGATATTGAGTTCCTTGCCTGGATGTTGTACCTTGCTTCTCCCACTCCTTCCTTAGTCTTTATTCTCTGCTAAATCTAGAAAATGGTTAGACTTTCACTGATAATTTGGCACAAACTTCACAAACATAGTTAGAAACAAGAAGAAATTAGCGTATTGTCCCAGCTCCTAACGAGCAGCATGCACTGTAATTAAACCCTTCCTTTTCTTCAGCATCCGGCCCCCTCCAACCTCCCTCTCCCTCTAATTCCCATTTCCCCAGGGACGCCCTCCTCTTGCAAACTTAAACGTGGCAATTACTTTATCCAGAGAAAGCCAGCAGCACACTCGTGGCTCCAGTTGTTATCCCCTGCCCTCTCTCAACTCTGCCTCCGAGAGGATGTTAATTACTGCTGACAGACTCCACCGGTAAAAGTACCTGGTGTGCTGAGCCCTGGGACAGCAAGATTGGCTCAAATGAGCTCTGTGGGTCCTTTGCAAGCCTCATGCTGCAAGAGGAATTTGATTGACTTCAAGACAATGGAAAACATGCAGAAAGGTGATCTGGCAAGAAGGGAAAGATCCACGTGGGATGCCCAGAGGTCCAGAGACTTTGGCTAGTCAAAGTTCTATACAATGGTGTCGGTAATTACTCCTCATACCACGGGTGCTGGAATTAAACGACAATGAATGCAGGTGACCCAATCAAGTGTTGAGCCCAGGACAAATACCTAGTGAGTTGTCCCCAAGTTCCATCTGTTTCCAGCTTCAAACACAGAGAGGGGAGACTTTCTCGTTAGCCAGCCCTGTTGTGTTGCAGTTTGAAAGAGAAATGTTCACCACAGGCTCATGTTTGAACACGTGGTCCTGAGTTGGGGGCTCTGCCTGGGGACTTCGGGAAACTTGTAAGAGGTGGAACCTTGCTAGAAGAAGTTTGCCACGAGGTGGGGGATCTTTGAGGGCTTATAACCTGACCTTACTTCCTGTTCTTGCTCTTTGCTTCCCGTGTGTGGATGAAATGTGGCCAGCCAGCTTCTGGGCCAGCTGCATGGCCAGCCTCACGCTCCTGCTGCATACCCTCTTCACTGGGATGGACTCTGTCCGCTTGAAGCTGCAATAATCCCTTTCTTTCCTAAGTGGCTTTTTGTGAGAGAAGTTTACCACGGCCACAGAGAAGTAATCAATACAAGCCTGGATCAAAGAGCAATGCCTGAAAACACTAGCTCAACTGCAGTGGCTCCCTAACATTGCCACGAGAGACAGGAAATGCAGTATATTTAGGTCATAGCTCAGGGTCAGCCCAGCTTTTCAAATCTCAGCTACTAGTTTTCCCAGTCCTTTACTATGTCAGAAACTTAAACCTGATATGCACATTCAATTCGACACTGCAGTGCTTCTTTTGATTTCATGTTGAAATCCAGCCAACATTTTACAACCAGAAAAAAAAATAATAGTGTGAAAAATGCACCAGGCCAGAGAGATGGTTCAGCCAGTGCGGGTTCTTGTTGCCACATCTGATGGCCTGATTTTGATCCCCCAGGATCTATAAGGCAGAAGGAGAATCATCCCTCAGCACTAGTGAGCCTGAGGAACTGGGGGGGGGGCGGATCTCAAGGTCAAGCCCACCTAGGCTGCATAATGAGATCTAATCTGACAACAGTCAAGCAAAAAAAAGTTTCCTTTCTGTTAAGAAGTGCGCACAGACAGACTTGAAGAAGTCTGAAGGCTCAGCCGCCTACCCAAATCGTGGCCATGCTTTCCTTATGAATTGTTTGCTGTTCCCAGAGAACCTCACAGTGACCTTTCTCTGCCATCCTGACTCGGACAATCATAGCCTTGTTTTGCCCCCATGTACTTTGCCCAGTGCTTGGTGCGTTCTGCTTTGTGTCCCCATTATCCTAGGTCTGGATAAAATGGGAAGTGAGATGACCAGTGAGGACGTGGGCGCGCAGAAAGCTGGTGCGATATGACTCTGGTTTCTGCTCACTTTATTCCTTGCCTGGTCCCCCAAAATATCCTTTATTCCCAAGGTTGGGCATTTAGAAAAAGCCCCCATTTCCTTAGGGTCTTAAAGAAAAGTGCTTCTGGCTAGAGAGCGAGTCATTATTCTTGTCTCTGGCAAGAGGAACAGGTGGCTTTTCCCTTGACTTTTGACTGTGGTGCCTGTTAACTTAGCCTCTAGGCTCCCTCAGTCCCAGTCCGCAAGCCCCCTTTCTCCTGTTCCCATCTAACCCCGGAAATCTTTCCCCTGTTGCTTCCCCTTGCTTTCCCAGGAGACAGCCTTGGCAGTTGGAATAAACTTTACCTTTTTCCCACAGTGTGGATATTTTGGTTTCTTTACTGTACCCATTTTCATTCAGTCCTCAGGTAATTTTTGTATTTTAATTTTTAATTCATATTTTTATTTTGGTTTTCTTTGTCCATGTGCTCGGGTACCATGAACATGCCATGGTATACTTGTGAAGGTCAGAAGACAACTTGCAGGAGTCAGGTCTCTCCTTCCACCATAGGGATTGGTCTCAAGAAATAAGATTTGGTGGCAAGCACCTTTTCCTATTAAGCCATCTTGCTGGCCCAATCTTTAAAAGTCTAAGTATTTTCCCTATTAACTAATGTAGCGTAGTACTTGCTTTTCTCACTTCTGTGAGAAGATATAGAACAAAGCAGGATAACAAAGGGAGTACGGATGTTGGGTCCTACTCTGAGAGGACAGAGTGCCACGCTATACTGCAGTCAGGAAACAGAAAGCAGGAATGCTATGCTGAAGCTCAGCATGCCTCTTCTTTTGACTTAGCCTGGCACCTCTGCAAGGCTATGGTGCTGCCCACATGCCAGGTGGGTATCCCCAGCATAGTGAACACACTCTAGACTCCTTCACAAACATGCCCAGAGATTTGCCTCCTTGGTGACTCTAGATTCTGTCATATTGACAATATTAACCATCACAGGCCCTGTTTTGCTTTAATACACACACACACACACACATATATATGTATTGTATTATATTTCCCCAAACATTATTTATTCACTTATTTTATTGCCATATGTTTGTTTGACATAGCACTGGGTCTCATAAGAACATTGTCATACAAGTAATTAATGTAGTTCATACAATTTCTTTTTCAACATAATTTTATCAATGAGCTTATTAGGAGAAACAGAGAGCCTGGGTAATGAGTGACATGGAAGGTTAGAACTTAGAAGTCTGTATCATCTTAACAAATGACAATGAATATTTAGAGGAGCTGCAGGCCACAGGGAAAGGACCGCGTTTCTATAGTAACTAATTTAGGATGATGAGCACATGCTCCTCCACAGTAGCTTAGGCACGTCTCATGTTCACATTCAGCTCTGACGCCAAAGCTGTGATTCCCTGTCACCAACCATCCCTAATTATAAAGGAATGGCTTCAACGAGCAAAGACATAGCGATGCCCCGTAGGACAACCTCAGTGATTGCAGCACCGAGGAAAGCAGAAGGTACGAACGTCAGAGTGGTCTGAGTCGCTGCAAAAGCCTGGAAGGGGTTTTTCATTTTTGCTGCAACCAAATAGTCGACAAGAAACAATAAGAAGGAAACAGAATTTATTAGCTCATGGATCGAGGCTACTGCCCATCGTGGTGGGGGGAGGCACGGTGACAGGTAGTTCTACGGAACAGAAGGGTAAACTAGGATTTTTCACCCATTGGTGGTGCAGGAATCGGGGCTGAAGTAGGGAGCAGAAACAAATCAGGAATCAGGATGAAACAAGAAGCTAGGATTCGACAGGAACTGGGGCTGACACTAAACAGGAAGCAGAGCTGGTACAGAAAGTAGAGAAAGGACAGCAGGAGAGTTGGGCTGTAAAACTCAAGGTCCAGCCCCAGATATCCACTGCCTCCAATTGGGCTCCACATCCTAAAGATGAAAGACCAACTCCTTCCAACTAGGCTTCTCTTCCTAAAGGTTCCATAACCATGCCCCCAGCTAGGGACAAAGTATTTAAACACATGGGTCCATGGGAAACATTTCGCATGTAAACCAAAGCAGAAGGTGAGCAGGACACTGGACTGGGTTACATAGTCATAGGAAGAAGAAAGGAAAAACAATAGCCATGGGGGCTACTGACTGATGTAACACGACCATTGGATTATTTTATAGCTGGACATCACGTGACTATTCAAATACTAAAAACATAAAACCAATCAAAGACAGCTGCAACCAACGTGGCTCCCCGAGATGTTACCTGATTGTCCTTTTTCCCATTAAAATGGCACCTCTCCACACCACTATCTTTGCAGAGCTGCCCTCTCCCATCATGCAGCTGATACCTTATCACTTGTGAAGAACATCATATAAGGAACAAAAGGAGAAGTAACATTTATTCCTGTAGACTTCTGACCCATCCCTGGGGTTTCCTGTTTTCCCCTTTGCTCATGAATAATCTTCCCTCCATTAAAATTTGCTCATTGAACAAACTGCCCAAGCCCAGGCTATGATAATGAGAAACCCACCCTTCCTGAGTATTCTTATACTCTGCAATAAAACTTGCTCCTCATTCCTTACTCTCTCTCATTTTTTTAAAGAAAATCTTTCCTTGAGAATGCTAGGAACCTGGGAACATTAGGTGAGGACCTCACTCTGGTCTATTTCTAAGAAGTCCCTAGCCTCGTCTACTGATGTAGTGATATTTCATTTGTATTTAATAAATAAAGCTTGCCTGAAGATCAGAGGGTAAAACAGCCACCCTGGTCAACCTTACAGACCAGGCAGTGGTGACACACATCTTTAATCCCAGTAGCCACACTAAATCCCAGTTTGTTATAGAAAACAGGTGGTAGTGGTGCATGCCTTTAATCCCAGCCCTAGAGAGAAATATAAGATGGGAGGAGACAGTTCTCATTCTCAGTCTCATTCTGAGGAGTCCCGGAGGCAGGATGACCATTTTCAGACTGAGGTAGAGATAAGAGCCAGTGGCTGGCAGCTTTGGTTTTCTGGTCTTCGGGTTAAAGCCCAATATCTGTCTCTGGGTTTTTATTAATCGTGCTACACACTGGGAATAAATAATGACTCCCTCCTTCCACAGAGTACCAAGTCCCGAGAGCAATGACTACTGTGACCTGTGAAATGCCCTTATTCATTTTTCAGTAAGTACAGCAGCAGGTACTCGTAGACTTCCTGCAAGCATTGATTCCGTAATATAAAGTCTTCCTCAGGCACTGAACACCCAGATGCGCTTCCACACACCTCGAACCTTAACTTCATGTGTCAGAGAATCCGGAACCCCTAGGATCTAGAACTAGTTCTTGGAAGACCAGCAACTTTCTCTGTGAACACATTGCTGCACTGGAATTCTCAAGAGATGAGCAGAACTCCCATTAGATGGCACGTGCTGCCTATAAACTGTTTAGTGATCCGTTAAATGTCCATCATCACAGGCATGTCTAACCAGGATCTGAAATCCTCATAAGAAAGGCAGTCTTTTACAGAAAGACATTTTCCTTCTGTGTCCAGATGTCCCTGGGTAAGATCTTTCAATGATGTGTGCGTGCGTGTGTGTGCGTTCGTGCATGTGTGTGTGTGCGTGTGTGCGTGTGTGCATGCACATGTGTCCATATTCAAGCAAGTGACAGGCTGAAGTTGAGCATAATGCTCAGTCACTCTCTATATTTTTGAGAAAGTTCTCTTTCACTGAGCTCGCTGATTTGGCTGAGCTGACTAGACAGGAAGCCTCAAGAATCCTCCTGTCCCCTTCCTCTCCCTGGTGCCGGGATGTCAAGCACACACTGACACACATGACCTTCTCATATAGGAGCTGAGGATGCAAACTCAGGTCCTTGTGCTTTCCCAGAGAACACTTGACAAGTCAAGTCATCTCCCAGTGCAACAGCACTTGTTAAGCAACCAGACTGCATCCATCTGTCCTCAATTCTATAGAGAAGTCTGCTTCTCTTCAGCCTGTCATACTTCCCTCTCGTCTCTGATTATCACTTGCTCCTGGCACAGATTCCACCTAGTAAAAGGCAGCATGGCCTTTCCTAGAGATCCAGTATTGATTCCGGAATGCCTTCACCTGTCCCACAGAGGTGATCTCACTGTGCTTAGGCATTCGTCTTCTGCTTCAGCCTGGGTATCTTTTTGCCTCATCTCTTTTTATAGAAATTTGACTCAAAGGACTCAGTCTTAGTTATCATGAGCAACTGATTGCCACTGAAAAGGAAGCATCACTGTGATAACTATAGAGGAAGAGGGGCTTGTCTTTAATAAAAACACAGACTCTGACCCACGTCTGAACAGTTACAGCCATAACTGACACCAAGCAGTTTGATAAGTTGTAGTCAAGGATTTTGTCTTGTGTAGCTCTTTCCTACAAATTGAAACTGCCCCATCCCAGTTTCTTTATCTTTTGTTTGTTGGTAGCAACCTGGAATTCTGTGTTCTTTCTTTTCTTCCTATAGTGTTTTGTCCTGGGAAGTCTGCACTGATTCTTATCGTTTAAATATCAATGTAAATATTTCCTCAGGGAAAACTTCCTTGACTATACAGGATGTTTTGTATCAATTTCCCCCAACCTAGAAATCATATCCTAGAAGGAAGAACCTTGAGACATAGGGTGTTCTAAAGGCAAACTTGCTGAGATTCAGGGAGTAAACAACTCAAAAGTCTCAGGAAGTCCCTAAAATTGACCAGGCACATAAGTTATCTCCCCTACAACAACCTAAGTTATAGAAGCAGTGACAACCCCTGGGGAGGAGACTTGACTAGCTAACCTGCCAAGCTATCTGCAAGCTGTACAGAGATCGCCATGGTTGCAGCTTCTGTGAGTTGTTACCCATGTTGAGGTGGACCTGCAATGACATAGCTGCCTCTGAGTCATCTATTTTCCAATAAGTAATCACTCACCAATACTCCTGCTAGTAACCCCAATAAACTAATTGGCTCACCAAGTTAGTCTTTGGTTATATAACTATTTTGACCTGTAATTGTTAAGTTTCAAACCCAGGACAAATGGATGAGGTGCCTGTAAAAGTGGGGGCATCCATGTTCTCTCAGAATCTCTCAGTCTCTACCTGTTACAGGATATGGCTTTTACAACCCACCCTGTGCCCTGAACTCTCCAGCCCAGGCTCTAGGCTTTCCCTTTCACCAGAGTCATATAAATAAGACAGACATGTTGGTTGCCCTCCCCTGTTGGACCTTTGACCTCCCAGCTGCTGCCCCTGGTTCCCCTCTCTCTCCTTTCCTTTCCCCTCCCTATCTCTCCATGTAATTTAGCTAAGTCTGGTCATGTCCACTCAGAATTCTCTCAGGTGTGTCTGCCTCTGGCCATGCTCTCCTTTTGTCTACAATACATTTTCTCTTCCACCATCCCTACAAGCGGACATGTTCTTCGCTTTCCTTCTTGTTTTTTTTTTTTTTGTCAATTCTTTTTTTCAGCTCCCTTTATGGGATAAGTGGACACTTGTTCATGTCTCTCCAGGAACAGCAACACACAACATCTTGTTTCATCCTGCATTCTCCTCTCCTCCAGTCTGCATCAGCCATGACATCCTACCAGTTTCCTTCCCTGCTGTCAGCAAATTCTGACTGTATTTTGGTGTTTATTTTTTGTTTGTTTAGACCGGTCTCCTGGAACATACCTTAGCAAAGAGAACAAATCTTCACAGTTTTATCAACTCAACACATTGACTAGGTGATGACGTGCCCAGGCACGTCTAAAATCATGTTTAAAAGTTCCCTGAATTGAGAGGTACAACCTCACTTTCAGATCTGGAATTTTAGTGAAAATTTGACAAATACTGAAAGCAGCTGCAACGCTACTTTCTGATGCTTCTAGAGAAAGTTGGAAGCAGCTGCCCTGTTTCTGCCTGGTGCTAGGAGTATTCACTCATGGAATCCTGACACAACATAGAAGAAATCACACCTCTCTAGTCTACCTGATAAGTTGGAGAGGAAGCCCAGACAAGCTTTGATAACCACCAGTCCATGCTGTTATCTCTTCAGTTAATCTAGCCCAGCATCAAGACACATGAACTGGGAATCCAGTCTGCAAGAGGTAGCTCGGTCCCAGGGCAGTCCAGTAGCGATGTCTGGGGAGTAGTTATTAATCAGACCCATACAGTAGAAAGAACAGGCCCCGATGCTTCCGTCTGAGATCCTGATCCCCCAAGTTGATAGACACTATGAAGTGACTACGTTATCTTACTACTATGAACATTGCCTTGTGATAAAATAGTGGTTTCTGGAACACATGCGTGAATCAGATGATTAAGACCATCTGCTGAAAATGACTTAGCACCCACCATGGGGAAACAGATCTGAAGTCCTGGGTTCTAGTCCCAGCTAAGCCCTAATGTGTCATCTCACTGGAAGAAAACCTTTCCGACTGAGTTTCTACTTCCTCGTGTATACCAGGGTGTGCAGGTAAGAACAGGAGTCCCAGCAACCACAGGACGCTCAGTAGCCAGAGGCAGAGATTCTTTCTTCCTGTACTGTACTAGTTGTTTGTCTCATTGCTGTGACAGAATGCCACCTAAGACACAGTTTAAAGGAGGAAGGGTTTGTTCTGCCTCACAGCTCCAGGGAATCACAGCAGGGACGGCGTGGCGGCAGGAGCTGGAGGCCAGCTGACCAAAGTGCACCCACAGTCAGGAAGAAAGGTGTTGACATGAAGCTGGGCTGGACTGTAAAACTTCAGTGCATCTTCCTGTTTCCATGACTTTATTCTTCCTGGGAGACTCCACCTCCTAAGTGTTCCAGAACCTTTCCAAACAGTGCTTCCATCTGGGAACCAAGTGTGCAAACCCAGAAGTCTTTGGGGAAACATTTTCCATTGAAACCTGAACAAAGCACGTGCTCTGGAGAGCTCAGGGAACGTAGAATTCAGGAAGCTGCATAGAACACTATGTTCCTTGCTTTCAGAATCACAGGAAATAATCCGTCTTTGGCCCCACAGACTTAACAGATAGAAGAGCCTATGCAAGGGCAGGAGGACAGCTGACAAAGGAAGAGCTTCTGTGAGTTTCTGTTTCACAGTGGAACCATTTTCATTAATTTTATTTTTAATCCACTGAGATGGTGAAATTTCTACAGAAGAAATGCAGATGAGTATTTCTACCGAATCAACTCAAGAATTTTCAGAATGGACCCAGGACCATAACAGTATTGCGGTAGGGAGATGGATCTTCCCTCTGATCAGAAGACTAGATTACCTGTACAAACCAGAACTCTGGCCTCATTCTGAAGATCTTTAAGAGCCATGCTTGGCCACAAATACAAGACCGGCTGCCCCCTATTTCATATGGACTGCAGATATCACCAGTTCATCACAGAACCATTTCTTTTATACACATGTCAGGCCCTGCAATCCTCTTCCTGGCACAATCCTAAGATGACACAGAGGGAGGACCTCTGTGCACAGTGTTGGTAGGGATGAGCATACAAATTAACACAAGTATTATAGAAAATGGCATTCCCTCAAAACATAAATCTAGAAATAGAGCATCCTATGACCTTAGATTCTACTCTGATGTATTCAGAGTATATTCAGCTGTTCTTACAAGTACCTGCTCCATACTGAAATCAGGAAGCTAGAGGGATGTCCGTCCCCACAGTTCACTACAGCGCCTTCCATGACATCCAAGACATGGAAGAATCAATTCATTAATGCATAAATGTAGAAGAAGCATGTGATTTAGACAGACAATAAAATCCTATTATTCCATAAAAAGCAAAAATCCTATCATTTCCAGCAACTTGGCTGAGCCTGGAGGGCATTATGGTAAGTAACAGGAGCCAGACACAGAATGCCAAGCATCTTGTGCTATCATTCATCTGTACAATCTAAAATAGTTTGTCTCATAGGAAGTGAGAGTGGGGCAAAGGTTACCGGAAGCTACAGAGGGAAAAGGGTGAGGAGGTAGATGGGTACACATTTGCCATCCAACAGATCTTAGGAGCGCAAATGTTCTAGCACCTGACAGGGTGAACACAGCCAATCATCTACGCTTTGGATTTGTATAGCGATGGAAGAGAGATTTTGAATAATCTTACCTTGAAGAAATAACTACGGTTTATATGATGGATGCATTAATTGTGTGATTGAGCATTTTACAGTGTGTGCTTGAATAGGAACACACGCTGTACTTGGCAACTGTGTACAAATATCCATGTCAACTTAAAGCAAAGCTTGGATCAGGGAGATGGCTCCGTGGGTGAAAGTTCTTGCTGTCAAGAGTTTAAACTCCTGGACCCACAAGACCTCTCAAAAAGGTGACTGTAGTTTTATTCAGGTAAAAAGAATATATATGTATATATATACATATGTACATATGTATGTATATATGTGTGTGTATATATATACATATATATACCCATCCAGATGTGAGCTTGGAGTGGAAAGATCCCTCAGGGCTTCACAGCTTCACTCATGGTGCTGCACACAGCTGGAATTGGCTCCGTTCTGAAGTGATGGCTTCCCAGACAGACAACTCTATTTAATGCAGCCTCCACCTTCTACTGAGTTCAGCTTCAGTGTTTTAAACATGAGAGTAGTGCTGTGAATTTCTGAACTGTTCAAGGTGAATCTTGTTCTTCATCTGGACACCGCTCCAGACCCTTGCAGACAAGGATCTTATCTACATTTATTCTTCCTTTGAGCCTGAGCAATGCTGCTAGGTCTTTTAGATTGCTGTAGAAATTACCAGAATGACTGGGGAGGTTCCACAGGAAGAAGTCCAGGCAAGGACAAAGACTGCCTCTTTAGCAAGGGAAGAGAGCTGTGTCCTCCCCAGAGAAGAATCAGAATAAAATGCTTGGGCGTTGCTGCTCCTGGTTCCTTCTCCTATCCTGAAGGGGCATGGTGAATAAAATTAGCTGTCCAAATTTTGAACAGATAGAAAGAATTCCTTTACCATATCAGTACCTTGTTACCATGGGTATATTATTGAGGCAAATGGAAGTCCTCATTTGGAAGAGGATTAGGGGCTTCTATGAATAAGAACAGCATGTGCAGGTCACAGCAGGGATCACAATTCCAGGGCCAGTTAGTTCCCCACTGGTGTCAGAGTGTCACCAAGCACATACTGGGGTCAGAGAGCAAACCGTCTACAGAATAGGATAGTGACATCCAATTTTCTCCATGTCGTGTCTATATCTGATTTTCCTTCGGTAATTCCTCGAAGGGTCTGAGGGGCACACAGTTTACCTGGTGTGGTGTGAGGCACTTCAAGGCTGACTTCTGGATCTGGGTTAGAAGTGGAAAGAGCTCCCAAGAAATTCAAAGGACGATTCAATGCCCCAAACCCTCCAAGTAGCTTCCCAAGGGTAGTGCATTGGTAAGAACAATGTGTGGTAATTCTGGTCCTGTGTTACATCAACTTGGTGACTTTGAAGAGGTCACCTGCCTTCCCAGTCTTCAACTGTTTCTAATACATAGCAACCAATACTATGCTATTCCAGCCTACCTAACATGTCATTCTAGGTGCTGAGGCTCCACAGCACAGGGGAGCAGCTCATGCCCCACATCAAGTATTTGCAGGCAGCAAACAGAGTTTTGCTCCAGTGACCTGGAAGAGAATTAGACACCTATGCATTTATCTTTGGAGTCCAAGCATCTTCAGCAGTGGCAGTCATCTCCTAATGGCATGCCTAAGGTCACTAGTGCTAAGAACTCTCTTCAGGCTTGGCAAGCTGTTTCTGAAGGATCTGAAGAGCTTGTTGTTCAAGTCCCTAAAACAAGAGAGGCCCACCATCCTTAAGCTTCCTTATCTGCATGTGCACTTTCTCCTGTTTGACACATTTGGATATCCAGCTACCCTGAAGGTATAACTGAAGGACAGCGTATGCCTATGATTACAGACAAGGACCAAAGGATGCATTTAGCTTCTTGTATATTCCTTGTACCCTTATTCAAATGATACATGCACACACACATACACACTCACATACACACTCACACACATACACAAATGCCTATCACAGAATCAGAAACTATTTCCTTTCCTAGCAGTGGAGGAAAGGGAAGAATTGACTGCCTTATGGTTAATTAGATTTTTTTGGGTGGGGGGAATACAGAGCATATTAGAATGAGAGATGGCAAGCTGATCCATAATTTATCATGCATACAAGTAGATAAACTCTTATCTATATTTTCTCATTCATAATGGGACAAGAGGCAAAGAAAATTAACAAATGGTATTTTTCTAATAGCAGCAGTTTCCCATATGGCATATTGGTGCTCTATTTCTGACTAAAGAATATGGGAACACATTTTAATTCCACAAGGAAGGTCTTTCCTCTATTTGAAACACATTGTTCTATTCTGGGTTCTTTGTCTCCCAAAACTTTTTTCAAGGCGACAATCTGATGTCGCCTGTATGTGAACTCTTTCTAGATTCACTTGGTCATTGAAACTTCCTCAAAGAAGAAACCTATGATGGCAGGGTTCCTCTGCTCACCTACCCCCCCTCCGTCTCCACCCCTGCTTTCCTGGACAGGCTGAGGGTTCTCCAGTCATTCCACGGGCCTATAGTCAAATGTCTTGGTTTCTTCATTTCATTCCCATTGTACATTTAGAAATCTGTGCTATAGAAACCAAAGACTTCAGAGCACTGCCTGAAACTCACACAGGAAAGAAGAGAACAAAGGAGAATATCTAAACATTCTTAAAGCTACCATGGATCAGATAAGAAGAAACAAATCAAAGAAATACAGTCAAGTGTCTCCTGTGCTGCTAGAGCTGGAATTGGCATAAAGGGCCTATAAGGAGAGTGGGGATGGGCCAGGTAGTGGTGGTGTACGCCTTTAAACCCAGCATTTGGGAGGCAGAGGCAGGCAGATCTCTGTGAGTTCGAGGTCAGCCTGGTCTACAAGAGCTAGTTCCATGACAGGCTCCAAAGCTACAGAGAAACCCTGTCTCAAAAAATAAATAAATAAAAAATAAAGAAAGAAAGAAAGTAAAAAGAGAGAGCCAATGGAGGGAGGCATAGAGAGAGGAAATTCAGGGAAGCATAGAGAGAGCCAATGGAGCATAGACAGGATAGGTGAGGGGGATGAGAGTGTGGACTTCCCACACCCCTCTCAAAGGCATCAGCTAAAGGAAGACAGTTTCCAAACTGTTCCTATCAGGGCAACATAACACTCAGAAAAAAACCCAACAGAGGCTGAAGGTAGAAAAAAAGCCAGAAAAATCTCAATATCATTTTTTTCAGTAAAACATGGAAATACAAAATAAATTGAAAACTAACTTAATTTAATGCCCCTTTAAAGGAATAATTTACCGTGAGCAACAGGAATTATTATCCAGGCAAGTACCAAGGATGCAACATTCAGAAGCCTCCCTATAGCAACTTGCCCATAAATAGACACAAGAGAAATACGCAGCCAGAAGAGGAAAATTAAAGACACATTACAGTTAAAAGCCTTGCTAATCTGTGAAAAATGTCATCGCCTCAATCCTGGAAATAAAAATCTACCTGAAATCTACTGCCAGCGCTATACTCAGAGCAAAAATATGTTCTGCTAAGTAAATCTGAAAGTGTGAAATGATGTTATCTGGGGCCCGGGAGCCAGCGCAGTGTTTAAAGTACTCGCTCTGGAAGTAGGAGGACCCAGAACCCATGTAAAAAGCAGACTCAAGTTTATAATCCCATTGTTGAAGAGGCAGAGGCAAGAGGAACCCTGGTACTCATGGGGCACCCGGCCTAGCTGAATCAGTGAGCCCCAAGGGGAAGAACACCAGAGAATAAGTCCTGGCACACGCACACATGTATCTGTGCACACACACAAATATTCACACACATATACACATGTGTCCACACTTAAAATGTTATCATTAGAAGGTTCTGGATATTCTGAGCATTAAATAGGACAAAAACCATGTAAGATACAAGGGATTAAACACAAACAATATGAGGAAAGACAGGATTAAACGTCATTAACTGAAAACATAATGAGGATAATGTGGTTTGCTTCAAGATTCTAAGGGAAAATGGAATGTTTATAAAATCTTAGCAGAGTTTGGCAAGCTGACTGCTTATGAAGAACCAAATTGACCCAGGATTTTACAAAATCAAATTAGAAAGATATGTTGTGAAGACCTTAGTTCTAGGGTCTGGAGAAATAGCGAAGCCGTGAAAACCTCTTGTGTTTCCGAAGGACCTGTCTCCCTTGCCAGCACCCACATCCTGAGCTCACAGCCACTTGTAGGTCCAGTTCCAGTGAACTATCAGCCAAATCTGGCCTCCCGGGGCCTCGGCACACTTGTGCACACACACACAGACACACAGACAACTGGAAATGAAAGGACTATTTGAAAGCCCTATTCCTATTCCTAATAACAAAACACAGGGCATGTTTGACTTAAGTTTACCTGGAAATATATAAATATTTAATTAGAGACAATTATCATTAAAGGCAAAAAAGCTACAAAATGTTTAAGTTGGAGCTTTTGTTTTCTCCCAGCCTGATTGCTAAATCTGACCCGATCATCTTGGTAGAAGCCCTGCTTTCTGTGGAGCTGAGCCCAAGGTTAAAATCAGAAAGGAAAGAAAACCTGAAGAAACTCCGAAGGGACACACTGCCAAGTGCCAAAATGCATTTGAGTGTTTGGTTATGAAATTGCACTAATGGCAGCTGGGGTGTGGTTCAGTTTGTAGAGTACCCACTGGTCGTGCACAAAGGCCTGCCTGGAGGTTGTTCCCCAGGACTACACAAACTGGTCATTGTAGCCTATGACTGTCATCCCAGCACTCAGGATGCAGAGGAAGGCGGGAAGAGAAGTTCAAAGTCATCCTTGGCTCTAATATAGTGAGTTTGCGGTCAGCCCCTGGGCTATGTGAGACCTTACCTCAGAAAAAAAAATCTGCTAATGAAAGCAGAGTGCTCAAGCAGGGATGGTGTTTGAGAAGCAGATCCAAGAATATAACAGAAATTGGTGCAGATAAATGTGACATTTTAAAATAGTAAAGGATGGATTTTCAATAAATTATACTGGGATAGCTGGCTGAACGAAGGCAAGTTACATCTCTGTCTCAGCAAATATCTTAAAATAACTGTGAGTTGATTGAATAGTTAATGTTAAGAAGGAACTGTGAAATGAGCTGGAGAAACTTGTTTACATGATTTCAGGGTAAAAGGGATTTCTAGACATTAGATGCAGAAACTATAGCTAAAAGAACAGATGTCTGCTGCTAGGTAGTGCCCCTGAGACATGTCAGGGCAGACATACCCACCATCCCTCAGCAAGATGATTACCTGAACAAGCCCAGCACAGGGACAGCTAATTGGCGTGCCAACATCCTCAAGGTAAACCCCACATAGTACAGATGAAGAGCGACCAGGGATCAACGGCCACAGACCAAGGAAGAATCAGTTTCCTCCAGGGACCAGCTGCTACATAGGATGTCCAAACCTAGACATGTACATATACAGATAATGCCAAATGGAATCATAGGGCATATGTGCTTGTATGCCCCCCATACATTTGCATGCTACGGATGTACACATATATAATAATAACAATTAAAGAATAGGTCATGTATCCGGCAGGGAGACAGGGCACAGAGAGGAGTTGGAGGGAAGGGTGAGAACAATGTAAATGCAGTGCTCATGAAGTTCTCAAAAGTTAAGTTAAAAATAAATAAAACCATAGGACGAAAACATACCTTTGGGGTTGTAGCAATGGTTCAGTAGTTAAGAGCAAAATCTGCTTTTGCATAGGAGTTTAGTTAGATTCCCAGAACCCATGACAGCCATTTTACAAACACTTGTAATTCCATCCCCAGGGGATGTGATGACCTCTTCTGGCTTCTGTAAGTAGCTGTACTCATGAGCAGTGGACCTACCCACACACAAATACACACAGACACATACTTAAAACAAAAATAAAATTTGAAAAGCACTTGTCAGAACACCAACAGGTAATTGAAAAAGTGGGATGTCCAGTGTTGGTGACAGGAGAAGGCAACATCATAAACAAAAAAATTTTTTTTTTTTTTGTTTTTCGAGACAGGGTTTCTCTGTGGCTTTGGAGCCTGCACTGGAACTAGCTCTTGTAGACCAGGCTGGTCTCGAACTCACAAAGATCCGCCTGCCTCTGCCTCCCAAGTGCTGGGATTAAAGGCATGCGCCACCACCGCCCGGCCATAAACAAAAATTTAAAGAAGATTTTATAACTCTGCAGAAGGAAATCCAGTAAAGCAAACAGAAAAAGATCACACTGTAGCAATTTATGGATGAAAAAATAAAAATGCTAATAGAACATGAATAAGCACCTCAATCGTTTAAAGCAAATAATGCAATAACATTTTTCATCTGTCGCACTGGAAGGAGATAAAAGACGTGGGTACCGTGATCCGACACTGATGCAGAAGGCACACGCTCACATGCACCTGCCGGGCCTCCTCTGTCACCAGGCACCTTGTTCTTGGGAATCTCATTGCGGAAGGTTCGCCCAAGGATATTATGAATCTATGTGAGTGGTAATTGAAAGAATATGTGCCGTACTGAACCTTGCCTCAAGTAATGAAAGAATCATATAACTAAGCAAGCAGCATTGGGGGATTGAGCGAGCACACACAAGCATGTTAATTTTCCCATTTTAAACACAGTATTGAATATTGAGCATTCACAGTAGACGTTTATGTGTAAAGCTGTTATGAGCTGTTTATAAGAAACTGGTAGCTTTCATTTTTTTATTCTTTGAAAACGTCATACATATTTGTGATGTATATTGATCATATCAAACCCCTACTTTACACTCAAACTGCTCCAGTCCTTCCAGCACATCTTCCCAACTTTGTGTTTTCTCTTGCTTTGTTTGTATTATCTGCTGAGTCTAATTAGTGCTTCCCATATGCCCATATATATATCAACGTGTGGGTTGTTCATTGAGGGCATAGAACACCTCTTCCTCCCAGAAACCACAGTCAACATTTCCTCAATTGTTGGAGGGCATTGGAAGCCACCTCCAAATAAATGGTGATATTTTTAACTAGCTTGATCTAGTTTGAGTCTTGTGCAACTGTGGCTACTTTCATAAGACCTATATTCAACTATTTCAGACCAGGAGTGGCAATTTTATATGGTTCATTCCACTATTAACTATTTTCTTAAAAAATATATACATATTATATATGTATATACATATACCAACAATAAGATTGTAGTAAAATATCCAAATATTAAATGTATGATATAGAATTATTCTCTCTTTTAAGTATTTGCCATATATATGCATAAGTATATATTTTACTTATATACATGTGCATATATATATTATACAAGTTTAGATTAAATAAAAGACATTTATAAAAAGGAAAGAAGGCTAATATAGTTGGATTTGATAGCATAGGCCTGCAATTCCAGCTATTCAACAGGCAAAAGTCGGAGGATTACAAGTCTAAGACTGGCCTGGCCTGGACTATAAGTTCAAGACCAGTTTGGGAAACCTAGTGAGTCCCTGCATCAAAGTAAAACAGTAAAAAAAATCAGACTAGGAGGGAGATGGCTTAGTGGCAGAACATTTACTTAACATATGTGTGTCCCTGGGTTCAGTGCCCCAGTAGAGGTTAAAAAAAAATATGGCAATATAAAGTACCCTATATCTATTTGCTTTTCCTACTCAAGTTCCCATCCCTGCTCGCATTCAGGAGCAACATGTAAATGAGGTGGTGAACTCTGACAGAAGGTAGAGGGGACAGTTATTCCCAGCTCTGGTGTCAGGCTCATGTGCTGAGCTGGTAAGAGCTGCCCTAGATGCCCGTTTCTCAGCTACACATGTCCAATCTCTACCCTTCTTCAGTGCCCAAATCATGTCTCCCAAAGAGAAGTAAATGCAGCCCAATGCAGAAACTTCTCAGGGTAAGTGGCCTTCTAGAACAATGTGGTGCCACAGCTGTCTCCGGGGTCAGAGGTGAGGGGAAGAGAGGGAGATATGTCTTTGAGAGCTGAGGGAGAAAGAAAAGCTCACAATGCCATTACAATCATCATTTTGTGGCAGACATTTTATAATCTACCTTCAGAGACAGCTTCCTCTTTCCAGGACTAGAGGAAGAATTTGCAAAAGGACTGGTAACGAGTGCCTGGGCCCTGGAAATGTAGCCTCTGGGCAGTAGCCTCAGAATCAGCTGGTATCTGACTGGTTAGACATGAAGAGGGCTGGCTTCAATCCAGACCTTAATCAGGATCTTTATTATTACACTCTCCAGGGAGTCACGTATTTGCTCAAGGCTAAGAAACTGTGGATGGTTAATCTAGATGTCAAATTGATAGGTAGAGTACACCTTCAAAAGATGAAAACTAAAACACTTCTTTGTTAGTTATTTTTCTATTGCTGTGCTAAAACACCATGACTGAGGCAGCTGATAAAAGGAAAAAAACTGGGGCTTATAGTTTCAGGTTAAAGCCCATGACCATCATGGCAGGGAACAAGGAACCATGCAGACAAGCATGGTGCTGGAGCAGTAGTTGAAGGTTAATATCTCGAGACAAAGGCAGGAAGCAAAGAGAGCTAACTCAAAATGTTGGGAGTCTTTTGAAACCTCCAAGCCCACCCCCAATGATGCACCTCCTCTAACAAGGCCACACCCCCTAATCCTTCACAAACAGTTCCACCAACTGGCAAACAAGTATTCAAACACATGAGCCTGTGGAGATCATTCTCATTCAAGCCACCACACCTTCCTTCCTTAGGTGGCGTTTGTCGGGCATTTTCGTCACAGCAATAAGAAAAATAAATGACACAGGAGCATTGATGTCTCACTTCAGGCATTTACCTAAATATCTGTCAGCTCTTTTGACAGGGTTATTGAAAGGAAAAATACTGGCTAAGGACCCCCAAGACCAAGTTCTCATCACAAAGGAGATTTATTTGCCACAGAGGGATAGAGAACATGGAATAAGAGACAAAGACAGAGGCAGAGGGTGAAGGAGAAGAGGAGGGGAACAAGGGATAAGGGAAAGGGGCGTTAGTCCCAGAGTAGGACAAAGGACTGCTTGTGGTAGAGGAGACAAAGATGGCAAACGGTAGTTTATAAGGGAAAAGGGGGAAACCCCATGTTAGGATGAGCTGTTTAATTTTGAATGGACATGCTAATTAGATGAGTCAAAGGGGGCTTCTGATTGCTGGACTTCAATCAATACTTTGCTAACTGGACTTTGGTAGTCAGCCTCAGAAGGAGGAAGTGGTCAAATAAGGGAACAGACCTTGGTGACTAGCTTTAGGAATGTGATCTAATGGTTTTCTTAGCAAGGCAGAGGGGATGGGGAGAAGGGCAAGGGTTGCCAGAGCCATGCCTACCATGATCAAGCTGGCCAGAGTCCCTTCAGTTATCAAATTCATAGATGCCAGGCATTCTGTCTATGGGTATAGAGTGAGTCATAGAGTTGTCATTCAAACCCAAGCCACATTGCTTCCACAATGATCCTGATAGAAGAACTGCTGGGGAGGGAGAGTCTTCATGTATCAAACAAATAAGACACATTTTAGCATTTCCCCAATTTCCATAGCTGAACATTAAACACTTCCTGCCTGCTTCCATATAAATCCAGTTCCAGGGCCAACAAGAAGTCTCTGTTGGTGAAGGTACTTTCAGCTAAGCTTAACAATCTGAGTTGGATCCCCCAGAACCACATGGTAGGAGAGAACCTGTCTCCTGCATGTTGTCCTCTGACCTCTTCATGCTCACTGTGGCACACATACAACCACATATATGCATGCATACTACACATTAAAAATAAAGGAGGATGTGGAGTAAAGGGAATACTCCTCCATAGCTGGTGGAAGCACAAACTTGTACAGTCACTTTGGAAACCAATATAGCAGTTTCTCAGAAAACTGAGACTCCACCTACCTCAAGACCCAGCAATACCACTCCTGGGCATATATGCAAAGGATGATCCATCATATCACAAGGACACTTGCTCAAGTATGCTCATAGAAGCTTTATTTGTAATAGCCAGAAAATAAAACTAACCTAGATGTCAATCAACTGAGGAATGGATAAAGAAAATGTGGTATATTTACACAATAGAGTATTACACATCTGTTAAAAAAATCATCATGAAATTTGCCAGCAAATGAATGAAACTAGAAAAGATCAACCTGAATGAGGTTCCACAGGTTCCAGAAAGACAAACATGGTATGTATTCACTCATGGGTGGATATTAACTGTGAAGTAAAGGATAACCATGCTACAATCTACAGGCCCAAAGAAGCCAGTACAAGGAGGGTTTAAGATGGGGCACATAAATCTCACTGTGAAGGAGAAATAAAATAGATATAACAGGGGGATGGGGGAGAGGTTTTGGTGTGGGAGGTGGCCTTGGGAACAGAAGGGATCAGTTGGGGAAGGGAGGACGAAGAGAGAGAGTTCTACGAAAGACAACTGAAATCAGAAGTTTATCTGGAATGAGCTAGAGACCTATTTAAATGGAAACTCCTAGGAACCCATGAGGATGACCCCTAGCTAAGAACCCTAGCAATGAGAGAAACAGAGCCTGACCTGGAGATCTCCTGTAACCAAGCAAGAATTGCAGTGGAGAGATTGGGAACACAAACCAAACACATGACCTTTGATCTATAATTTGTCCTGACTACAAGATGTGCTGGGATAAAGATGGCACACAAATTTTGGGAGTGGCCAACCAATGACTGATCCAGTTTGAGACCCATACCATGAGAGACAACCCACCCCTGACACTGATCAGAGAGCCAGGACCCAAAAGCTGGACATCCTAGAATCCTAGGATAGAACGAAACAAGACTTCCAAAAATGTTAATGAAATGATTCCTCATGATATTCTACTATATAGACCATTGCCTAGCCCAGTTGTCATCAGAGAGGCTTCACCCAGCAATTGATAGGAACAGATGCAAAGACCCACAGACAAACAGTAGGTAGACCTCGGGAAATCCCATGGAAGAGGAAGAGGTAGAATAATGGGAGTCAGAGGAGCCAAGGACACCATAAGAAAACCCACAGAATCAACACACTTGGGCTCACAGAGGCTCTCAGAGACTGAACCAACAACTAGGAAGTGTGCATGGGACTGATCTAGGCTCTCTGCACATGTTACAGGTGTCTTATTGTGAGGCTCCTAACAATGGGACCAGGGGCTGTTTCTGACTTTGTTATCTGCCTTTGGGACCCATTTCTCCTACAGGGTTGCCTCACCCAGCCTTAGAGGAGGTACCGAATCTTCCTGTCACTTGATATGCCATGGCTGGATTGTATACATGGGAGGCCTGCCCTTTCTTGAAGAAAGAGGAGGAATGGATGAGCAGGGAGATTGGGTCTGGGGGCCTGGGAGGAGAGGAGGGAAGGAGGGGACATTGATCCTGGCTGGGGGAAAGTAATTAATTAAATAAATAATGTTAAAAAATAAAACAGTTCTAGAGTCTCATTCTGGAAAAGTCTGGTAGAGCTTGAGGAAGAGAGGCAGAAGCTAGAAAATTTATGCGTTTTGAAAGATTCCTTGATATTTGGGGCTGCCTGCACTTTTATTTTAAATGTAGCAACACAGTTGTAGACATCAGGATGGGATGCATTGCAGAGTTTCTGGATCTTCCACCCCTGACTCTGTCCATCACCAAGAGCAGAAGGTGCATCCTAGGGTGAGGTCCAGATCCTTCTATCCCCAAATACAGCGCTCAGAAGGGACCTCGGATTCTAGAGTTTTCAGTGAGATGAACTGTCTTACCCACGCCAGTCAACAGTTCTGTCCTTTCTTTCTTCAAATTAATAAAAAGGAAGTGAGAAGGGCTGTGCACTGAGATCCCCCAGAGATATCACAAGGCATTTTAAAAACATAAAACATTTTTATCTTCATGGAAGAAGAAGGAGGTGATTTGAATAATAATGGCAACAAAAATACAAATGAAAGCGAGCACACACAGCCAATTTCTCTAAGAAAACACACTCCAGGCACCCGCCAACCCGGAGCAGACAAATGGAGTCGCTCTGGTTTTGCTCCTGCTCTTTCTTCTCACAGAGCTCATTAACCAGCAATTATGCAATGATCTGGAGGAAACAGAGCTGTGGCGTTTGGATTCCGTGTGACTGCTGAGACTCCGCAGAAGAACAGAAATTCCTCTGGGCTGAGAGGAGAGCTTGGGCGCTGAAGTATACAAATCGCTATGCTCAGATTCTGCATGGAAGAAGAGCCCACTCATGCCTAATACAAAAGGCGAGCAGCGGTCTGGTCCCTAAACTGCCACTACCTAGGGCTCCCTACCTTCTCTTCCCAAGAAAGACTCTATCATATCGCTGTCATGTCTTTCAGCCAAATTGCTCAAGAATGATAAGCTGATTGAGAATAAGTCCTTACTAGGTAAGAACATAGGAACATTTTAAAGAGTAGACCTTTGTTGTATTGCAAGTCTATCCTCTTCTCACACCAATCTTGGACAAGTACAGTAACTTCTCTGAGGAAGGAAGAGTCTAGGCCACCCTCAACTTAGTGTTCCGAGTGCCAGAAATAATTTCTGTAAGATTTTTAACGGGGTACACAGCATTGATGTTGTAACAATTTAACAAACAAGACTCTTCCTTCTCCAAGCTTTTTCTCTTGTAGGTAGAAAAATAGGAGCTAGGCCCCGCAAACTAGCACTTCCTGTAGAGACATTTACCATCCAAGATGTTTTAGTTCCGAGGTTGCAGGCAAGATGCTGCAATGTCTTCAAAACATAATGGCTTGAGTTTAGGTAAGAATGTCTCAATGCAGGAGTTCTCTTGTTTTCTAATGCTCGGGGAGATGTATGTTTGTACACAGTTTAAAATGGCTTGCTTCTCTTCACAAGAGTCTTAGATTTATTTTTTCCACTTCCTGAAAGGCTCAGCTTCTTGGCCCCAGGATGCTGACAGAGCCAGACACAGACTGCATTTGCCCCAACTACACAGGCACTTCACCCTGCCAGTGCACCTGCATCCCAAGGATGATAGCCTCGCTCCATCTCCAGCACTTTTAGCATCACCTGCCTGGAGCAGAAATTACCCTTGCCAGAAGCCCTTCCCTCCATATCCATAATCTGAAAGTTGACATGCAATATTGCTGTGTTATGGCCAAAATTCTCATCTAGAAAGTCTAGTATCCTGTGTAAAGCCTGACTCATTCATGGGAAGAGAATGAGTTTCGATTCAAAGTCGGAATCCCAACATTATGTTTCTGTCCTGTCAGAGTACTTGCTGGGCTAACAGCATCTTATTTGTCTACTTCCAAAAAAGCATCCTCTCATGTCTATGCCCAAAGTTGTCTTTGCCGTCAATTCCCTGTTCTATCATGTGCCTAGTCCCAAACTGTCTTAGGGTGTGTGTTACAATGATAACACCATGACCAAAAGACATTTGGGGGAGAAAAAATTTATTTCAGTTTACAACTCTCAGGCCCCATTCTGTCACTAAGGGGAATTAGGGCAAGAACCTGGAGACAGGAACCTGGAGGCAGGAACCTGGAGGCAGGAACCTGGAGGAGGCAGGAACTTGGATGTAGGAATTGAAACAGGTCTAGGAAGAAATGCTGCTTACTGGCCGGCTCCCTATAGCTTGGCTCAGCTCGTTTTCTCAGACACACCAGGCCCACCTGCCCAGGGGTGGCACCATGCACAGTGGTCCCTCCCACATCAATCATCAATCAATAAAATGTCCCACGTACCTGCACATAGGGGAATCTTCTGAGTCATTTTCTCAATTAAAAGTCTCTTCTCTATGATTCCAGATTGTGTCTAATTGAAAACACATAAACCATGACACCAACAGTGTGCTTTGTTGAGTTATGTGGGGAAGTAACACTCTCTGTTCCCCTTTCCCTGAGCTCTTCCACACATGGGTCAGGCCATAGAGTTCATGGGGCTCTTTCAAATCCTCCTCCTCCTGTGTCAGAGAATCTACTTGTTTTCATTTTTTGTGGGAGATTTTTGGAGACTTTGAATTGTCTTTATATTTACAATAATATTTTCCTCCTTTCTGTCCATTTAATTCAGTCTGTTAACTAACAAATTGCCATTTCCTTCATCTATTGGTTTGCCCATCTCATGTTGGCCTGAACACATGTAAATCAAGGATAAGATGTGAGAGGTGGAGACATAGCTCAGTTAGCAGAGGACCTGCTTACCCTTCAAGCTTTTGGGTTTGATCCCTGGCACTGCATACATACAGCTAACATGGTAGTCTACATAAATGAACCTAAAAACTCCACCAGGAAACTTTTACAGCTGATGGACACTTTCAACAAAGTAGCCAGATACAAAATTAATCTATAAAATCCAGTAGCCTTCCTATATACGCATGACAAATAGACTGGGACTGAGAAAGAAATCAGAGAAACAATACCTTTCACAGTAGACTTAGGGGTTAACTTGAGGTTAACTCTAATCAAGCAAGTGAAAGACTTGTATAATAATAATAAAAAGAAAGCTTTAGGACATTGAAGAAGACATAAGAATATGGAAAGAGCTCCTATGCTTGTGTATTGGTGCGATTAACATTGTGAAAGTGACCATCTTACCAAAACAGTCTACAGATTCAACACGATCCCCACCAAACTTTCAACATAATTTTTCACAGAAATTGAAAGAAAAAATTCAGCCTCACATAGAAACACAAAACTCCAGGACAGCTAAAACTGCCCAAATAATAGAAAAACTACTGAAGTTCTCATCACCCATGATCTCAGATTTACTACAGCACTACAGTAGTAAAACAGTTGACTATTGGCATAAAAATGACACTTCAATCAATAGTGTCTAATTGAAAATCTAGAAATAAGTCCACACAGCTATGGATGACTGCTTTTGACAAAGAAACAAAAAGTAAACACTGGAAAAAAAAAAGATAACCTCTTCAACAAATGGTGCTGACCAAACGGAAAGGCTGCATGTGGAAGAATGCAAATAGATCCATATTTATTACCATATTTATAACTCCAAATGTATCAAGGACCTCAACATAAGGCCATATTCCCTGAACCTGAAAGAAGATAAAAGTGGGGCAGAGTCTTGAGCTATTGGCACAGACAAACAAAGTGCTTTCTGAACAGGACACGGACAGCACAGGCACTACAAAAACATACAAACAAACAAACAAACAAAAAAGAAAAACAAAACAAAAAAACCGGAGAAGGATATCCTTATTCAGACAAAGCAGCAGGCTACAGAATGGGAAAAATATTTACCAATTACATATGATAGAAGGTTAATATCTAAAATATATAAACAACTGAAAAAAGAAAAAAACTGAACATCAAAAAGTCAACAAACAATCAAACAAACAAAAAACATGGACATGAAATAACCCAGTTTAAAAAACTGGGGTTCAGAGAGTCCTCAAAAGGTGAAACACAAATGGTTGAGAAATACTTAAGTGTTCAATATTGTTAGTCATCAGGGAAATGCAAATTAAAGCCACATTGAGGTTTCACCTTATTCCAGACACAACTGTCAAGATCAATACAGCAAATGGCAGCTCACGTTCACAAGAATATAGGTAAGAGAAACACTCATCCATTGCTGGTGAAAGTGCAAAATTCTAGCAGCCACTATGGAAGTTAGTATGGTGGTTCCTCAGGAAGTTAGGGATGGATCTACCTCAAGATACATCTGTGTTCGATGAGTTTTGTATGTGTTATCTTCATAAATATAGGGACTTACAACAGGTTTGTGGAGAGCGAGCGACCAGTAGCATCGGCAATAGCTTGCCCAGAGGTTTCTATGGGGCTCCTTTGGACAGCAACCTGAATAGATGTAACTAGATCCTGACACTGATTGTTTAATTTGGTGACAAGAGATGTGTAGCTGGGGCTTGTCCCCCACATCATTTGGTGATTCTGTTTATATTTATTTCATGTATGTATATGTTTTATGAAACTTCTACTGTGTTAAGTTTCCATATAACCCCTTGAATTGCCCTTAGATTTAACTGTCCCTCCCCATATTCTTTCCCTTACACTCCTTTCCCCTCTCCCTCTCTGTCTGATCTTCCTCTTCCAGTCCACCCCTAAACCTCCCATTCATCCATAGCTGTCTATTCTATTTCTCCCTGCTAGGGATAGCTGTCCCTCCCTCCTAGTACCTTGCTCTATAACTAACCTCAGGGATTATGTTGGTTGGAGCATGCTTACTGAAGATTTAAGAGGTAGTATTCACATTTAAGAGAATACATACCATGTTTGTCCTTTGGGGTCTGGGTGACCTCACTCAGGATGATTTATGAATTCATGATTTTCTACACAGCTGAGTAATACTTCATCGTGGAAATGTATCACAGTTATCCTCTAAACCACTGATGGACATCTAGGTGTCTTAAAGGTTGTATTCAGTCTGCTCTTTGAGCTGGCAGGAACACATAAGAATGATGGCAGGAATTCTGAAGACAGCTCAGATAAGTAAGTTAGTAAACTCCATGTGAAAGTCAAAATGCAGACATTCTAGCCTTTGTGGACTAAGGGGTAAAACTGAAAATATCATGTAGATACTCATGTATCATATGAAAAGTAACTTTCACAAAGTTATTACTAGTGAAGTTAAATGTGACAGTGTTAAGTGAGGATGAATTTTGTTCTTTTT
>JAQHUG010000084.1:5483192-5529090 GCA_028555095.1 Dicrostonyx torquatus
GGTGGTGGTTCACACCTTTAATCCCAGAACTCGGGAGGCAGAGGCAGGCGTATCTCTATGAGTTCGAGACCAGCCTGGTTTACAGAGAAACCCTGTCTCAAAAAACCAAAAAAAGAAAAAAGAAAAAAATCCCTGAGGGAAAATGTAGATGAAGAAAAACAGGTTAAATTAAGTTATAAGGGCTATTGAGAAACAATTCTAAGTTGAGCATTCAAAATTAATAGTAAGTTTTTTGTCATGACTTTGGAGCAGGCTGGTGGCCCAAAAGAAAGCCTGTTATATTTCTATCCTCCAGAAATCAAGCAGCTCCTCAGTGTGGGCAGGAGTCTTGTCAGACTGTGCCTTCTCCATGCTGGAATACGGAGTGGTTCAATCTTGTGCAGCTCTTGCTCAGGCAGCTACAGCTTTGGTGAGAGTCCCAAGTGCAGCGGTCCTGTCATACATGCTTTGCCCTGGTCTTCCTCAACCTCTGACTCTTGACTTTGAGGCCTGGTTTCCACAATGATCTTCAAGCCTGGGGGCCTTGTGGTGTGAAGGTGCTGCTTAGCTCACAGGCCTTATAAAAAGAAGGGGTGACCTATATGTGACAGATAGCTTAACTTCTCTTAATATTCCATTAAGGTATATAGCCATGGGTACAATTATAGTATTTTTCTCAGACTTATGAAAATAGATACTTTATCCTGACATGTTTTTGTAGGGTACTTATTTGAATCCCCTTGAGGCAAATAAAATTTGACAATGTTTTCATGAGACAGTTGTGTTATGCAATAAGAGCCCATGATTTGGCATCATAAGGACCACTCAATACTTAAGAAATCAACTTAGTTTAAAGAACTTTTACTAGTGTTTAAAAGATTAAAAGAGATAGAACAGATTATAAAGGCCACCACACAGCATGGATTTGGTTTGTTGAATTGCAAAAAGGTTGTATACATGTATGTATGCATGACCCTGATATAGACATTATTTATGAGTCTCAATGCAACATATCTGCAAAACACTGACTTGGAGGCATTTGTCTCCGTAAAAAAATAAATGTTCAGAGCATAACCATATGTAACTAACCATATGTTGTCTTTCAGGATTGTAATAGATTAATGAAGAAACTTCACTCGACTTTTTAAATATTTTAGCCTTGTGTGTGTGTGCATGTATGCACGCCACATGTATATACTGTCTAAGGAGGTCAGAAGAAGGTATACTATCACATGGTGCCGGAGCTACAAGCAGTTGTGAGCCATCTGACATGGGTGCTGCGAACTGATCTCTAATTCTCAGCTACACCAGCAAGTGCTCTTAATGGTTGAGCCATCTATCCAGCCCACTCATGAGAGGTTTTACGTGTATTTTGTTTAGCAATCTGCAGTCTTCAGGGGGAGATGTGGTATGAAAAGTCTAGCTGTTTGGAACTGGAAACAGATGATGGCGGAAGGCAGGCTTTTCTCCATCTTCCTCCACAGGCTTTCAGTGGTTTGCATGTGGGCTGTCTCCTATGGGCATGTTTTCTGTGAGTCTATTATGTCAGGACAGAGCTTGACTTTATCCTACTATGCACATCTCTTGAAATGCTGGATACAGGTTCTATAATAAAAATTTTATAAGGGTAAAATGTGGCATCTTCCAGTGGCCACACAGGCTAAAAACAAGAATGCCCCCAAAGATTATATATGGCTATTTTTAGAAAGTCCTCAGCAATTTTCATATCTCTCCGCAGAACTCTTCCGCATACTTACTCCTGGTGAGATGCTATTAGCTAGATGTCAATTGATTAATGAAGGAACCTTCCTTGGTATCTTAATTACTGGTTATAAAGTAAGCCCCAGTTAACAAAATAATGATCTAAGAATAATACAGATATTGCCACGCATTGTTGGGCATTTGGAAAGAATCAGGCAATTTATTTCATTAAAAGTTGGTGTTTAATGAGCACTGAAAGAAAAAATAATTTAAAAGCATCCTTCCTAATATCATTTAGTTGTAATTTTTAAAAGTCTTTAAAAATATTTAGTCTCCGGGAAAAACTATTTAATGAAATGAGGAGTAAAAGAGCCGCCTAAGAGGCAAAGTGAGAAAGAAGGCAGGCAGGGACACAGGCTCAGAGCATGACAGAAACATGGGGCAATATGTCTGTGATGCCTGTGTGCACTCATCCCGAGGGACATCTGGCCCAACACACTGCTGCGTCTCATCTTGGATGCAAAGGTAGCCATCACCTTCAATACTGAAATCCCCCAACAAGAGCTTGAGGCCTAGAGCATTTCCACACTTTATGCGCTCAACTGCAGAGCAGTCTTGTGCAGCCTCCATGATGGTCCAGGTTCTGGGATATGATGGCTTTTAAGGTTTATGTTAAGTGTAAACTGAACAGCATGGCCATTCCCAGTGCACTTTCCTCAGCAGGCTTCCTCTTTAGCCTTATGCTAATCTCACTGGAGATTGAGGACTAACCTGTAGAGTGTTGTCTATGGTCGTTTCGAGAATGACACAGTTTGAGGCACACATGATGATGATGATGATGATGATGATGATGATGATGTTATGATGTTGATGATGACAATGATGATGATTTCCATTTGCTGAAGCTCACTGTGTCTCAAGCGCCATCCTCAGCACTTTAGAGACATTGATATTATTTGAGCAAATTTTCAAAAATTCTCGAGATGTTAAGCATGACAGCTACCCTCAAAAGACATACAAAGGTATCAAGACACAGAGAACTCAGATGACTGTCATCAGAATCCATAGAATCCAAAGAGTCTAGCTTAAAATGCTGCTGTTTTCATTAGACTAGCTCTCTTCCCCTTAGAATGAGTGATTTAATTGTTGGCAAGAATGTGAGAAGACAAGGACCTCTATGCAATGCCAGTGAAAACATGAATGAGCATAGCCACCCACTATGGAAATTAGTATGGAACATTTTCAAAAACTTAAAATAAAGGGGACGGGTACTGCTGAGATGGCTGGGTGAGTAAAATGCATGCCATGCAATCAAGAGGATCTGAGTTTCAGTGCCAAGAACCTGTGTAAACCTGGGCTGGGTAACACATCTGGAATCCCAGTTCACCTTTGAAAAGATGGAGTATGGAAACAAGAGAATCCCTTGAAGTTCATGGGTTAACAAACCTTGTGTACACAGTGGCAAACAACACAGGAACCTTGTCTCAAACAATGTGAAAGTTGAGGACTGACGAATACTGCCTTTTAAGATTTACATGTGTGCCATGACTTGTACACACCAGCATTCATGAACATTCATGCACATTTATGCACATAGATCTCACATGCATACATATATGCATACATGAATATACATGCAAAATTTTAAAAATTAAAAATAGAAATATTATATGATCCAGGCATCTGGATCATTGTATATATTATATATATATTGCTGAAGGCTCTAAGTCAGAAAACCATACAGCTGCTTTTCTTCTTCTTCTTCTTCTTCTTCTTCTTCTTCTTCTTCTTCTTCTTCTTCTTCTTCTTCTTCTTCTTCTTCTTCTTCTTCTTCTTCTTCTTCTTCTTCTTCTTCTTCTTCTTCTCTCCTCTTCCTTCTTCTTTTTCTTTCCTCCATCTTCTCCCCTTCTGCTTCCCTCCTCTTCCCCTTCCTCCTCCTCCTCTTATCATCATTATCATCTTTTATTATTATTATTATTATTATTATTATTATTATTATTATTATTTCTTCTGCTTCTGATACAGGGTCTCACTATGTGGTTCTGGCTGGCTTGGAACTTGAAAAGATATTCCTGCTTTGGCCTCCTGTGTGCTAAGATTTAGGTTCTTACAAATCTGCAATTAGTTCAGTGCAACTCACAACACCAAAGACAGGGAATCAACCTAGTTGTCCCACAGAGAACTGGATGAAGAACCTGTGATGCAGATCCACATGGTGTTCTATTTGGTTACAAGGACTAAGGAAATGATGTCACTGTAGGAAAATAGAAAATGGAAGTGAAGATTATTGGGCTAAATCAAATAAGCAAGATTCTAAAGGACCAACACCAGATTTCCTCTCATATGAAGACTCTAAATTTCAAGGTTGAACACTTGGAAGTAAAGGGAGGACTATTTGGGTAGTAGAGAGGGTCTCAATGGAGGGGCTGTGGAACAAGAGGGGTGCGAATCTGTCTAATGCATATGACAAATATTTATGAAGACGCCATAATGAAGCCCATTGTTTTCTACACTGACTGTGTAATACAATAACAGTTTTACAAATGAGCGATATTGAAAACAGTGCAGGGGGTTGATGGCTTTAAGAAGACATCATATGCTTCTGTCAACTCTAATTGTATTTTTCACTTGAATTGCAAGAACATCTGTTTTTCATACACTCTTCATGTGGTTAAGCTTTTCCCCACCCCCACATTTTACCATCTCCCATCCCCTTTCATGTTTCATTCTTTTCTGTCTTTATTTTTGTAATTTCATTTTGCATTCCAAGCACAGTTCTCCCTCCCAACCCCCACCACCCTTCCCCTTACCTCTCCCCCAGTCACCCTACCATCTACTCCTCCCAACAAGAAAGGGCTCCCATAGGGAGTAAGCAAAGTCTGGCACTTTAAGCTGGGGCAGGACCAAGCCCCTCCCTCCCACATTAAGGCTGAGCATGGCATCCCACCATAGGGAATGGGCTCAAGCTAGCTAGCTCATGTACCAGGGAAGATCCTGGTCCTACTGTCACTCAGATAGCCTGAGATTCACCGCTGTCTGCCACGTACCCCCCATACTTGCTCTCTTCTAATTTGGTCTATTAGCAGTTGACGGTAGCCAAGGGAGAAAGAGTCATTTCCCTTTACGCAAGATTAGTTGCCTATGGCCTAGTGGATAGCCATGTGCATATGGGCAATACTGACTGGACTCAGGATTATTAATAACAACAAAAAAGGAGACATGAAGTTGAGGGTGTAACACGGTGGAGGTACCTGAAGGAGTTGGAGGGAGTTTTGGTAAATGGATATGATCAATATATATCATATAAATGAAAGAAACTTCCAAATAATGAAAATGCTATTAAAATATAGAAGACAGTGTGGAGTATGATAACCCCCTCTACGGTCTTTTCTAGGGACACAGAGAACAAGGAATATGAAGCCAGTACTAGAGCTGGAGAGAGGCCTCAAAGGTTTAAAACACTTGTTACTCTTGCAGAGGACGACCACCTGCACTGGACCCCTCACAGCCACCTGTAACTCTAACCCTGGAGCACTGAACTCAGACTCACATATCTACATGGAGATGAATAACTACAGTTAAAATACATCTTAAAACTTAAGGGGATCATCTTCCTTGCTCAGTCTTCTAAACCAGAGTCTTTAGCCCTACCTACTTATATCCATGATCTCAAGGCAGAAAGAACAGCAATGTTAAAAACTAAAAAATACAGATAAAATGATTCTGAAAGTCAGGTAGGATCTTCTCCCAAACTGCATCTTGCTGTAAGAACTGAATGACTAGAGACAGAAGAACATATGGTTTCTAGGGCCAAATGGTCCTGCCTTACAGGATCAACGTGAAGCCTCCAAGGAAAGCCTTAGTCTGGTCACTGATTTGTGACCCACTCTTCCTTTACCCTGTCCTTTGTCTTGGAAAGCCAGGCCCAGGAAGTCAGGTAGAGTCCACCTCCCTCTCTTGCTTTTCCAGATCATTAGAGCATTAATTGGTTTATGAAGAAGCAATCTTCCAGGATACATGCCTCCTTCCATCTGACTTAGCAATTGGTATCTTAGGGCTATTAAAGAAAGCAAGCAGTCCCCAAAGCACCCAACATTTATCACTGTCTTCCTCAGCAAGTGGGAATCACAGGACCCAAAAACTCTGTTCTTCTCTCTAATGAGCTGTGGGGAGGCCCTGGAGTGTTCAGAGGAGGGAGCAATTAAACACACAGAGTGGCAAGACAATGTTTCAGAAGGCTGGTGTTGGGCTGGGAGAGTCTCCATTATTGGGAAGAATTCTCTACTAGAGCCGAGTATTGCTGCCTAGGACAAGGGATGGGAGGAACCTGGGAATTTGCATCATTTTATCTGCTGATCCTCCTCATATCCATCTCTATGGTCTATAGACACATCAGACACATCCTGTGATCCTCTCAACCCACACTTGCTAGTAAGACCTATAACTGGCAAGTCATAGCCAGGTGTCACAGAGGCAGCTAGCAAACGAGAGAAGAGTCTCCTGGGCCAGAAATCAATGTTCCCAACTTTGCAGAAATTCCTGGGTCAGTCTAAAACCAGCAACTTAGAACCCAAACAGAGCAGGAGGTATATGCCAGTTAGACAGCATTAAAGGTGCCTGCTTCAATTCCATTTACCAGGAAACTTCATGGACTGACATAAATACTGGCTTTTCTCAGCAACTTGTTGGGAGTTGAATGAATCCAATCTTTGGAGTCCTGTGTCTGTCAACTTTATCCTGCTGCATGATTCTTTAACCATCAGGCAAGAGCAGCTCATCCATCATGCTGGGCTTTTGGATGAGAACATCTGTCTATCTTCTGTTCTCAACAACATATAAGAAAATGAAGGACAGGTGCAAGGGGCTTTTTCTTTAGACCTAATTCGTGTACATACTCTGAGTGGCTCAGGCAGGCATACTCCTGAAGAAACAAACCACGTGGTTAGATACTCATGTGTGCCAGGCACCCTTCTGTCTCCTCTATTGCCCTGTAACTGGCTCACAAAGTAACTACCTGTTAGCCAGAACTTTATTGTTCCCATTTTACAGATGAGGAAATCAAGGCATCATATATGTATGGTTGAGAACAGCAGGTACCTTGGGAGCATGCACAACCTGTTGCATCTATGAGTCATGCTAAGGGACATTGGAGATTATTTTTTCATGGTGAGTCTTGTTTATGATATCCTGTTGTCTCCAGACAGGTATTCAGGGTTTCTTTGAGAATCCTCCAGGCACAGTGGTCAGGGTTCACACTGGGTAGGTCATATCTGTGCACAGCAATGGAATATATGATTGAGTTCCTTCTTAATACCAAGTTCAGATTCCCTAGTTGGCTGGGAATCCACATCTCAAAGAAGTGGGGGGGACGTCACCAAGTTTAATGTAGATGAATTTGACAACATGACAGCTAAGTGTCTCATGCCTCATGGTTGTGTGGTCAAATGCATTCCTAGGCATTGTCCGTTGGATAAGTGGTAGGTCCCGAATACATGGGTGCTTCTGCTATGCTGACCCTCCTACCCCACAAACTATGTTCAGCAGTAAATTTCTCATCCATTCTAGAAGGAAAAAGAAAGAAAAAATGAGGGCAGGTCAGTTACTGTGACATTATCAAACTTGTCCAAGGTCATACAGCTGTGGGAAACCTCAGTTATCTTCAGAACCAAGTCACAGTTTTACTCATCTAGTGATTCCTGTGATAACAACTCAATAATAAAAATCATTGATTATCAGTTTGAACATGGTATGGTTTTCTTCATATGCTAAAACACTTAGGTACCCCACCATTATTAACAATTCACAAGACAGCAAAGTATCTTATGCACAAGGAAGGGAATAGCAGAAGAAATATCAATATAATAAGCACATTTTCCTGCGCTCTGAAGTGATAGGTTATTTGTATCCTGTTATTTCCACTTGATTTCCCAAATTTTGGGTAATGAGCTTTCATTATTTTTATCAGCGCACAAATTGAAAATTATATCTATGGAAACACTGTCACTGCTTGATCTCAGAACATGAATCTCCTACACATTCCCAGTTGAGAACACTAGAGGCCAACCAGAGAGTAGACTGATGGTCCCAACCCAAGGGCGTCTTTGAAACAAGCTTAGATGTCAAGATTCTGATTACCTCAATATCAAGCACACTGGAGAAGAAGGATGGTATGTAAGACCTAGACAGGCAATCTAGTCCTTGAACTCCTGAGCCTCCTGCATCAACCTCCCTAGTGCTGAGTTTATAGGCGTGAGCCACTGCACTGGAACTATAGTGGTAGGAATGGAGAAATGTCATCTAGAAACGATTCTTGTGTGGTATTGTGGCTCAAGACAAGAGGCTCAGGAGTTCAAGGTGAACCTGGGATGCCTGATACACACTAAACTAAAAGAAGAGAATAAAGTACCCTAAGGCAAAAATGATGAGTATTGGGTGTGTGAAGGTACATTCAACAGGCTGAGGAGGGAGAATCAGGAGACTAAGGCCAGCCAAGGGTATGTAAAGGAATGTTTTATGTGTGGGTGTTGGATGTATGTACACATGTCTGCAGGCTCTCAACACTTGTGCAGAGGACAGAGGAGGACTGGTACCCTGTCCTATTCCTCTGCCTTTTCCTCTTGAGAAAGCATCCGTCACCATGTGGGCTGCCTTTCTGTTGCTGTGCTATCACACCATGACTAAAGGCAGCAGGCGTGGAGTCAGGAGCAGGAAATAAAAATCCTGCCTTTAACACAATGTGGAGAGAGAAAACTAGAAATAGGGCCAAGTTACATGGTGCTAACACCAGTGGCATTCTTCCTCTAAGAAGGCTGCACCTCCTAAACCTCGCTAAACATTGCTACCAACTGGGGACCCACTACCAGTTCAAATACTGGAGCCTATGCGGCACATTTCTCATTCAAACCTCTCCACTCACTGCTCTTGGAGCTGGGCTGGAAGCTATTGAGCCCCAGTGATCTTTCTGTCTCCCCTGCATCTGGCAGTGCTGGGGTTACAGGGACATGTGAATGTTCATGCCTTATGGGTGGGTGTTGGAGATCAGATCTCAGGTATGTATGCTTTCACAGAAAGCACTCTTACCCACTGAGCCATCTCTTCAGCCCTTCACTTTAAAACCAAGGATGAAAAGGAATCCGGAAATATTAATATTAGCATGAGTTTATAGGAAGAAATAACAGGTAAAGGTGATCACCTCTGATGTCTAGAAACACAAGGCCTTCCTAAGACTTACATTTAGGCCATGTTCTGTGTCCCCAGAAGAGGCTCGCTCTCTGTGACACTATGCCTGCTATGTGGATTTATGTATCTTCACTGTTAGCCCACAAGCTAATACATTGTACAGAGCAAAACTTCAAAAGCAACATGCTATTGACTGTGAAATCAAAGGAAGTTAGAAGATGTGAATTATCACTTTCTAGTACTATTGGGTTCAAATAAACAACCAAGTTATTTACATGGCCCAGATTTCCCAGGGCAACCTAGGCAGAGTAACTCAGGAGGAGGGGAACATGTACTGGAAGATGACTGATTGGGAGGGGTACAGATGACTGGCTGAGTGTTGTCGCTCTGACAGCTGAATCTTGTCTGCCATTTGGGCTGCTGTTTGCAATAGGGCACTGATCACCAAGCCAGGCTTGTCGCTCATCACTCAACCCTCCAGAAGAGATTGCAGGGAGCTGGCCTTCATTCTGCTTCTTTGATACTCTGAGGTTTTTTCTGCTCCATCATGCTTTGTGCGTTGTAGCCTTTGCTGACCAAACTGCATCCTAGACGTCTATACTTTAAATAGAGGATGTCTTATAGGATGCCCTAACTGGCCACAAGCTCCAGGGCTAAAGCATTCCTCCTGATTCTGTTTAGTTAGTTAATTGGGACCACAAGCACACCAGCAGACCAAGCCTAGGCTCCATTCCTTTTTCTTTTTTTCTTTCAACTTACAAGCTTATTACTTGAAAAATGCAGGTGTGCAAATACATTATATTTCTAATGTAATAGGATCATATCCATTCTCATTCCCACCCAATTCTCCCTATAGCCCCCAATACAGCCTCCTTTCCCCAATTTCATATCCTCATCATTTCTTTTTGTTTTAATAACCCATTGAGTCCAATTACTCCAGTCTATACAGTATGGGAGTGAGCCATCCACGGGAACATGAGCAACTAGTGGCTGCATCTTCAAATACAATGGCTCTCCTTTTTGTAGGTTCAGTTGTTACTAACTCCTCAACAAGGTTTGGGGCCTCATGCATCCGTCCCCCACTAATCCGTGCTGGGATGTTAACCAGATTGAGCATGCACGGGTAACCACAGCGGCTATGAAGCACTGAATGTAATGACCTGAGCATTTCCCAGCATTCCTCCCCAGTCTCCTGTACATAACACCTCCTTACATCATTGCTTCAGCCCTGATACTGGTGCCACTTCTTGGAGGCCAGCTACCTGCAAAGTCAGGATCGCTTTTTCCCAGAAGCCGAATCTCAGAGACACTTTTAGCCATGACCAGGATTTACCTTGTTGACTTGTTTGCTCTTGATTTTCTGTCTCCCTCTGAACACAAGCTTTAAGGAAACCTGGCTGCTGTATTCCTGGATAGTGTTCACACTAGTGTTGGGACACAGAAGGTACTCCACAAATGCTCACGGCAAGACACAGGAAAGAGCATCTCCCTCATCCACCCACTGCTCACAAACACACATGATTTCCTTTCTCTCTAGAAGCCTTAGAGGCAGTGGTACAGCTCCATTTGGAAAGTGAGATAGCTTCCAGAAATGGAGTGTGGGAGAGAAAGCAGGCTGGCCAGGATTCCCATGCGACCCACTGGGTCAGGCTGACTCCACGGTCCACTCTTGCTTCCTTCCACCATAGCTTCCTGACAAGGCGAGCAGTAGAGTTTGTGACTCTTACGTTTGGTCTTTTTATAGCATCGGACAAATAGTGGGATCAACACTTGGGTGACGGTACTGTCATCTTCACCTCCCATCTGCCATGTTGTTCTTGGGTAACATGCTTTTCTTTGATCCAAGCTAAAGCCAACACTGCCTAGCTGAGACAAGACAGGATTCAGGGTAAAGACTGCTACCATTGGAACCTTACTATGGTCAAGTAGCTATGTTCCATTCTTGTAAAGACTCAGGCCTTTAGCCAGAATGCTTTAAAATATCAAAAACTGGGAGGAATCAGAAATCTTAGGAGTGGTCATCCGAGGATCCTGTCAGCTGGTTGATGCCTGAAGATGCAGCAGGATCTGGTCCTTGCCTGCTTCTCTGCTCCATCCCTCTAGAAGCCTCTCCCACATATCTCCCAGTAAGACATTCCTGTCTCTAACACCTTCTTCATGCTCTGCTTTCTGTCAAAATGCCCTAAGCCCTTTCCTCACTGAGTAATCCTGCCCCTGTGTTATTTTTAAGGCTTTTTCTCAGAGTGACTCTCTCTGGAAAGTCTAACCAGTCACATTAGCCTTGTTGAGGCATCTGTTTATTCACAGTCCATATTAGCCAAAAATTACACACTTTTATAATAATAACATAAAAACTTAGTGACTAATCATTGGTCTTTTCCCCCATAAGATCACCAAGAACCAAAACATCATATCTTTCTCATGATAGAAGTAACAGTAGAAATACTTATTTATGTATTTCTCTAGTGTACCTGATTTTCTATCAAAAGCTACACATTATCTCTTTAATCAATAAAAATATTAATGGACTGAACACATTAGTTTAAAGGCATTATATAAGCATTTAATTCTGAGACAGACATGATGTCACTTTATAGCCCCAGCACTCAGAAGGCTGAGACAGGAGAATCACTGTGAGTTTGATGCTGATTTTGGCTACAGAGTGAGTTCAAAGCCAGTACGGAATACATAATGAGACGCTGTTTCAAAAAGCCATTACATTTGCGAGGTATTTCCCTCTTCAAGGTGATTGTCTCAAGGCAATCTCATCACCCATACAACCCTTCTTCACAAACCAGCCTTGTCCCCAAACCCATATGTTTGTTCCTGGTACTTGTCTCACTGGGCCCATACAGTCAAAGAAGTAGGTGTGCCTTCTGTGTGTATAAATATACCTAAACCTTCCTAATTTATATGATAGAACCTCAAGATGGACAACTACAGACAGCTTCTCTAACTTCCGCATCCTCTGTTATCTATAGGGTGACTTTTGATAGTCTCTGTATGCAACACGGCAAAGGATTTACAAAAAAGGGCCAGCTGTTTGGAGTTTTGTCCTGGAGACCAGCTGCCTTAGTTCTATACCCACTGCATGAGTAACTTTGGGGCCAGCCCTTAAACCTCAGTTTCTCTATCTATAAAATGAGCATGGCAGTTCCTAGTCCCACAGATCAGCACATCCCCTGCTTCATTTTCAAGGGTTTTTATGCACTATCTACTAACATAAGGGATCACAAGAGAGAAAGTAAGTCCTTGATTTGGCAAAAAGGGAAAGAAGCCAGGAAAGGCAAAAGGACTGATCCAGAGGCAGGCTCACCTGAGGGTCCTGCCACAGCCTTCCAACCCTCAAATCCAAGATCTTTGTAGCTTTTATAAATGAGGCATATGAAATTTTAAAGTCTTCCTTTTCATCTTTCATTCTTCCCGAGGGCTCATTGAAATTTGGTCAACTATCAGATTTCAGTTTCTCAAAGACCATGACTAAGGGAAGGCTTCACAGTTAGTGAAATTTTCCTCTGGAAGGGGGATGGTTTCCTTGGAGGTGGAGAATGGGAAGAATATTCAAGAAGCAGGAAGAAGGAAAAAACACAGACAAGAGGACAATTATGAGCAATTTTAATTTAATGAAATTGCTGAGCCTGCAAACTCCAGGACTCTGGAGAAGGAAACTTGTTAGAAGAAAAAAACTGGCTACTGAGAGAAAGCGGGTGGCTGGGGGACTTTGTTTCCCTAATCCAGAGCCCGATGAGCCTTCTGTTGCTAAGATTCATTGAAAACACAAATTGAGAAGAGAACAAAATCATTTCCATTTGCCAAAATGTTTCTCATCTAAACCAAGACAAACTTTTGCCAGACTTAAAAAGCCAATTCCTTCTCAAAGACCAAGCGATAAGGCCAGATGAACTTGCCAGCGCTCTCTACTCCCTTACAATTCACAGCTCTTTATTGGACCAACATTAGCAGTTATAAAGAGACTTGGCCACAAATTATCATTTTTCCTGTTGCATCTTTTGTGCTCTTCTTCTGCCCCAGGCATCCATTTATCATCTCCACCAGAACACTCAAGGTTAGTCAAAGCCCTCAGCAATGGTGACATCTGAGAGTGGACAGAGTCTTGTATTCATGCTTTTCCCTCAGGTTCTAATCCTCTTATTGTAGCATCAGTAACTCCATTGTGAGGAGCTTGGCATGAGGACCTTCATGTGTGCACATGTGTTTTCTTAAGTGGAGCATGCAGGGTCCACACAAGAGACTCCCGTGACTTCAAGACTCGTATAACTCCAATAATTTTGTGGATAGACAAAGGGAGACTCTAACACATCACTGTGAGGAGATCCTACACTACAGCTGTCTCTCATTGAGCTCTCTCTCTCTCTCTCTCTCTCTCTCTCTCTCTCTCTCTTACACACACACACATTATCTAAAAAGATAAGTTTATCTAAATGTCTAAATGCTGTCTTTCTAGAGAAACAATGTCTTTTCTTCTATCTGACAGCTACAGATTCTGTACTTTTGGGGAAACCAGAGTTTGTGAGCTGTTAGGATCTGCCCATTTCCACCATCGAGGTAGGTTTGGGCACTGCTTGCTCAGATGTGGATGAGGTCAATCGTTCTGTCTTCTACTGTCAAGTGGGCACCTTGACACGGGAGAAATAACAGCACCAAATGAAAAACATTATGGAGAGAAGAGTTAGGCTTAGTCAGATAAGAAACAAAACTTCAGCTCAAAATATCTAATAGAAAACTGGCTTTGCTCAGATTCAAGCAGGAGGACTTAGAATTGAAAACTGCAGAAGGATGAGCACTAAAGAGCACCAGGATTGCAAAGGGAAGAAAGAGCAGAATCCTGATGAGTTTCGTACCAATAAAAAGACTCGAATCGGAGATTTTATTCGGGAAGTAATTTCCTGCCAGAGCCTAGAGACTTTCCTTTCCTTGTCCCAAATCTCTTACCAATAACTGGGAGAAGTCAGCAGGGAGTCTCTGGCTGCCTTTTCCTGGGAAAACCCTACATTCCCACCAAAGACAGGCTATTACAGGAGATGATAATCCAACCCCACTATGAACAGCCCTTTCTATTTTCTGACCCATGGAGGGACGCTCCCTCCTTGGAGCTTAAGCTGAGCCCTCTGCATCAATTCTCTGCCTACCTTGAAATTTTGCAGAGCCTCAAGCTTGGAAGAAACCAATGACTCCCAGTCTGACTCAGCCCACTGGCCGATCACAAAGCGGCAGTGGCTTGGTGGTGACATTAGCAGTTGTTTAAAGTCAGAACCGTTTCAAATTTTCTGTTCTTTCCTCATTTAAGTTTCCTTCCAAAGGGGCTATAAACTATTCTGGTTGAAGCTGTTTCCTTTTATCAAGGCTCTAGCGGATGAAAGGCAAACAGCAGACACAGGGACAATGGACTTTGGGCAGCTCTGCTCTTTCTCTCTGCAAAAGAATGAAGAAATTCTAACCCAAAGATGATCCAAAAGGGCGTGCCAGGCTGGTCTTTCTATGTCTCCATGGTTATAATAAAAGATTTTCTTGGAAAAGTCCTGTCCAATAGAAATGTCATGGGTGTCACATTCCCCAAGCCACATGGGCAATTTTACATTTTCTAGTAACCCCATTTCAAAGAAATAGAAGTTAATTGGAACTTTTTATGTAGTCCACTGACCCCATGATATAGCATTTCAAAATGCTATCAACATCAGAATTACTTATAGTAGATTTTTGCCTTTGTTTGTTTTCGCACCTGCATTTGTGGGTGCAGTGCACACTCTGTATTTGTGTGGAGGTCAGAGGACAACCTCAGATGTCTTTTCTGAGGAGCGATCCATCTTGAGTTTGGAACAGAATTTCTTACTGGTCTGAAATTCACCAAAAGGGTGAAGTTGGCTATCTTGTGAGCTTCAAAGATCTGCCTGTCTCCTCTTTTCCAGTTCTGGGATTACAAGAACACACCACAATGCCTAGGCATCTTTAATGTTGGTTCTAGAGACTGGATTGAGGTCATTATGCTTGCAAAGCAAGAACCCACTGACTGAGCCATCTTTAGGCCATGCAGTATTCCTTCTAACTCTATAATATAAACATCTAGTTAATACTGGTGACATATCACAATTCAGATCAGCTGCCACCCAAATGGCCAGTGGAAATGTGAGAAGTGACCACCACACTAGACCAGAAAGCACTAAGCCTTGGCTGCACCTGTTTGTTCAAAAATATGATTTATTAGTAAGCCAAGGAGAGGCTTTTGCTGGCAATAATAAAATATTAATAGAGTTGTATATCAGTATGTGTTTGCTGCATTGGAGATGAAAAGCACATATTTATAAAGCTTTTATGGTTCTTTTAAGTGCTTGGAGGGTGAAAATGAAATAAGATAAGAGAAAGATATTAGAGCGTATGAAAGAGATGAATGTTATCAATGAAAATATACTGAGTAATTTATAACCTAATAGAGAAGACAAATGTTTCCAAAGATCTTTACATATCAATGAGAAATGGTATGTATATAAATAACAACATGAAAGGAAACAACTGGTACATTCTATAGAAATGGAAGAGACAGATTTCTCCCTCTCAGATGGCAAATATTGTAAAGAACACTCATTGTGTGCATGGCTCAGGAGTAAGTGGTAGAGCCTACATTCTGCTCTAGTATCCTTTCCGTCCCATGAGAGAGAATGCGCTCTGACCCAGAGCAGCTTAGGGAAGGAAAGTGTTACAGCTCATGACTGCCAGAAGTCAGGATAGGAAATCAAGGCAGGAAACAGGGCAGACCTGCTTGCTATCCCGTGCAACACTACTTCTGACCAGGGAACTCAACCACAGCCAAGGAAATCTATGCTACTGCTTTTGGGTTCACTCTCAGGCTTCTACTCAGCTAGCTTTCATCTACTGTGCAGGACCCCTTGCCCGGGGAATAGCATGTACCACAGTGGGTTGAGTCCTCCTACATCCATTAGCAATCAAGACAGTCTCCACGGGCAATTCCTCAATGGAGGCTTTTCCTTTTCAGTGACTCTAGACTGTGTCAAGCTGGCAATTAATGCTAACTGGGACACACTCCGGTATACTGCTAGAAATAAAAATGCTACCGCAGTCATGAGAAACAGATATATCATTAAAATGATATTGTTCATCCTAGTCACTTTAGTTCCTTATCTTAAGGAAATTGCAAGGGATGGTCATAAAAGTGAGCATAAAAAGACACTCTTTTCCCTGACACAAGAGTACTGAAGATTTGGAAACAACCCAAATATCTACTAAGAGGCAGAACTGAGAGGCACTGTGGTTCCATCTGGGTGGCCAGGTATGTGCAGAGCCAGGTTGTGAAGCCAGTTAATTGCAAACAGAGTTTTACATTTATCACACAATGCACCTATTAGATGAAAATGTTAGCATTAAGAAGAGATTTAGTGCTAACACCACTCAAAGCACCCACTCAAGCCTGGGGAGGTAGATCATTGGTTAAAGTGCTTACCATGCAAGAATGAAGACCTGAGTTTGACCTCCAACCCCCTTATAAAGAGCTATAGGGCAACACATCTCTGTCATCCTACTTCTGGGATAAGGACACATGAGGATACCCCAGGGCAGAGCTCTGGGGTTAAAGAGAGACCCTGTCTTTAGAGAAAAGTTAGTTTGTGTTTGAGGAGGACAACATATGTCAGGTTTTAACCTCTGAATTCACAGATGCATGTGCACACACACACACATGCACACACACACACATGTGCACATACACAAAGTGGAACATGCATACAAAACAGAGCATTTTGATTAAAATGGAAACAGAAACAAAAGCATCACCAAGGGAAGAAAGATTTCCTTCAAAAGGGAACACTAAGAAGAAGATACAAGGGACTCATTCTCCAGTCAAAACGATCCCGTTTTCCTATGGGTTATTTATTATCTGGATGGTGACTTCTTTTCAAGCCTTGCTCTTCCCTTTGCTTGGAATTTACAAGAAAGAAAAGACCCACACATAAAAATATAGCTGTGCACTGATTTCCTATCTGACAGGTTTATAGATTACAACCTTCACCCAGGCTTGTGTGTGAGTTTACCTGACAAGTGTGAAGCCCGAGCAGCTCAATGGACCAAAGGGAAGTGGTGGGCTGGGAAAACACACAATAGCAAAGCTATTAAAACATCAAATCGGCTCAGAGAAAGGTCAATGGAGGATGTGTCACATAAAGAACAGACAGAGAGAACGCCTTTCTGCCAGGAACACTCATAGTTATCTCTCAGCACTCAGAGAAAGACACACTGTAACTGCACAGGGCTCTGAGTGCTCCCACGCCCATAACCTGCACGTTGAAACCTCACCCCCAATGCTATGGAACTAAGATGTGGGATGTATAAAGAGATGGGGTTAGTCAGCTTCAGCTATTGTAAAAAAAACACCCAAGACAATGATCTCACAAAGAAAACAGGCTCATTTGGGCTCCTGTCCAAGATCAGGTGCCTATGGCTTTGGAATTTGGCAAGGACAGCATGGTACAATGGGAGTATCGGACACACCAAAACTGTTTGTATATGAGCCAGAAAGCAAATAAGATAGGAAGACACTGGCATCTCACAGTGCCCTTCAAGGGTACTCCCCCAATGACTTAAGGACCTCTCATGAGGTATTACTTCATAAGACTCCAGCCTTTTGCCCCACATGGCACCACCATGGGGACCAAGGCTCTAACATCTGGTCTTTATTCACTTTAGAGCAGGGGTAATGAAGGATGGGACCCTTGCAAAAGTGACTGAAGCAAATTGTCCCCTGCCCCCCACATGAGGGCACAAAGAAAGTATTCACACCAGACTCCAAATCTGTTGTCAGCTTGAACTTCTCAAGAAATTTTCGATGTTACAAGAAACCCAATTTGAGGTGGTTTTGTCCCCCAAGCAGCACCTACACTAAGACCGCACATCTGTCTGTGTGAGCTGCATCCCCCTTCTCCCAGTTTTCTTTCCCTCCTCATTCTCGGCAGCCAAGATCACACCTACACGTGATCTCAAGATCCCTCACCCTGGATGTAACCATAGCAACCTCCCCCCTGTCTTCCTCTGGTTCCATCTAAGGTGCCATGGCCCTTTCTCCAAACAGTCAAGCGATCTGGAGTACTGTCTAGGAAGTCAGTCTACCAACCCGAAAATGCCCAGCTGGTTTTGTTTTGTTGGGCTTTGTTTTGACTCCTTTTGCTTCCCAATGGGATTGAACGAACGATTTGAGTTATCCTTGGACTGTTTCACAGGACACCTCAGATCTGAAGACTGAGAAGATAAACCTCAAGGCACACCGCATCCTCGGGCTGAGCGCCAGCTGCCTCCTGTCAGCAAGGCGTTCTCATTCCCCTCTTCTTCTTCTTCTTCCCTCTGGCCCTGATCTTTCTTCTTGCATCCCTTATTTTTCTCATTCTTTGCCACAGCAGGAACAGAATCCGAAAGCATGTATGGTATACCCAGGAGCCCTTCTCAATGTGACCTGTTGTGTTACCTACCTCCCCTGGGAAGACATGGACTCCTCACATAGACCAGGCATCAGCTGCAAATGAAAGAAACTATGCCACCCAAGCCTAGCTCTCAGAGGTGACTCCCAGGAACATGGATGACTCAAAGGCAGCTGTAGCACCAAAGCAGCCTCTCAGAAGTGGGTGATGACTTGTGAACATTACAGTCCATAAGGTATGCAGGCATCTCTGTCAGTGAGTGCCCAGCAGCTGCTTCCTGATTTTATACATGCAAGTGGAGCTGGGGATGAATCTTGTAACCTTCTGACTTTCCTGAACCTACTGAGTTGTATGATCTTTATAAGTTTGTTTATTTTCTGAGTCTTAAAAACTTTTCTCTCCTGGGGGTGGGAGCACATAACGATTCTTTGATTTAGATAAAAGAGCCTGCTGGTCAGTGGTGGTCCACAAAACCAAAGAAGAAGGAGAAGAAGAAAAGAAAAGGAAAGAAGAGGAGGAGGAGTGGGTTGAGAAGAAGAAAGAGAGGAAGAAGAGAGTCAGAAGAAGAAGAAGAAGAGGAAGAGGAAGTGGAAGTGGAAGTGGAAGAAAAGAGCTACACAAGACACAAGCTGGGTCTTGGAGCTCCCGGTAAGTTAGGTCACATCTCCCCAAGGCAAAGTCACACAGTGTATCTGAACTCACATGCCTTTCCATAAATCTTTCCCATTTGAACCTCTATATACCTTCATAGATACATATATGTATATATACATAGATATATACATATGCTTTCTCTTTTCCATAACACATATCTTGTCTTCATATCTTTTTAATGTTTTACATATTTAGAATATATTTGCATGCAATGCTTTATGTATATGTCCTGCAGGTCTGCTGTGCATGCTTGTGTCTACAGAGGCAAGAAGAGAGTATTCCGTTCCCTACAACTAAGTTTAAGGGTGATTGTGGGCCACCATGTAAGTTCAGGGAATTGAACCTGGGTCCTCCACAGAATCACCAAATCTTACATACCACTGAGGCATCTCTCTGTCCACCTTCATGTCATAAAAGTGAGACTCAAGATCTTTTTAAAACAACTATTTTTATTTATTTATGTGTGCTGCTTACACCTATCTATGCACATGCGTGCACACTGGAAGAGGACATCAGGCATCCTCCTTATACTTTAGCTTCTGAGGCAGTCTCTCTTTCTCTAAACCTGAGGCTTGGACCTGGATAGACTGAAAGCCAGCAAAGCCCAAGGATCCTCCTAGCTTTGCTTTGTTGGAGCTGTGACTACACACATTCTCAAGGTCACCTGGCTTTTGTATGTAGGTGCTAGGATTGAACTCTGGCCCTCATGATTGTAGATAAACACTGAGCTATCTCTTTGGGTCTGGGTCTTTATCTCTACCCATGAAGCTTTTTTGCTGTCCCATGGATTTTCCTGACTACCTCTCAAAATGAATTAGATTCAGGAAGAAGCATCTGCAACTTTCTTTTGAGCACTGCAAGCTACAATTTGTGTCCCCTTCACTTGGTAAGCAGTTTGCCCATAATTCTTTGTTCCCCAGAGAAGGCAACATGGTGCTTAATGATACTTTTGTTGATGGACCTGTTTGCAGACTGAGGGGCAACTTGCTTCTCAGCCATACATACATACTCTGGGAAGCAGCGTGCATCCAATAGAGAAAGTGATCTCTGCATGATGGACAGCTTGACTGGGTGGTTGCCAAGCAACCACTCAAGTAACAGGCCATGAGATGCTGCTTTAGAGAGCAGGACTGCTTTGACAGTTACTATGGCTCTTTTCAAATAAATTAGTCACTGACTGCAAAGGGGTGCTGATTATCCAGCTCCTTGGTGAACCTGTGAAAGTGAGCTTCATTCTTAGTCAATGTGTATTTATCTTTCTAAGCCCCTTGACCTGCGGAAGAGCCTTGCCCATTGCCATGCACGCAGACAAGTTGTTTTCCTGATAATTGGACTCATTACTGTCCTCAGAACACAAGGAACACGTGAGCTGCCAGTAAAGCCTTTAGAATTTCTAATTTGTATCTCAACGGTTGTTTTGTTTCATGGTATTCCCCATATTTCTGCTCTGCTCACCACCCTGTAACAGAGACTACCACCGTGAACGCGTGCACTTTCCTAGCCTCTGTTTCCTGGGAAAGGAAGCCTAGGTTGCTATGCAGGAGCAAAGAGATGGGAAGTGATCTTACCCGTCATCTTCCAGAGGCTGACTTGGCACTACAGTTCAGTCTTCCCTGTAGCCCATGTTCATTTACTCCACCACATTACCAAGTAAACACCTGTCTTCACTTCAGACCTCAAAGGCTACAAAGCCACAGATTCAATCACAGGTTTTGTTAATTAGTCTCGGTATGGGCCAGCGTGGTGGTGTCTAGGGTCATCAGACCTGAGTCAAATGGGTCTCACAGGCTGTTTCTACAGGTGGAGTTCTGTAGGCACACAGCTGTGCCTCCTTGTGTATGGGTTGTGTATAGCCCTGGAAATATGCAGGATGTGGTACCCCAGAGAGTTTGTGGCTTTAACATCTGCAGTTCCCAGCCTCTGCTCCCACTTTTTTTTAGAATAAAATGTTAGTGGCTGCTTGCTTAAATGAATGAATTGTGAGCGATGCCAAAGGCAGCTTGTTCCCTTGCAGACCATGGAGAGAGCGCACTGAAGACAGTAAATGAAGGTATGGCCTCATGCATGAGTTCCTAATGAGTTCCTTTGATGTTGCAAGAGGGTTAACTTCAAACACCCAGGTTTCCAGCAGTTGACTCAGCTCTTCCAAGACCACAGAGATGGACATGGCATCCAGCACACATGTTGTCTTGGTAGGGTTCCTTTCCGTCAAGACTAACCTTGGCCATTTGCTTCTTTTCTGATGAAACTGGAATTCTCCAGCCACCCAGTTTATCCATCCATCTTTGGTTCTCTGTCAGCCCCATATCCCTGTCTGAGCAAGCGGTGAGTCACACAAGATCAATGTCTGCCGGGACCTGGCCACATATCACTCACTTGGGACCAGTTCCAGCCATCCTCCCCAGAGCCAGAGAGCCCAAGCTGAGCCAGAGGCCTCTGTTTCTAGCATACTCACTGAGCTGACAGTGTGTGTGTGTGTGTGTGTGTGTGTGTGTGTGTGGAGGGCAGCAGTGGGAAGAGGCTGACAGCTCTGTGACCTTTAGTTAATTGAACAATAGATCTCTGTAGCTTTCCAGACATGGTGGGGAGAGGAACTGGAAAGGATATATCATACCAATAAATGCTCTCTCATTTACCCCATGCATGTGATTACGGAGGGTGGAGGAGGTGGGCATGGATCAAAATCAAAGAAAGGGAACAAGTGAAACCTAAATTCCCATCCATTTCCATGGAGGAGCAAGAGGAAATCAAGGTTTTGGTAACAGACAGGTGACCATAATGTCTGTTTTGTAAGCCTTGCCACATCCTTATGTGAATTCAAATTAGTACAGTATTTCATGTCACATGGACACTATATGTAAACAATTATACAGTGTGATGATAGTTTTGAAGATGGTGAAAAGACACTACCAAGTCACAGCCATGGCAACACAACCTATGGGTTTAGCTAACGTTCCTTTTGTACGGTGTGGTGCTCGGGTAAGGGCCTGGACACAGCTGCTTAGAAACCAGACTGCACTGATAACATTTTGTAGAGATCTTTCCAATGCTACTCATCAATAATTGAATCCAATGATTTCTCACACATGGGACTCCTAGTTGGAATTTTATAACATTGCGTTTTCCTCGAGGGCTTGTGTATAACAAATAAGTTTGAATCCTGCAGTGTGTAGTGTGTAGAATATCATGCAACAGCTAATGGAGAAGAACAAAGGCAGATTCTGCCTTCAAAGTCTTCAGGGTCCAGACCCTTGCTTCTTTGTCTCAACTCTTTGTGTGGGAATATGAGAGGCCAGAAACAAAAGAAACAGACAAGGTGAGAAGGGGAGCAAGTCAGTGCCCTCAGCAGGATTTGTCTTTAAACGATCTCTTGGTCTGAAATTGCCCAGGATAAATGTGTTGGAATAGAATATGCCATACATCCCCTAGCCATGAGATACCAGGAACCCTGGCAGTACAGCCTGGGAATTACCATCTTAAGACTGTCGTGGGAGGTGCTGCACACATCAAGTCTGAAGACCAGGAAACCTTCTCCTCAGTTCTGGTTCTTAGGTTGAGAGACCCAGACTCTGCCTGTCATCTACGTTATAACAACAGACACTGGGCATTATATGTTGCAGCTTCCTGGGCCAGATTCTGCTACTCTAGGGTAGGGCGTTAAATACAAGCCAGTTCCCAGATAACTCCTTGAGATAATTCTGCTCAGATAATACCCAACATCTCAGCAAGTCTTAGGAGTTCTCTCATCTCCTTTCCTTCCCCAGGATCAGAGAACTAGGCGACTTGCATCTCCCATTAGAATTCTGGGAAAAACTTGATAATTATGCTCCTGTCTCCAGGGTTTGCTATATCAACCCACTTTTCGTAACTATTACAAAATGAAATGGTTCAAATAAATATATACAACTAAGCACACCTCTTTCTTGTCTACAGCCCATCTGATTTCCCATGGCTTTAGGATCTGGTCCCTAGATCTCTGCCTGTTTTCTAAGATACTCCTTAAGCTCTTCCTGCTAGTGCTTCATTTCTTCCTTTCATAACTGCATCACTCTGCCCAGTGCTCCAAGAGCCTCACTCCCAGGTCTGCATCCTCGACTCTTCATATCTTCATAGCATGTCAGTATGTCATGTCTTTTATGACCATGATCCAATTTTAGTACCCACAAACCCCTTGCACTGGCAAGGCCGCATCCACTTAAGCCTCGTGTCAACCCATCATCCACCCTCACGTACTGTGATGTTTAGCTTTTGAACTGCCAACCAAACACAACCTAGCATCACCTGGAAAGAAAGTCACCACGAGAGGTTGTCTTTATTGTACTGGCCTGAGGGAATTTGTCCTAATTAAGTTAACTGATAGGAGAAGACCCAGTCCACTGTGAATGATGTGGACGCATCATTCCCTCGGCAGCATGTCCTTCATGAAAGTGGAGAGAACGAGCTGAAGTCAAACAAGTTAGCATGTATGTATTTATGTCTCATTTCTCTTAACTGACAGTGTCATGTGACCAGCTGTCTCAAAGCACCTGCTGCTGCAACTTCCTGCAAAAATAGATTATAGTCTGGAACAACTGAGAGCTAAAATAAACTTTTACTCCCCTTGGCTGTTTCGGCATGGTGTTTTATCAAAGCAACATAAACAAATGAGGACTCATATTCTTAACTTTAACAATTCCACAGGTGAACAAACGATAAGGCAGGGACTGGGGTGTGAGATGTGGGCATAGGATAGCGGTGTGGGAGTGAGGAGCTGGAGCTCAGCGATAGAGCATTTGCCTAGTGGAGGTAAGCCTAGGACTTGGACTCCAGCCCCTTTCTAAAATCTAATAGGAGTCTCGTGTCTAAAAATATATTTAACTTTCTTCCTTGGGATGACTTCTCCTTTCTATTCTTTGTATACTGAAGACCCAATCCAAGTGTTCTGAACATGTTCCTTCCATTCTTTTTCTTTTTTTGCTTCTGAATTTTAGATGGTAGATTTTTCCCCCCTTTGGTTTTCAAGACAGGGATTCTCTGTGTAGCACCGTCTGTCTTAGACTCACTCTGTCAACCAGGCTGGCTTCAAACACACAGAGTTCTGCCTTCCTCTGCCACCCAAGTACTCGGATTAAAGGCATATGCTACCACACCCTGCCTTCTTCTGCATTTTAAACAAATATGCCAGCCATATCACACACCTGGGTGTGGCTGAAGTTTCCTGTTCCCTGTGACCATGCTGTTTGCAGGCATCTCTAAGAGCACCCATGACATTAGAGGGCAGTTTTTGGCTGGCTTGTCTGTCTCTGCTACAACACAAAGGGAAATCAGCAGACAGGGCTGCATTTGATGAAATGGGAAGCCTCAGTATGCAGCACAGCAGCTGATGCAGTGTGGGGGAGCGTGAGTAATGAGGCAGAGCCACAAATCAGGGATGCACCAGTGAGTGAGGCTGTGAACGAACCTGGGAGCAGAGGCTGAAACACTCTGAGAGCTTCCGGGAGTGAGAAGTAAGAGCTTCAGGCACCCACACACGTTGGGAAATGCAGCCAGAACACAGACTTCTTACACAGAGACCGCTGGGCCCAGAGAACAGACAGCAACACCATCCTGGAGTAAGAGTCATCTCCAGACAGATCCCAGGAGGCCATGGAGTCTGTCACAAATGTCCAGTTACCTGTCAATGACCATGGGAAATGTTGACTCTTTCATCTGTCAGTCAAAAAAGCTGAATATAAAGGTCCAAATGGTCCTTTAGCCTTTGACTCGTATTCTTCCCTTATGTGACCTGTGGCTTCCATAAAGTCTCTTGAAATTATTACACTCTGATGTTTGAGCTCATATCCTTTCTTTAGCCTGCTCACCTGGAGTTCCATCCCATTTCTTCTGCCAAAATCCCATTCATTCTTTACTTTAAAACCACTAGTGTATTCATTATTCAAAGTGATGTTTTGCATAACGATGAGTTTTCTCAACTGTGTCTTGCACCGTGCTTACATTTAACTCTCTCGTTCTTTCATTCTCCATGCCACCCCTTACATGAATCCTTCCGTAATCTTACCAGGAAATAGAAGCATTGGGTTTGCTCGTTTGTTTGCATTAGAGTTGAAGGACAAAGCCAGCACTTCTCATAGATTCCTCCCGGTTAGGGTTAGCACAGGTCCTGCTGTCAACTAATACTATTTCAACTGGTCAATACACTGCTATGTAAAGATTTATTTCTTTATCTCTGTGTTTATGTATGTCTATGTATGTGACTACATGTAGACGTGCAAGCATGTATGTGTGCACTATGCATGAGTGTGCCCCCCAATACGGTATATGCAGGTTCATGCACACTAGTGGAGGGCACTTGGTTTTGCCTTCTATCCCTCTGCCTGCTCCTTTGAGACAGGGTATCTCTCTTTGAAGCCAGAACTTGCTTTTATTCTTGGCTAGGCAAGACCCCCTGTCTCTCTACAACCCTCTTTGGAGCGGAAGTTACTAAGTACATAACGTGTTATATGGATGTTGGAATCCAAATTTTGTCCCTCGTGACTACACAGCAAGTGACTCAGTCATTGAGCCATCTCTCTAGCCAGCTCCCAATTGTCACTTTACACCCCACTTCTTTGTCTGAAAACAGTAAATAGCAATATAGCTTCAAATGAGAGACCAAAGGAGATAAATTGCAGGAAATCCAGCAAAAGGAGTGCTCCAGAAGACAGCCATTCCGCTTCTCTTTCTCCTCTTGTATACTTGCTCCTTCCCAGTGTCCCTTGTCATCATAATCATTTTGTTCTCTGACAATGTCATTTAATGTTGCTGTTCTTGGTGATATGGCCCTTAATATTGTTTTGTTTGATACATGTTCTAAGAAACTTCTAGTATGCAACTTATTGAGGCATCTAAAATTTTTATTAAGCTATTTTTAACTAATTTGCCAGTCTATCCGTGGCTGCCTGGGCAATTCTGATCCTTCGTATCTTTGTGTAGGACATGAGATAATAGTGTCAGACTACAGGGATGTTAGGATCTCAGGCAAAAAAACATATAGATGGTTTCCCTCTCTTGTGTTCATGCCAGGAAGGTACCAACTGCACATCGCCAAATGCACAGATTCCCTCAGAAGCACTTCTTGCAATTGTTATGAACAGTTGTCCTCTGGGCATGGAATAGAGGACGTCCTCTTGAGCTCTTATCAGCTGACCTGCACAAGGTTGGGTCATTAGCTTTCCATCATAGATGGAGGGAGGGGTCCCCAGCTTCTGACCAGTGAAGATAAGGAAGTTAATGGTGGTTAGAGAGGTGAGACTGGAGGGGGACTCTCCTTCCCCCAAATCTATAGGCATTTAAAGGTTGGAGATGAGAGAGAGAGAGAGTTAGTTTCTTCATTAGTATTTCATATAGCCCCTCTTAAGTCACCTGTAAATATTCTTTTTCTTTTTTTTTTTTTTTTTGGTTTTTCAAGACAGGATTTCTCTGTGGCTTTGGAGCCTGCGCTGGAACTAGCTCTTGTAGACCAGGCTGGCCTCGAACTCACAGAGATCCGCCTGCCTCTGCCTCCCGAGTGCTGGGATTAAAGGCATGCGCCACCACCGCCTGGCACCTGTAAATATTCTTAATTGAACTCATCTCACTAACTTAGATTGGACTTGAATAGATTTCTATTATTTCTTTAATCTGTTACTGGTGTCCTATCTTGGGTGAACAGACATTTGTTAAACACTGAACAGCGTTGCACTAGGATCCTTAAAAATATTGGTCAAAAGTTCATAGAGCTTCTGTCTTGGCTGCAGACCCACAGGGTGAGAAAACACAGCTCTCCTGGCTACCAGAATCGTCTCTTATCCTACCCCATAGCAGTTTATGCACCATCTGCCTCTTTGCTGGAGCTACCTCTGCATCTCAATGGCTTTGAGATCCACATTCCTGTTCGTCATTCTCTATTGCATGGAAAACTGAAGAATCGTTAGATGCTTAACGAACCTCTGGGTGTTGTAAGTTCTTCTCCATTTGTTGCTGGACTGCCCTTCCCATGGCTCTTTCTGGAACCCATCTTCATGGCAGAGAAAAATCATTTAGAAAGAAAACTTTTAAGACAATTTTTGGTGATGAATGGAGCCAGTAAGGTTTGTCCGTGTCTGTACTGTTTCCCTTTCACTCCACTAGCAGGAAACAGGCACACGCCCAAAAGTTCTGACCACCCAAGCATTTTAAAAGAATCTATTGAAATGGAGATTGAAAGAGAATCACTGGGGACTGGAGAAATGGCTCAATGGTTAAGAGAAAGTAGCATTTTTAGAGAGGACCTGAGTTCGGTCTTCAGTCCCAGGTCTGGGGCCTTGCAGCCTAGGCAACTCTAGCTCTTACACATCTAGCTCCTATACGCCTGGTATCTGCAGGCCTTGGCATTCATCTGTAAATTCCCACATGGACAGACAGACACATATAGATACACAGTTAAAGATAAAATAAATCTTTTTAAAATCATTGTATTAGTTAAATGTCCTGGTGCTATTACAAATTCTGAGATAAAAGCAACTGGAGGGAAGAAGGCTTTATAATTCTAGTGCAAGTGGATAGAAGTCAATGGTGGGGAAGAGATGACAGAAATTTCTGAAGTGTCACATTAAAATCGCAGGAAACAGACAGCAGATAGGAAATATTCTAAAAACCCTCAAGGTCAGCCCCAAGTGGCACACGTACTCTAGCAATGCTCCATCACTTTACCAAACACTGTTGCCAGCTGGAAGCCAAGTGAACAAGCGTGTAAGCCTATGGGGTAACCTCCATATTCAAACCACCATGATCACCCATTTCCCAGACACCAGTAGATGATTTGCCAAGCCTGTGACTGGAACTGGCTAAAAAAAAAAAAATGGTGCATCTCAAACCAATGGCTAGGGGAAGTAGGAGGATTTGGCCAATGCTGCAGGGATGAGGCTGGGGCTGGGTGCTGAGACTCAGTCTGTGGGACGGGCTGCTCTGAGTTCTAGAGAGCCTTAAAAACACTGCAGGGTTTCCCATGCCCCTCTGTCATCTTCCTCTATATTCCAGCTTTGCCAAGGTCTGGGGCATCAGCCATGTTACACCTCTCCATATGAAGGTGCATATAAGGCGAGGGAAAGGTTAAGGCCACTTTGGAGAAACAGCATGGTGGGAATCAGGGCTTTTGTTTTTTTGTTTTTTAGTATTTTGTTTTGTTTTGAGATTATAATTCAATTACAAAGTTTCTCCTTTTCCTTCTCTCTCTCTCTCTCTCTCTCTCTCTCTCTCTCTCATATACTCTTCCTTTTCCCATTCAAATCCATGGCTTCTCTATCACTAATTATTTGTATAATAGCATCTTATGCCTATTGAATGCTACTCATGTGTGTGTTTTCGGGACTGATTGTTTGGCCCTGGACAACCACCTGGAGTGGTCTTCCTGGGGAAAGATTACCTCTCCCAATCTCATCTTGCGGAATCCTCAATTTAGAGATCAGCAAATTTAGGTGTGTGTTCTGACAAAGGCTTAAGGTGTATTTCTTCCCCCTTGCTTATTCTTGGTTTCCATACCCATAATAGTACTGGATTATGACTATGTTCTTTTGACCATACAAGCACATTAAGATCACTCAGATTTTTTTTTTTTGTGTGTGTGTGTGTGTAGGTTAATTTTGACCTATTATGTGAGATAATGCAGACATCACCTAGGTGTGGAGCCTCAAGGAAAACTGAGTAGATTAAGTTGACCTGTGAAGATGCCTGTGAGGGATTTTCTTAACTAGGTTAATTGAGAACAGGAGCCCCACAGTCAATCCCTTGGGCTGAGCCCTGGCCTGAAGGGAAAGGAGAAAGCGACCTGAGCCCTGGAAGGCTCACACCCATGCGCTGCGCGCTGCTCTCTGCTCTGGAGTATAGACGTGATGTGAATAGCGGCCTCTGGTTCCCATCACTCAACTTCGTATAATGGCAGCTAAAACCTGGAATTGGGAAACAACAAAGCCGGTTCTCTCCTGAGTTTCTTTCGTTCGGGTATATTATGGGAGAAAGCAGAAACAAAGCTAAGGCAGAATTCACTTTCAAGAAATTGGGCTATTGCAGGGCTAAACCATATGCCTTTTAAACCTTTGGAATTGTTTTCTGGAAGGACTGTGGAAGAGCTTAAAATCTGGGGCTAGAAAAGCCATTGGATAGGGAAGCAGAGCTTCCTGGGATGTTCTAGTGGAAGCTTGGAAGGCAGTAATACTCTAGAAAGACCATGAAGACTGGCTTCACAAGGTTTCAGACGGGACAAAGACCTTACCAACAACTGATCTAGAGGTCATTTATGTGCTATTTTGGCCATTCTACCTATGCCCTGAAAACTTGCGTGAAGTTTAATTCGAAGATAATGGACTAATTTGCTTGACAGAGAAAATTTCAAAACAGGATGCTCTTCAGGTCATTGCTGGCAACTCAGCTATAATCAGTCAAGAAATCAGCATGGTTCGGGGCTGAACTGGGAGAATGGGAAAAGTTCCCTCAGGGCAAACTTCCACCCAGTGGAGGCTACTTACCGAGCTTGCAGCAAAATGCAGCAGCAACATCGTCCACAAAGTACCAGCTTGGTAGTTAAAGATGCACGGTAGAGAGGCCTTGGAGAGAGCTGAAATCAGTCACTGTGTGGCAGGATTGGAATCCTGTGCAGAGGCGCTCAGAGGCAACTGCGTGAAGCTGTGAAGCCGAATCCTCAGTTGCAGTAGTGACCCCAGAATGCTGGGGACCCCAGGCTGTGGGACATGTGTTGAGCAGAGCTGTGGACCTGAAGTGAACCATCTCAGCAGGGAATCTGTGTGCACTGGGTTGTGGAGTTGGAGGGGTGCTACATAAGCCCTTCTGGGGACCCGCCAACATGCTCATGAGCTCCGGGTGACAGACATAGAGAATTTGCTGTTTCCATGCTGAATTTCAGTTTTGCCATGTGTGTTGCTCATGTTATGCCTCTTTTCTTCCATTTGGGCATGGAAATATTCAGTGTGCACCATGGTATGTTGAGAGAGTGTGTAATTGATGATGATGATGCTGCTGCTGCTCTTAGTTAAAAACTGTGATTTTTTTTTTACATGTTTAAGTTTTTAAAATCTCTGGGGACTTTTAAATTTGTATTATATAAGGCTATGACTTAAAGTGGTGTATTTGTGTCAAGATGACAAGGGAAGCATTGTGATGGTTACTTTGATTGGTAACTTGACAAAACATGGAATCACCTATGATAATAACCCAAGTGAGGAACTGTCTTGATTGGCTACGTTAGCATGTAGTATACCTGTGAGACATGTTCTTAATTGGGTTCCCTAAGGTAGAAAGACCCATGCTGTGTATAGGCAGGGCTGTTTAAGGCACTGGGCCCCAGGCTGAAAGAAAAGTGGAGAATGAGTTGAACACAAGCACGAACACACTCATTCATTTCTCTCCTCTTAACTGTGGATGTGCATGGTTGGTTGTTCTAGGTTCCTGCCATCTGAACAGCCATACAAGGATAGACTGTAACCTAGAATTGTAGGCAAATAAACTCTTTTTTTTCATAGGTTTCCTTTATTGGGGTATTTTATCACAACAATTAAAAACAAAATTAAGAGTATATATATATATATATATATACAAAATATGTACATATTCACATATTCAAACTTCAAATAAAAGTGAATGATGTTAAGCTGGGCAGTGGTGGCATACTCGGGAGGCCGAGGCAGACGGATCTCTGTGAGTTTGAGGCCAGCCTGGTCTACAAGAGCTAGTTCCAGGACAGGCTCCAAAGCTACAGAGAAACCCTGTCTCAAGAAACCCCCACCCCCCAAAGAATGACGTTATTCAATTCAGATGAACAGGTTTACATCTGGGTTTTTAGCTTCAGAGTTCAGCAAACTAGGATATGTTCTAACTAAATGTGTCCTCTTTAAGCAGGCACAGCAGGGGAGATGCTGAAAAGATGTGGGAATGGATGCCAAGAACAGGACACCATGATAGTGTCTGGCACACAGGCAGCACCAACAGGGAATCTTCCCATCAGAGTCACAATCGTGCGCAGACCAGATTGACAATCATACATCTTCAATGGCTAAACTCTGCTCTTCTGGCTTCAGGAGTATTTTATGCCTCTGGACTCTGAAATCATTCACACTCAAGTGCACATACCCCCATGAACCGGCTGGTTTTATGTCAATTTGATACAAGCTAGAGTCAGCAGAGAGGTAGGAGCCTCAAAGGAAAAAATGCCTCCATCAGATCCAGATACAAAGCATTTTCTTAATTAGTGACCAAGGGGAGGGCCCAGCCCATTGTGGCTCTGGGATAGTGGTCCTGGGTTCTTTAAGAAAGCAGGCTGAGCAAGCCATGTGGAGCAAGCCAGTAAGTAGCACCCCTCCATGGCCTCTGCATCACCTCCGGCCTCCAGCTTCCTGACCTGCTTGAGTTCCTGTCTTGACGTCCTTTGATGATGAACATCAATGTGGAAGTGAAAGTCAAATAAGCCCTTTTCTTCCCAACTTGCTTTTTGATCATGGTCTTTTGTCACAGCAATAGGAACACTAACCAAGACACATGCTCCCCCCCACACACACACATCTACAAATTTTAAGAAATGTTAATGAGTAGAAATCTTTCGGAGGCCCACTATTATCATGTAAACAAATGTGGTTCTCATGCTGTCAAATATTACTCTACAGCATGAAGGAATGAGTTTGAATTCCTGCCACAAAATGCATGAAGTTTAAAAATGTTAAGTGAAAAGCTCCAGATGCCAACTGCCATTTATAAAATTGTCCAGAAAAGATAAACGCAAAGATCAGGGGAACTGGGGAGGAATGGAGACAAATGGAGAGTCATCAGTGATGACTACAGGGACCTTTTCTGACGTGACAAAAATGTCTAGAAACAGGTGGGGGTGATGGATACCCATCCATCTCCGAGCATCTTGAATGCCTAGGGCTGGTTGCTTCTCTTTCTAATCACGGTTATGATTTATACTGAGGAGATATGTGTGACTTTTTATAGGGTGTGGCCACCCTGTTCTTTGCTCTTGATCACCATGCATTTCTGAGCACAAAGGTGCTTGGTGGAAGACAGGAGCCTCAGAGATCATAGAACATATTCCGCGAGCCAAGGCTCTGCTCGGAAGGCAGCCGAAGAGGAGAGGGTCTGCGGGGATGGTATACTTCACTGAAAGGTCAGGAAACAGTGTAACCTTGGTTATGAAAAGGAAGGAGAATATGTCAAGTCAGGGCAGAACACTACAATGTCCTCAGTGGGGCTTGAAGGTCAATTCCTGCGCTCCTGCTAAACACAGGAGAGGGGACAAAAGCAGAGCAGCAGGCTGGAAGCCAGGTCTGAGTGGTTCTGGGTTGTTCTCTTAAATTGGAGGATTTTCATTTAAAAAGCAAGAACATTAGCTATTGTTAATCTTTCTAAAGGCAGGTGAGAAGTTTGACAGCCCAGGGTAGAAAGAATAAGAGGGGCAGGAACTAGTAATTATCGCCGTCTGGAGACAAAGGCTTGCGTGTGAGGTGCACACACTTTCGTGTTTGCCATTCTCAGTGTTTCTGTTCATAATTTAATTCCTTTCTGCATGTCAAAGAAGGCAGATTTCTCCTGTGATATTGGCAAAGGAAGGTTGCAAAACAGAAAAGACATTGCATTTCATGGTAGGGTAGAAATTTACCAACTGCACACGTGTAGTTTGCAAGGTAAAAGGATGACTTACTCCTTCCAAAAGTAATAGTTATTTCACATTTTAGAATTTGTCTTACTTGGATTAACAATCAAGTTGACAAAGCCTAGACTTATTTGAGGGGAGAGCCTCAGTAGAGAAATTGCCCGGATTGGATCAGCCTGTGGGCAACTGTCTTGAATTATTTTTAATTTGTTCATTGAAGCAGGAGGACCCAATCCACTGTTGGCGAAACCATTCTCTTGGTTATATAAGAAAGCTAGATGAATATAAGGCAGGTTATCAGCCAGAGAGCAAGCTGTATCTTCTGAGGTTCCTGCTGTATTACTGGCCATAAAGCGACTGCCTTGATTGGGGGAACACTATATAGAATAGCAAGCAAACCTACCTTCAAGTTTCTGCCTTGACTTCCATCAATGATGGGCTGGAGTTGTGAGTCAAACATACACTTTCCTCCCCTAAGTTGCGTTGGGCCAGAGTGTGTCATTGTAGCAACAGAAAGTTTTACATGCTACTGTCCGTGTTTCCCAGTGACATCATTGATACTTTTAGAAATGTGTAATGGACATGCGATGTCAGGTTTAGATGTTTGGTGAGTAGAACCATGCTTAGGAGTTGGCCACACACAATTGAGAAAAGGGGGAAAGTGTTCCCAGGAGAGCAGAGATGTAGATTGAAAGAAAAACATTTCTCACAGTGAGTTTTCACTAAGACTGCCAGTGACAGTGAGTTTCAACCCAGTCATCACAGATCTGTGCACTTGATACTAGTTGCACAGTGACTAAAGGGACATCAGAACACAGTTTGGGGTTGCTGGCTCTTGAGCATGGTTCAAGATGGGCAAATATAATCAAAGCAAGACAGATGCATGTATAGAAATGTAGCAAGGGAACCCACTAGCATATACAATTAGTGTTCATGCCTAACTATAAGTCAAGATTAGAGCCAACTGGGTGATAGTAAGACTGTCTGTAAAAGGACAGTAGGACAGTTTTCTCAAATGTAAAGTGTAAATAATAATAACTTACTATATCTTAAGAAATTTTTTAGATTGGAGTGGAAAGTAAGCCTCTAGTAGCTCAAAGAACATGAGAATAGTCAATACACACTGAACCACAAACATCATATTCCTTTAGTGATGCAATTTTAAAAGAAAACTATGGTGTGCTTTCTTTGAAAGTGCTGGCTGTACAAATGAGTAGGCGGTGCAGACAGGTTAAAATGCAGTAGGAAAGGAAGACAGCTCTATGGTCCCCAGACACTGTGGTCTTGATGACTTTGACTCTTCACCCCAACATAGCCCATCTTCTCTCCTTTCCAACTGCAGATCTCAAGAATGAGAGAGAGGCAACATTTCCCCCAGCTCACATAGCCAGTTCGCTGTCATTCATAAAACACACCTAGTGTTTGAAGCCATTCATAAACTCCAGTTCTCTCAACACCCCGTCCAGTCCATACACTGCAAGGATAGCAAAACCTTTGTATGTGCTTTAAAAAGAAGACTCAGAAGAAAAAGTTCAAGGCACAAGTATATTGTTAGCACTAGATGCTTAAACAAAGGCATTCACCATTAGAGGCAACTAGGAAGGACATGGGAATTAGAGAGGAGGAAAATGAATGTGAAATGGCATTGGGGATAGTCAGCTGAAGACAAACCAAACTCCTCACATGTGCAAAGCGACAGCACAAGACTTTCCGTGATGACCTTGGTCAAGGCAGAACCTTAAAGGCTGCAGCAGATCCCCCATAAGCTATTTGGGGTATCTTCAATGTTCTATCAAAATGGATACAATAGCCAACCAACATGGTAGGATCTAGACTCACCTCGGCAATAGGCCTTTTTGCAGATCTGTGAAGGAGTTTCTAGATTAAGATAACTGAGGTGAGGAGGCATCTAAATCTGGACAGCACCATCCCAGGAGCTGGGGTCCCAGACCAAATGAAAAAGAGAAATCTCACTGAACACCAGCACCCACAGCTCTTGTTTCCTGACTGTGTAACCAGCTGCCTCCGGCTCCATCCACCATGATTTCCCCACAGTGAGGACAGCACTCTCAGACTGTGAGCCCAAATACAAAGTTTGAAATGTAATCATGTGTATACATGTATGTCTGTGTGTGGTTTGTGTGTGCAAGAGCAGGTGCCTGAGAAGGTCAGAAAAGGGCTTCACATCCCCTGGAACTGGAGTAAGCCGTCCAACATATCCATCTTGGGGTCCAAACTCCAGTCCCCTGCAAGGGTGTTGTTCTCTTAACCCCACATGAGCGTAAGCAAACCCTTCCTTCAGCTGCTTTTGTCAGCTGCTCTGTCCCAGCCATGAGAAGAATACCTAACCAATAAACCACTTTAAGTTGTGCTTTAGACGCTACACTTCCGATATTTGGAAAATTCCCACTATGCCTCTCAATGACAGTTTATGGTCTGTCCCTATTTGTTTTGATGTTAAATTTACATCAAGTAATTCCTATTGCTTGAGATGATAAAAGTCCTCAGCATATATCCCCAATGAAAGAGAAGGGCAAGCTATGTTAAAGGATGGAAGAAGAAAAAACGGATACAGAAATATCTCTGCCATTATGAGTGTCTGTGACATCTTGGTATCAGATGCCCTTTACCACACCCTGAGCCCAAACCATGAGCAGCCACCACCCTGGGGCCCATGCTTCAGTGGTTCATATGTCATGCTGACCTTTTTGTATTTTGCTCTTGTAACAGCAAGGTGTCTTATGACAGTCCCTAAATTGTCTTTCTTGTACTATGTTCAACTTGTGCATTTCTTATTAGTATATCATTCTCACATAGCTTATGTATCCGGTTAAATTAAAAAAAAAATCATCGCAATAGAGATTTAATGTTTGAGATTGCGTTACATACAGTAGAAAACAATCCCCAGTAAATTTGTTGAATCAATAAATGAATGTGTATGAAAAAAATCGAAAAATGAATATATTCATGAGCAATGTTTAAAACATTGGGTAGAAACAACCTTGATTTAATGAATACTTCATAAGTGTTTTCATGTGGATTAAATTAATTTCACACCTTTCAATCATGAGTTAGTGCTTGTCTGCCCACAGACTCTGACTTATGTAATGAAGACTGAACAGAAGAACTGAAGATGTATTGAATTCTCAACTAAATTCAGACCCAGTGAGTCAGCAGGCTGTGAGGTGGTCTGGGCGGTCCTTCCAAGTTCCGACGATACTGGTTTATGGCCTGACAAGAACTGTGGGGACGAGCCCAACTATTCCCGGGACAGGTGGATAAGGTTGTCATTTGTTCGCTTTGCTGATAATCCTCAAACCTGACAGCACTTCCAAATTACCTGTGCATTCTACAAAGGCACCATGAGCGGGCTGCGGTTTACAAAGACCTCGCTCCCCTTCTCTCCCACAATTTGTAAAAGTCCCAATGGCTGCATGCCCAGTTTAGTGATTAGTACCTTTCCTGTACTGAGAGAACAGCTCAGAAAGATCTACAGTACTACACACATGAAGGAACACAGTAGCCAAATGAAGGTCACAGTGCGGGGGAGGGAGTCCATAAAAGATAATAGAAACAAACAAACAAACATGGGTTATGCTTTGAAACCAGAGACTAAGGGAAGCTTTTGAAATAAAAATCAAAGCATAGCATCTGTACCTAAGTGATTCTAAATCTGGGGGAGCTGGAGAGATGACTCCGTGGTGAAAAACACTTCTGCTCTTGCAGAGAGCCTGGATTCAGTTCCTGGCACACACAGGGCAGCTCACAGTTGTCTGCCACTCTAGCTCCAGGAAATCTGATGCCCCCTTGTGGCCTTGATGGTCACCAGGCATGCTTGTACTGTAGACAAAACACTCATATGCATAATACAAAATAAATCATCTAAAAATTAAAAGAAGTAAGCGATTTAAGCACTTTCCAGAATTTCTATCTTTACAATGCCACAGTTTTAACACCTTATTCGTATTAATTCTTTGGGAATTTCATACAATGTATTTTGATAACCTTCCTTCCCCTTTCCTCCAGTTCCTCTCACATCCATGCCACCTCCCTACAGCTTTAAAATAATGGATGAAACAAAAGTTCAAAGGAGGAAGTATTGCCAATTCAATGGTAAAAAGCACTATCTGCCTAGTAATTGAATAAAATTCAGGAAAAAGTGAAAATGATATGATAGAAAAAAATGGGCAAAGAATCCGGGGTTGGCAATGACCCCGCCATTTTGTGTGTGTTCAGCTTTTCTCTCACTAGCCACAGAAGCTGGGTTTGTTGGCATGGGATTCGCAGGAAAACATGCGCTAACAGACACTGCAGCCCACCCTCCTGGGCCCTGAACAGGGCAGAAAGAATGCAGAGGGTGAGGGACAGAAGAGGGTGATGATTCAGTAAGATCTGCATTCAGGTCTCTGGAGGATGCGGGCAGGACCAAAGTTGTGAGGTAGAGAGCTTGCCATCGGTGCAGAACTGGAAACTCCAAGGCCATAGAATTAGAAGGGTCCAGTGTTCATGCATGCATGCATGTGTGTCCATATGTGTATTTCACACATGGACTTTAAAAAATAATATTAGCTCTATACTCACATCTATCACTTTTATATAAAGATAAAAATTATACAAATGTAGGAAGGCAGGAAAGCAAGCAGATGAACAGCAAGGAAAAAGACAGACGTGGACTGTGATTTGGTGCAGTTACCAGGACTGGAGACAATCATCTGGTTTTCTTCAAGTCTCTGTCTTTTTATCAGTCAACAGTAATAATCAGAGTTCTAACTATATATTATTCATTGGAGATTTAATTGATAAAATGCATAGAAAGTACTTAAGACAGCACCAGACACTAAATGCTAGTGATCACTATTGTCATGTTTATCAGTTGATCAGTGTTTGGTTATACTTGCCGATTGAAAGAGTAAGGCAAGCAATGGCCAATAGAAGAGCTATACATGCCTTCATTGTTTTAGGTTCCCCTTCAGAGCTCAACTATGGAGAGAGCTTACAAGTTGGACCAGGCTGAGATAGGTAAAATAAGACTACACCGTTGTGGTGAGGTCAGACAGGTTGGTGAGCTCAATGGCTCAAGGTCACTGCAGCATCACGATGACCTCTGTTCCCCTTGCTAAAGCTACATGGTCCGCTGTCAGGAGGCAAAGCCTTGAGACAAGCTAAGGAAATAATGACCCAGGATTTGTCAGAAGGAGAGGTTTAACTATAGATAGCTGTGGGGAGCCGCACCCGCTATTCGCCATTACAAGATGGCGCACATATCCTGTGTTCCCGAGTAATAAACAGGTGCATTGCGCATATGCGAAGAGTTTTTTCCACCTCGTCCTATCCCACCTATCCCATGGCGTCATCTCGTGTGATGGGTTGCAGCCAACCAGGGGCTGACACGTCCTAGGCGAGGAGAAGCCTCTATTTAAGGGAAGGGTTTCCCCGCCTCTGGGTCTCCACTCTGGAAGCTTATGCTCTGCCTCTCAAGGGCATTAAAGCATACTGCAGAAGGATCCTTGTGTGCCGCGTCGTTCTTGCTGGCGAGACGGTCGCGCGGGACAGATAGCAAGAAAAGCCACTGGTAGATGCTTAGTAAAACCATCTTAAAATCTCTGTTTTCTCAACAACAACAACAAAAATCTGTCACAATTGAGTAACAAGCATGAATTTGTTATTTTTTTCCTGTGGGTGTTCGAAATTATAGTTGATCTCTCCCAAATTTAAATGAGAGACTGAATGACAGGAGGAGGAAGGAGAGGGGAAGTAGGTATATTTTACCAAAACGTGGAAGGGATACCTCATACAAATATAATCTTAGAAGATGGGCCTCCTCTCATTTTCTGACAAACACTTAGAGATGTGTTGGAAAGGAAATTAAAGACCAAGGAACAGTCGCAGAGAGGTGGGGACAGCAGCATGACACAGAGGTTGCAATAACATCAAGGTGGAATACCTCCAACCATTCTCCATGTACCAGGACACTGAAGAGACCTGGGGACTTCCTTCTCCATATTTCATGGGGACAAAACCTCCCAGACCAATCTTTCAGAACTTACACAAGGTGTTAGGGTATACCCAGCTTAGAACTCAGTGTCCTGAAATCCAACTTCCCAATGCTTTCCTTGTGTGAAAGTATCTCCAGGACAATAGGCCTGCTTCCAGTTTCTCCCTCATGGATGGTAATTTCCCTGCACCTGTTCAAACTCTGGAAATGCCAACTGTAGATGAAACACCTCAGAGGCATCTGTGGAGCCTCACCTTTGTCGGCTATTTAGCTTGAGCCTGTTCTCTGGAATTTCACCATCCAGAAATTCTTCTCATCCATATGGGTGCTTCTCCTGCAGTTTCCCGTCCACTCCTGAGGAGCACATGGATCTTGTGGCTAACACAGTGCTGAATCCCTGATCACTGTGCTAGGTGCTTGTTTTTTAACTGCAAGAATTACTCTGAAAGAGACTGTCTGTTGAGTAAAGAGCTAAACTAGACTGGCTTCTGGGCATGGATGTGGGGGATTGTGTTTAATACAAACCCGCTGTGGGTGGCACCATTCCCTAGTCAGGGAGTCCCAATTTGTATTAAAACAAATGAAATTACCAGAAAGCAAGCAAGAAGCATAAGTATATCCATTTCCCCTAGATATTGGCAGTAGGTAAGCTGTGAATAACTGCTGGAATTCATGCCTTGACTTCCTCTCAATGATGGACTGCAACCTGGAAGGATCACCCAAATAAACTATCCCCTTCCCTAAGTCTCTTTTGGTCAGGATATCTGTTACAGAAACAGTGAGAAAAGCAGAGCAGTGATTACATCCTCTCCACCCCTAGCCCTCTTCCTGAAGCCATTTCTGCACTATTGCATTATTAATGGTGACAGCTGGTCCTGGCTCATCGGATGCACATTCAGCATCCTCCTGTCCCCGTGGTCCTCCTCTCTCTCGGACCACCTTCCCATCACCTCTATGAGAACAGAAGAGCATCCCACTGCTGCCTTCCTAGATTGAGAACATTGAATCTGGCCTCATATATTCTCTGGCTTTTCTCTCCACTCCCAGAGTGATGGTCTATGAGTTGTTTGATGATCATCTCTGTTGACCACTTCTTGTTCCTGAAACCTTATTTTTTCCTTCCCTCAGCTTCTGAATCTCTTGTTTGTGCATTTTCATGGTTGTCATTGGCTGATTCTTTCTCACCTCCTAGATATCTAATGAAAGATATCTCCCAGTCAGTGTTTAAATATTAGCTAGACTTAATATCCACATTACAAAAATTAAACCTCTGATTGCTCTTGGTTATGTCTCATGTATCTAACAAGCATTTTAAATTTCATGTCTCTGAAGCCAAACTTCTGGTTCCTCTTCTTTGATAAAATGCTCTTCCTACAGTCCACTCCACGTAGTAAATGAAAGCATCACCCATCAAGTGGTCCAGATTGTGTATCACTCAGACAAGCCTTCCTACCAATCCTGAAGCAAGACAAGACAACTCTTGTCTTGAATCTATCATTCCATAGACCTGCACTATGTTTCTCCTCTACATCAAGAATATCCATCTCTTTAAATATTTGTTTCTGACCACCTCTTCTATAAAATAAATCCTTGTTATGATTCTCTGGTCACCTCTACATATTGATCCAGGAAGTCTTGGTTACTTTCTATCTGTTTCTTTATTATTAGTCTTCTTTCTTCTATCTAGAGTAAGCTCTACTTGGCTGAAATCTTTATTTTGATAGATACAGACAAATTAGGTACACAATAGACACTCAAATGCCTGTGAAATGGGTAGTTGAATGAATGAATGAATACCATTACAGCATTGTAGCTCAGTCATCAGCCAGAACACTTCTGCTGTATGACATCTATTGGTTCATTTTTGCATATATTATAATCCCCCTAAGAGGAAAGGAAAAATTGTGTGTGGGGATAGAGGCACCGGGCACATGTGCAGGTCAGAGAGCAACTTTCAATCACTTCTCCCCTGATTGGCGCTCCAACGTGTGTGGTTAATCCACTTAAAAACCTGAGAGGGCTTAAAAAGGAGAGAAAGACTTTAACACCACTTTTTGCTGATTGTTAAATCTACCTAAGAGAGACTTCCTGACTCAGCAAAGCAACACTGCAGAGGTGGTTTTGGAATGGGGCTTTCTGGCTGTGCCGCCAGCTCGAACTCTGGCTAGGCTATAAAGCGTTTCAGTGGCTTTTGTGGGACTGAACGCTTGTTTGCCGCTCAGGGTCAGGATTAAAGCAGCTGAGACTGTGGCGGATCAGATCTACTAGAAAGTGGCAGTTTTGAAATACTAGTTTACAGTCTGTGCCGCCAGCGTGGCCTCTGGCTCCAGCGGGAGACAAACCATTTTGGGGGTTTTCTGAGTGGAATGTTGCAGCTTGCTTGCTTTGTGGAAGTGTGGGCTCGCTGTGTGCACTGTGTGCCTGGAGCTGCATGGCTCAGGGGCGCATCTGGCTCAGGAGGAGCAACTCGGCTTGGCTCAGGCTCAGCCATGCTGGAATATGCAGATCTTAGGCGGGAGCTGCCTTAATTATCATAACAAAAGCATACTTAAGGTTTAGACTGTAAACAGGCTGTACCATATTTCTCCTACATAGCACAACTTGAGTTTTAAGATGTACTTAACATTTTGAAAAATGCTCCTGGATAGTAAAAAATTACAGATTCAGACATAAAAGACCTATAAATAGGACACAATGTTGTATGGGTGTACGTAGGCTTGGTAGAGAGAAGAAAAAGAATATAGAAAATAAACTTAATGCCTTAAAAAAAAGGTAAAGTCTTTGAAGAGACAGAATATAGATAGTTATAGATTAAGAGAAATAAGAAAAATAAGCCACGTAAACATGGAAAATTCACAGAATGTCTGGATTATGTATTTTATTGTGTTTTCTTTAAATTTATTGACTATGAAGGAGCTAAGTTCAGAAAGACATCTCATTATATGGACTGCCAAGCTAAATCGCCATATATGTTTTAAAGGTATTATGACTTCCAAATATGGCTCTAAGGACATGATGCTTCGGAAAGGTTCTTCTTTTGTTTTCACAGAAGATGAGAACCTATGGTCTTCTCCTATACCAATCTGGTATGATAGACCACACCCTCCTGAAACGTTGCCATGAATGACATCAAAAAATTACTTCACTCAACTGCCAACTGAGATGTACCTGCCACACAGGTTAAACCATGAAAGACCTAATTAACATCGCCCCCATACAGCAGGAAGAAGTTTGGAGAGAAAAAACTTCGTCCATATTCCCCAAATATTGTTTATAAATTTGTTTTTACATTTAAAGGGGGAGAGGATATGGATACGAATAATTTGCATTGGTATACATTTTGACTTATTGATACAAGTTTAAGATTAATTTTGTTATATGTATATATGTTTCTGATCTTGTATAAGATATTATGATTGTGTAGTTCATTTAAAAATGTAATGTATAATTAGGAAATATAGATTGTTAATAGATAACCATGTATAATAGTTTAGTTTGTAGTCATATTAGATTTTCTAAGTATGCATAGTTATATTTTAGATAGGCATTCTTCATATCTTTCAAAGATGACAGAATATGGCATTTAATTTTTTAAGAACTTAAGGCTTTTCATGACAATGAGACACATCTGCTCCTGACAGCACCAAGCTACTTCAAGAGGAAGATGGGCATTGAAGAGGCTCCTTATAGAGTTTGCTAGCCATTTGGGCAAGAAACTGCTCTTGCCTGAACTGCTTAAATGGACACAAAGAACCCACAGAAAGAGGACTGCTGAACTTGCCTAAAGGTGAGATGATCCTTTGGGGTTCCTGATTCGTAAAAGAGTCTGTGAGACATTTTGCAGGACACAAAAGAAAGTGACTGAACTGTCTTTGAATTTTCCTGCTTCATGGAAATGTCTTCTGGACGCTATGGGCCTGTAGGCTGAAGATGGATGCCCAACGGTAAAGAGGAACTTTGGGTGACTGTACAGGCAGTGAGATGTCTTTGTCATTTGTAGTTTTGTAAGTTGCTTATTTCTTGTTTAATTAGGTAATATTATATCCTTCTGGAGTTTTTGATGGAATTGAAGAATGGATAGTTATAGTTTTCCTTAGTTATGATAAGAGATAAAATAGATATAAATATTGTAACTGTAATTCTTGCTTGATAACTGTTTTGTTATATGTAATTTTACTATGTTAAAAATGAAAGCCTTTCTTCTTTGTTTAAACAGAAAAAGGGGAAATGATGTGGGAGTGTTCTCCTGTATTTTGTATTACTCTTATTGGTTGAATAAAGAGCTGCCTGGCTTATAAGGTAGGTCAGCCCTTAGGTGGGGGGAGTAGACAGAACGGAAGTTCTGGGAGGAGAAGAAAGGAAGTGAGCCAGTTGCCATGAGGCTCCCGCTGCAGATGGAAGTACCTTAGAACCGTCCGGTAAGTCACCCACCTCGTGGTGACATACAGACTTTTATAATGGATTAGTTTAGATATGAGAGCTAGCCAAAAAAAGGCTAGAGATGATGGGCAAGGCAGTATTTAAATGAATACAGTCTCATGTGGTTATTTTGGGCAAGCAACCAGCGGCTGAGTGGGCCAGCGGCTGGCGGTTGGGAGTTGGGTACCGGGAACACAACACACACCTCTCCCCCATTTACAACACTCCCCTTCCAGAACAAATAAAAATCCACACCATCTGCACCATATTGTATAAATATGGTTCAAAACTTCCAGTGACTTAGCTTTCACATCCTGGTCATGAACATCTGCCCTGGACTATCCATGCAAAAATCAAACGGGTTGTGCATTGAATTTGTCATCATCCCTACCCAAAACCCAAGGCATGCCACTGAGAAACAAGCTGCCTCTTCACCCATGAAAACAAGGGGAGCTTCTACAGAACCATCAAGGGAAGGGTGACCTTTCAAAATAACAACTACAAAATGAGTAGAATAGTGGCCAATGAGTCCGAAACACTGACGTCTAATAACCTTAAGCTCAGCATTTTCTCACCATCTCAGTCATTATTAATTCTGAACACTGCTAAATATTTTCATGCATTGCCTCATTTAATTTGTATTATGACCTTATTAAAGTCTGCATTGGAATATAAGAAAACTGGGGCTAACAGAGCTTAAGTAACTCACTTTGAGTCTCAGAATGTAAATACTAGAATAGGTCTTGTCAAGCTTGGCCATTTAATGAAGAGATGGAGAACACTCTTTTCTGTCCACTCTTACACATTGCAGAACGGGGCTAGAAAAAATGTCAGAGGCAGTGGATGACTACAAAGAAACAATGCTTCCCAGAGACAACATATGAACTCATGGGGGTATAACAGAATGCACAAGGCCTACGCAAGCTCAAACTAGCCCAAATTAAAACATGGGCACCAAATCTCACCCTTAGCCCAGGAGCTAATGTCAACAGAGAAACTTTGGTATTCTCTATAGAGGACACTGCAGTTTGATCTTCTCTCATTGTCCATTAAGCCATCACCTCACAGTTCTCGGAGGTCCTAGAAGGGACGTCTTGTCTTTCACCCATGTGAACCATGTGATACATTCAGTCTGCAGTTGATATGGGAAATGGGAGTTCAGGAAGACGCCTTTGCACATTCTTGGGAATCTGGTCCAACACCAAAGAGTGGTTGTTTCCTTGGGTGGAAGGTGTGTTTGTTAACAAAAATCTGAAACGAGCTCAGGGACATGGCAGTGTATCACAGAACCCCAGACCTTGCTGTCCACCACTCCCAATAACAATAATTGTGAGCAGGGAGAGCTCAGTATCATAGTCACCTCTCTATTCCTGAGAATAGATGCCATAAACAAGGCAACTTATATAAGAAAGCATTTAATTTGGGGGCCCATGGTTCCAGAGGGCTAGAGTCCATGCTCATGATGTCAGGGAGTAGGGCAGCAGGCATGCAAACATGGATGCAGTAGCTAAGAATGTGGATCTCAAGCTTCAAGTTGGAGGTAGAGAAAGAAAGAGTACTAACAGGAAAAGGTGTGGGCTTTTCAAACTCCCAGGTCCACTCCCAGTGACACACCTTCTCCAGTAAGGCCACACCTCCCAGTCCTTTCTAAACAGTTTCACCAACTGGGGACCAAGCTTTCAAACACATGAGAAATGGGAAATTCTCATTCAACCCACCACAAATCAAGACCTGTCCTGTGCAAGCATAGCTTGTTATGGGCAGACAGCACTGTTCAGCCCTCATGCTGACACTGGATTACCTTGACTCAGGCAGCATGCATCTCGGCCAGCATCCCTGCCAGATAGCAGCTGCTTCAGAACCAAATACACATCGTTAAAAAATAGTAAGAAGAAATTACTGGGCTGTTAAATCAGAGCTCATTAGAGCAGGGGCAACAGACTATCAGGAACATTATCTCAGACTGAAATTAAAGTTCACACAGTACATGGGACTCGGCCAAGGTGGCAGAGGAAATCAGTGACCAAACAGCTGCTTTTAGAATCAGTGTCCAAATCTTTTGGCTTTAATTGTTTAGCTTTTTTTTCCCCTCAACCACCATCTCAACTCACAGAATCCCACTTTTTAGTTTCATGATAAAATACTTCTCAATAAACCCCACAGTGCAAAGAACATTGTAGACCCAATGATCTGGCTCAATGGATATGGAAACTTTCTACCAGGGTTAATGACCAGACTTTAATTCCTGGGACTCATCAGATACATGGAAAGAGCTGATTACTGCAAGTTGTTCTGAGCTCCAGCCACATGCACACACACACACACACACACACACACACACACTTAATAAATAAAATATAATTAAATAATAAATTGTATTTATAAGCCTATGTTTTGTATCCAGAAATAATGAACCCGAGGAATCTCCAGTCCCATGCCTTTACTGATCCTGGTACCAGAGCATTCTAACCCAATATATATAGTGTATTCTTAACCACAGGCCATCCACTATCCCTGGGATGTTCTCCACCTATATAGCTTAGTTGCTAGGTAGTGGAGCTTTCCTGTTTGTATAGCTTGAAAAGCTGTTATTCAACCTTTGCCCCAACTTTCAGAATAAAGCTTCAATATAAGAGGTATAGAGTGTCTTGATTCTGGGGCAACAAAGCTCTTAACCTGATGTGGGATTCCCTTATGTATGCTGTGAATGCCATTGGTTAATAAAGAAACTGGCTTTTTCTGATAAGGTAGAACAGAGCTAGGGGGTGAAAACTAAACTGAATGTGGGAAGAAAGAAGGGCAGAGTCAGAGAGAAGCTACAGTTGTGCTGAAACCTTGCCAGTAAACCACAGCCACATGATAATACACAGATTAAGGGAAGTGGGTTAAATTAAGATGTAA